>CM075347.1:55300000-55900000 GCA_037693485.1 Kitagawia praeruptora
TTCTGCAAAATTAGGAATCTTTATGAAATTTAGGGCTTTTTGATTCTTTGATTTTTCCGGTTGAAAAGATTGTTTATATAGCTTCATATTGATGCCAGGAGTTCAATTCCATGTTCAATTTCATCGTTCTATTGCTAGTTTTGTCAATTCGAATTCTAAGGTTCTTCAGTCAAATTAGGGCTTTTTGATTGAGTATATTTTTCGATTGATTTTATTGTTTGTGAAGCTTCTAGAGATCCTAAGGATCATATCTATGTGTTTAATTTGATTGTTCTAATGCCGGATTGTAATATTCAAAGTTGTTAGTTTTAACCGAATTTTGAAATAATATTTCGTCTTATTCGTTAATTGTTTGTAATATTGGTTGCCAAGAGTAGTTTGTACGTGTTCTAAGCTTCGTTTTGATATAAAGAACATTGAGTTTGGTTTCCGTTTTGTATAAAAACGAATTTCGCCGGAATTTTGGTTTGAGTTCGCCGAAATTATTCGTTTTTTGGTTAAATACTGTTTGTTTGGTTCGTTTTTGCCGTGTTTTAGAGTGCCCAGAAGTTGACGGTTGGTTTGGTATTAGTTCGGTGTCAAAAAGAAGGCTCAACGGAACGCTTTTGGTGTTGGCCGAAAAATGGAGTCGCCGGTTTCCGGCCGGCAACCTCCATTGTTAATAGTCAAGCATTCAAAGGTTTGAAGGTGTTCCCATATTACCTCTTTAAAACTAACTGCCGTTACATAGAATTGATGGAATGCAATCGGGTGCTTAAAATATTAGAGTTGGGCCATGCGGGTGCTCAGTATTATAGGTTGGCCATTTTTATGCAAAAATATTATAGTTCAAGCCATTGTCGTGCAGAAAAGTCAAAAGAAAGTGATCACCTATATGATATATCAAACAATCTTAAGCAACAAGGTGAGCATCTCTTTAACTTAAAATAGATTGTCTGTAAAAGAAATACCTATAGAGTAAATACTCCCTCCGTCTCAAAATATAAGTACCTTTTCTAAAACAAATTTGTCCCAAATTATATGTTCATTTTCTCCTTTCAATGTAAATTTAAGCTTAGTTTTACAAAATTATCCCTATATTTATTGTATCAAAAATTTGACTTTTTAAAGCTTAATTAACTCTATTCTCATTTTCCAATGTATTAAATAAGGGTATTAGTTGGAAAAATTTATTCAACTAACTTAATCTTAATATGTGTGCTTTTTAGAAAAGGAACATGTAAATTGGAACGGAAGGAGTATTAAAAGTTGACAATCCTGTATATTGTTGGAGTCTAACATAATGAAGATTATAAACCAAGGCTCCCGGTCATTACCATACGTATGGTAAGTATGGTTTACGGAACTTACGGTTCCATTGATCCAACGAATCTGATTTAAAAAAAAAATTGTACCGTATCGTAGAAACTGAGAAATTATCAAAATGCCCCCTTATTTTCATATAAAGAAGCTATTAAAAAAAAAATTGTACCGTATCGTAGAAACTGAGAAATTATCAAAATGCCCCCTTATTTTCATATAAAGAAGCTACTGTTCACTATACCGAAGAAAATTTCTGCGGTATGTGAACAGTAGGAGTATTTTATTAATTTCTCTGTATCACGGAAAGTTCCTACGGTACGATATAATTTTTTTTTAAATCAAAGTTGTTGGATCAACGATCCAATCCAACAACTCTAAAATCGTATGTTCCGTAAACAGTCTGGTGCAAACCCATAAACCAAATCACACATGCAGCATTCTGTCTGTTTATACACATTGATGAATTTCATTTTCATAAGCAATACTCCCTCCGTCCCTTAATGTTTTTCCTGTTTTGACTGGACACGTTTGCCAATGCACACTTTTGATCGTTAATATCTTGAATTTTGTATTAATATTAAATATAAAAACTTCACTGTATTAAAGTACTCATAAATATGAATCCAACAAGATCACTCATGACTATATTTGGTCTTATAGATTAGACGTAAATTAGTAATTTGTCTCATGTTATGAACAGTCCCGACATATGAAATAAGAATTATAATATCAGACGGAGGGAGTACAAAACAAATAGAGTCAAATCAAACATCACTTCAAATCATCTCATACTTTTCTCTATTCCTTGCAGCTTTCTTATAAAGTGCTCAGTTCCGTAAATGTATGATTTTTGACTCCACGAACTTGTAGTTTCTCCCCGCTGTGTGTATGTCAATTGTGCATCTATTGTACATAATTGATTGTCGTAGAGAATCAATAATCCTTTATAACCCCATAATTCAAATCCATCAAGTTGTTACGCTTGATATCATAATTTCATTCTATGTTTCGTTAAATCCTTAAATTGTATGAGCGGCAGAACCAGAATTTCGAGTATTTTGAAGCCAAATAAACACTAAAGAGTAAACTTCAAAGTGGTGGCCAGATTTTACACTCATTTTCAAAAAAGTGGCCAGACTTTCAATTTTGCAAAATGGTGGCCAGACTTGCCTTTTTCCTTTCAAAAAGGTGGCTAAAGGCGATTTTCAGCTTTTTGGCAGGGGTAAAATGGGAAAAAAATGCTAGAGATCCCAAAAATTGTCCACAAAAATTCCCAAATTAATATGTGTCACCATATGATTGGTTATATTCGTAATAATAATAATGCCCCCCATGTATGCACATCAATTCACCAAAAAATCCACAAATATGAGTTGTCAAGATTTAATTAGTAAATTTATGTGCATGCATGGGGGACATTATTATTATTATTATTACGAATATAACCAATCATATGGTGATACATATTAATTTGGGGATTTTTTGGTTAATTTTTGGGTGTTTTAACATTTTTTATAGTAAAATAACATATTTTCCCATTTTACCCCTGCCAAATAAGCTGAAAATCATCTCCAGCCACTTTTTTAAAAGGAAAAAGGCAAGTCTGGCCACCATTTTGCAAAACTGAAAGTCTGGCCACTTTTTTGAAAATGAGTGTAAAATCTGGCCACCTTTTTGCAATTAACTCAACACTAAATTATAAACTTATAAGTGAAACAGGGTCTGTTAACACATTTAGCTTAACTGATTTTACTTGCTAAAGTTTACAAATTGTAGAGTAAATTGAGACCGACAGAGAGAAGAACTTTAATTTGCAGTACTGATTGAACATGGTGAATTGAATTACAGCAGTACTAAAATTCAATATAATCAGAATTCCAATTATATTATATATTTATTTCCAACGGAAACAATTTTAACAAACGAATTTTCTAATGTGTGCTCAAGGGCACATGCTAAAAATCCATGCTAGCTTAGTTGTCAAATTTTGATTGGTGGAGATTTCATTAATAATGATGGACCCCCTGCATTCACATAAATATCCACCAATCAAAATTTGACAACTCATCAAGCACGAATTCTTAACATGTGCCCTTGGGCACACACTAGACAAACCCTTTAACAAAATACAGTAATATATAGCCGGATATCCCGCCTCCTCCCTACATGACTTGCGCGCACTGCGGTCCCTCACCCGGGATCGCCGCCCCGCGACAGGTACATTGTATTACCAGCACTTAGCATTATTCTCACCTTCTCATGGAGACATACATGTTTAACATATTACTCCCTCCGTCCCATTTATTTTGGCCACATTTCCAATTTTTGTTGTCTCACAACATTTGTCCACTTTCCTTAATAAAGGTAAATAAAACTCTAAATATGTTAAAAATTTGTAAATATAGTATAATTTAAGCTTAGTTATGGAAACTAAACAAAAAATATAATAAATTGATAAAAACGTGAATTTTGATTGATGGACAAAATAAATGGGATGGAGGAAGTATTACTTTTCAATACTCTATTTTACAATAAGTGTACAAAAACATATATATACGAAATATGTTATTAAAAATAGCAGATGGAGTGAAGCAAAAGAAAATATCCTCAAAATCACCTAACATCATGCATGAAGGACACTCAATTGTAGTTGGAAAATACAACAACCCAACTGTAGCACTGCAAAAAACATAAAAAAAAAAAATAGCCCTTGGGGTAAATTGTTGGGTATAATTAACTAAATAACGCAACAATGAGACAGTGATATATATTAAAACAAGAACAGACAATTAACCAATTAACAAAACAAATCACGAAGGCAAAACAAAGTATAATCAGTAACTGTAATTAACAAGAAAAGTAAGAACACTTATCTCTCACAGTAGCTTTAGCCAAGACAACAAGAGAGAAAGAACACAGCTGAGTCACCAAGCCCTTCAAGAAGACTTGGCTGTTATTACCCCACTTACGTTGTGATTGGGTTGCAGCAATATCACTTCCAGGATAAAACAACACCGATCAATGGGTTCACAAATACTCCAGTGATCAACAGCGACCAGCACCTCAGTTCGCTTGAGAATTATGTATTTCTCCTATATGTATCGTGAGAGAACAGATAAAGAAGAAAACGAATCGTGTTTCTATCCTTAGGACGTATCTCTTCACTACCACGTTCATTCTTTCTGTAGTGCATATATAATACCAAAAATAAACGTAACTGATACTCCAAAAAGGAAAGTAAATATTCTGATTTAATTGCATTAACTGCATCAGGATTTATTTTTTTCAGTTACAGTACCATCAGGATTTAGTCATCAGTAATATCAGAATTTAGTGTCCATCAGGATCAGGATTTAGTACTCATCAGGAACTGATATCCATCAGGATTTAGGCCATCAGTATTTGATGTCTGACCAAGTCCATCAGGATAGACTTAACACTACGCCATAGATGGCCTATAGTAACCCCCAAACTGTGTTACCATAGACCCCTGTTTGAAGTTACCATAGGCCAAAATAGGGCTATGGTAACACTTCAGCTGTGTTAGGTTCTCAGCAGTAACTACAGGTATCTAAGGTAACCTCAAAACACAGCCTAAGGTAACATAGCAAATGTGGTTACTAAAGACCTCTATAGTAACATCTTAAACACTCTACAGCAACATAGTTTGTGTGTTACAATAGAGCATATAATTTTGCACATGGACAACTGTGGGGCCCACATCTAGGTGGGGTCCACAATCTATTGTAACACCCTCTTTTACCAATTGTAACACATTGAGTGTTACATAATTAAAATCATTTATAACTAATTTTAATAAAAAAATTATGACATTTAAATATTAAATTTTCAAGTAAAAGAAATCAAGAACCAAATTAATTACATTTCAATAACATCATCCAACATCATTTCAATAACATCATCTATTACAAAACCAACCAAATCATCCAAAAATATCTACCAACACTAGCTAATGAACAAAACTTAAAATGTACAAGTACTAAAGCTAATAACATGGTAAATTTCAAAAGATAACCGGTGTCCAAAAAAATACTCAAAAATCAATTTATTGAGCTACAAGAATTGTTTGATAGAAGAGAGAGACTCCTTGTGATTAGACTTCTCTTTCGTAATCCTTCTTCATGTAAAGTAGTTGTAGCAAGTCCCAGCAGCACAAAAAATAGTAGTCCTCCTGTACATTCCAACAAAAAAGTAAGTATGATATTTTAGTTCTAAAAGAATCAGGTCACAGATTGAAAGGAAATACACAAGTGTCAACATCTTACATAAGGAATGGACAGCAGTCTCACCAACAATATCAATCTCCATATTTAATTTTCAAATGCATTAACTAACAGATTACAAATACAAAGAATTTTAAGAATATTAGTATTATGTAACTGCATAAGAAATAAGAGAAAACAATCCAGCTTGTTATAGAATAACTGAAGCACTAACATCAGGAACATCAGCTTGTTATGCAAATTCACCTTAGCAACAAGTATACGCAGCGTAAAAAAGGCTTCTGCCCGGAGTTTGTGCACTACCTAGCTGTCCATGCCCTGCTTCGGTAACTGCGGCCATCACACACATTATTGAGTAATACAGACTTAATACAAATTATTAAATACGGAATTAATGATTTGGCAGGCAACAATATTGAGTAATTCTGCCATTTGAACATAAAGAATAAGCCTAAAGATAGAACTACTTCTGTGATACCTGAGAATATGCCAAATATTTTATTAGACATCGGAAAATATAGAGGAGAATTCGAATGACAATATGTCAAAGTTTACATGTCAATAGGACCATAATAATCATTCAAGCATAATAAACCAACCCACCCTCTCCTTGTACTTAAAATTATGCAAACCACCATATATATGAATATGAGTTGATTGTTAGTCTTCATATAATTATTATCAAGTATATTTATTAATTCACTAGTCAATCTCCTCAGCTTATAACCTAAGTAGAGTGGTGAACAAAAAATGTGTTTGCACAAAGAAGTGTTTCTGAAAAATTGACTCTATACAAACAAATTCTCATACCTTGCAATTTATAAACTGAACTGCGTCCCGAAGCTGAGAGCATGGCATTCAAGATTTCTCATATTTAACTAACAGCAGGACAGAAAAGAAAAAAAACTCGTCAATATCAGCAAGTTGGCATATGAACTCTTTTAAATAAAAGATTGAACCATGACAAATTGTATTATAAGTGGGATGTTGAACACCGAAATAACTTTCGGATAAAAAGTAACAAAGTACATAGAATTCAACAAATGCAGCTTCACAGAGAAATGAATTATTTAATTAATGAGTTCCAGAAATATACGTAATTGACTCTGCACTCCCTGGAATATTACATAAACTTAAACAATGGTATTATTTGATATAGTAATAGTGCTCGACTGCTTGCACTTACAACTGACACTCTAGCACTTAGAAACCTGCTTTTCACACCATATGTATTACTTGGTGCATTTTATTTTCTTAAAATCGAGCAGATACGGAAAATTAAACAACACTTATGTCATGTATTTCCCTATGTTCTACTTCCAAGTAATTCAAATCATCAAACTTCAAAGCTTACCATAACAGCAGTACCAGTTTTGCTAAATCTTGGAATGCTTATGAGTCTTACCACCTGCCCTTCTGAACCTGTATTCAAAAATTCACAGTGAGTTATTCTTGCTAAGAAAAATGTTTAGAGGATATTAATAAATAAAAATTTGATTCTGAAACTACCGTTTATCAAGCGGGTTCCAAAACTCTCTTGATTCCCAGCAAAATAAACATGGGGACAACTCTCCACGAAGAAAGGATCCCTATCAGTAAAGGGATAATCTACCTACCTTATTAGATAATATACATTCCTGTATGCTGTATGCTCCTGGACGATTAAGTCGACCAGGCTTCGTAAATTTTCCCTTCCAACCTCTTTCCCTAGCTGCATTCATGTCCCCGTCTTCTTTCCTCCCACCACCATAGACACAACAAGAGAAAGCAACCTTATCCTGCACAAGAAAGATAAGTATTGCTAGTAACTGATAAGTGATAACTGAGCATTATGTTTACCTGACTTCTTGTCAAGCCCGTCTGCCTTGCAAGCATGATCTTATCAGAATCCGTAGGGAAACTATTAACAAACTGCAGACGACATCTAACAACATATTAGGCTACTTTGTCTTTATTGGCCCTGGGAGAAAATTTCTAACCCATGCCAGATTCAAGGTTTTTTTACAAGGCATGTGAAATGATCATTGATATAATTCTATGCATACAACACAACTGAATTTAGTTGGATATAGAAAATTCTTTCAAGAACATTACCTAGTACCTATATTAGTATAGTCAATCAGGAATAAATCAATGCATCTAACTATATAAAGAAGCTAGCAGATTTTGAGCATACGTAGCAAATAAGAACTTAAAAGGTATGACTTCAATCAATTCAAACCACAATCTCTTGCTCCACATTAGTTTCAGTTGAATGATTAAATGGAAGATAAGTTATCAAAAACCAAAGGTCAATACAGGTCAGCAGTATCAAGAAAAGGCCAACAAAGAAAAGCAACAGGAGTTTAAAAGCTTTTATCTCTTTCTTAAACAACTTGGATCAATTACATTCTTTTCCGTTTGCCATTCTAATCCTAAATTTAATCAGGGAAAACATATAAGCTTCAAAGTTCAAGCCCATCAGGAATCCTCGATTTCTTATTAAACTACGAAAAACTATTTACAAAAAAACAGAGCACATACAATGATTATTCTAGCAAATCCTAAGGAGTAACCACTTATAAAGATGACAAAAACCATGAACAAGCTTTGTCT
The DNA here is from genome assembly GCA_037693485.1 of Kitagawia praeruptora. Classification (NCBI taxonomy): domain Eukaryota; kingdom Viridiplantae; phylum Streptophyta; class Magnoliopsida; order Apiales; family Apiaceae; genus Kitagawia; species Kitagawia praeruptora. The sequence goes on from CM075347.1 coordinate 55,308,142, forward strand.
AACAAAACGTATCATTTTACCCATTGAGGTCATCATGTCACGTGACAACGCCTCTTAGTAGTAACTACTAAATGGAATCCAAGAGGTTTCGGCCGTGAAGTAAGGGTAGTTGTTGTAGAACAAACAGTGTGATAGAGCTTTCATCCAGATTTGTGAAATTAGAGAGGGAGAGAGAGAGAGAGAGAACTAAAATCAAATTAAAGAGGAAGTTTGATAAACCTTTAATTTAAATTGTAGTACCTGCGAATTGATGTGAAGAGAAGGCCACAAATTTGATTAATCCCCAAATTCTAGTAGAGAAGAACACAACTCGATGGATCCCTGAAATCAAAAATAGAGATCAATTAGTTCAAGTTTAAGCATAATTAGTGAAGAAATCGAAATGATTGAACTCAAAACGAGAATCCCTAATTTAAAAAAGCCCTAATTTGATAAAAGCCTCAATTTGAAGAAGTTTAATCCTCAAACTGAAGCCCCAATCAATTGAGAAGCCCTAACAAATCCAATTATTTATTAACCTGAAGAAAATTAGAGATAAATGGAGGGAGAGAGTTTTAGGAGAGAGAGAATTAGAGCCGAGAGAGTGAGAAAGTGAGAGTAGCGAGAGATTTTTGTTTTTCCCCCAATTTCCCAATTCTGAATTTTCATTTTGCCGCTCTCTGTTTTGGTTGGCGCTCACCTCTCCAGAATAATTCACTATACGTTTCTTTTCTTTTTCTAAAAAAGAATTACTAATTTATTTAAATTTCTTGATATTAAGTTATAATTATTAAATCTATTAATTTCATTATTTGTAATAATTCAAATCTTATATAAACTATTATTTTCTCTATTAAATTTTTTATGAAAAATCAATAATTTAATTTTTTGATGGAATATTACGTTTTAAAATGATTTTTTTAATGATTTTGTTAAAATTAATTATTTTTAAAGTCAAATAATTATTAAATCATTAATTTTAAATAAAATAAAAATTTTGTTAATGAATACTCTATGGTAACACACATCATGGTGTTACCCATTGTTAACACCTTTATAACTAAAGTAACATACTTTTGTGTCTATGGTAACACCACAATCAAAAGGTTGCGATAGGTCAAAATATTCATAGCTATGGTAACACCCGTAGTGGTAACACCCATGCCAAAAGGTTGCGATAGGCCATCTATGGCGTAGTGTAAGGACTACAGCATGCTCAAGCCCTTTAGTCAAAGGATCAGCTAGGTTTTCTTGAGTTCCAATAAACTCAACAGCTATGATCCTGTCAGACATTAGACCCCTTATAGACTTTAGCCTAACTTGGATATGTCTCTTTGTTTTCACATTATACTTCTTGTTGTTTATCTTGTCGATAGTTGTACGGCTATCACAATGAACAACAAAAGCAGGAAGTGGACGACTTACTACAGGTAACATTGACATGAGTCCATGTAACCATTCAGCCTCAGTCCCCGTGGCATCTAATGCACACAACTCAGCCTCAAAGGTAGACCGAGTTATAATAGTTTGTCTAGAAGACTTCCAAGACATTGCTCCACCCGCTAGGGTAAACAGATATCCAGTCACTCCATTGGAACCAGACTTCTTAGCTATCCAACTTGCATCACTATATCCCTCTAGCACTCCAGGAAACCTCCTGTAATGCAGACCAAGATATATGGTGCCTTTTAGATATCTAAGCACTCTATCAATAGCATCCCAATGAGTCTTGTTTGGACAGCTTGTATATCTTGTTAACTTAGACACAGAATATGAAATATCCGGCCTAGTTCCATTAGCAAGATACTGCAAACTCCAAATAATCTGAGAATACCTTAACTGAGACACAGGTACTCCTCAACTATTCTTGACAAGGGCAATTTTAGGATCATACGGAGTACTTGCGATTCTACAATTTGAATAACCATACTTCTCAAGTATAGATTTCTCTATATAATGAGATTGTGACAAGGTTATTCCATCAGTTGACTGAGTCAACTTGATACCAAGAATCACACTAGCCTCTCCCATATCCTTCATTTCAAAATGCCTTTTCAAGAACCTTTTTGTCTCGTTAATAATCTCAATATTGGGTCCAAACAACAAAATGTCATCCACATATAGGCACACAATAATACATTCATTCCCTTTAACCATGTAATAGACACACTTGTCACATTCATTAACTACAAATTCTGATTCTAAAACAGTTTCATCAAACTTTTTATGCCAGTCTCTTGGAGCCTGTTTTAAGCCATATATAGACTTGATTAACTTACATACTTTCCTCTCATTACCAGAGGCAACAAATCCCTTAGGCTGATCCATATAAATCTCTTCTTCAAGTTCACCATGAAGAAAAGCTGTCTTCACATCCATTTGATGGATGATAAGACCATGTACAGAAGCCAATGCTATAAGCATTCAGATTGTTGTCATTCTAGCAACTGAAGAGTATGTGTCAGAGTAATCAATGCCTTCCTTTTGCTTAAAACCCTTAGCTACCAGCCTAGCCTTATACTTATCTATTGAGCCATCAGGGTTCATCTTCCTTTTGAATACCCATTTACATCCTATAGTAGAACACCCAGGAGGTAGATCAACCAACTCCCATGTTCCATTAGAAACAATATAGTCAATTTCACTTTTTACAACACCTTTCCAGTACCTAGATTCTAAAGAATCCATGGCCTGTCGAAAAGTTAAAGGTTCATCCTCGATATTGTAAGTGATAAAATCACTTCCAAAATCCTTGACTACCTTTACGCGCTTACTCCTTCTAGGTTCCTCTATTTCATCAGGAATAGAGCTACTACCAGGATCTGCCCCCACATTGGTCATCATTTCCACATGATCAGGAATGGAACTTGATGTGTGAGTGGGATCATCATTAGAAATACCCTGAGGTATACCAGTCTTCATAGGGAACACATCCTCAAAGAATGTTGCATTACGAAATTCAACTATAGTGTTAGCCACTATTCCGTCTATGTCAGATTTTAACACTAAAAATCTCATAGCTGTAGTGGTTTCCCTATAGCCCAGAAAGATGCAATCAACAGTTTTCGGTCCTAGTTTCTTTCTCTTGTGTTCAGGGACAAGTACCTTTGCAAGGTACCCCCACACTCGAAGATATTTTAAACTAGTCATTTTCTCTGTCCATAATTCATAAGGTGTCTTGTCCATATGTTTCAGAGGAACTCTATTCAGAATATGACAAGCCGTATTCAGAGCTTCTCCCCACATGTACTTAGGCAACCCAGAATTAATCAACATACTATTGATCATATCCTTAAAAGTTCTGTTCTTTCGTACTGCCACCCCATTAGACTCAGGTGTGTATGGTGGAGTTACCTCATGAACTATACCATTGCTCTTGCAAAATTCATTAAACGAGTTACTCGTATACTCACCACCTCTATCTGATCTCAAACGTTTAAGTACTTTACCAGTTTGTGTTTCAGATTCAGTTTTGAACATAATGAATTTATCTAGTGCTTCATCTTTATGTTTAAGCAAATAAACATAACAATATCTACTACAATCATCTATAAAAGTAATGAAATACCTATTATGTTCCTTGGTCAAAACACCACCAAATTCACATATGTCAGTGTGCACTAAATCTAACACATTCGAATCCCTAACCACATTATGAAAGGGTTTCCTAGTTTGTTTAGATGTCACACATACTTGACATTTAGATTTCTTATCAATGGCATGTTTTGGAATCAACTCTAAGTTCATCATATTCTTTAGAGCACCAAAATTCAAGTGACCAAGACGTGCGTGCCACAAATCAGATGATTCAACACAATTAACAGAAGGAGCAACATTATTATTAATAAATCTGCCCAAAACAGGCTCAACATTTATCAAAAATAATCCATCCAACAAGTAACCTTTGCCAAAAAATACACCAGTATGTATAATAACTACTTTATTACATTTCAAAGAAACTTCAAAACCATTCTTAACTAAACAACTTCCACTTATTATATTTCTACGAATATCAGGAACATGGTGCACTATAGTGAGGGATAGAACACGCCCAGAAGCGAACTTCAGGTCCACGTTTCCTATTCCAAGTACTTGAGCTGCACTAGCATTCCCCATCGTCACCGTCATTCCATGAGTCTGTTGATAAGAAACAAACAGAGTAATATCAGTACAAATATGTACATTAGCTCCAGTATCAATCAACCATTCATGAGACGAATAGGTGGAAAGAAGTACAGGGTTGTAGGTCACATACCCGTTGTCAGTTTCAGAAGCAATAGCCTCACCAACAACCATGTTAACCGTAGGCCCACCAGTGGTACCAAGCACAATGTTAGCTTGTGCTCCCACAACTGGTTTCTTAGTTTTCTTTACAGGACAGTCCTTGCTCCAATGATAAACCTGTCCACAAGACCAACATGGTTTGTTTGCCTTTGGTTTCTTAGCCTTGTTCTTGTCCTTAGACTTAGTATTTTCCTTCTTAGTGACAGACTTCCTTTTCTGTCCTACAGTCACTACATTCACCTTCGAACTCCCAGCATGTTCAGTAGGCATCACATGTCCTTGCTTGGACTTGTGTTGCTCCTGCACAGAGATGTCCAACATCAGGTTTGTCCAAGTGATCTCTCCTTTCTATCTTTTCAGGGAGAGTGCAAACTCTTCCCAAGACTTAGGGAGCTTTTCAATCACAGACATAACCTGAAACTTTTCAGGTAGGTCCATACCAGACTCCTTCAAAGCATGAACTAACATCTCAAACTCATGCACCTGCTCAGTCATGGATTTAGTATCCACCAGTTTGAAATCAAGGAACCTAGCCACAGAATACTTTTCCAACCCTTGCGAGTCAGTATTATGTGTCTGGTCAAGCTTCTCCCATAAGAGCTTAGCAGTGTAGGAGTCAGATGAATAAACATCGAATAGAGTGTTCGCTAAAGCTGCCAAAATAGCAGCCCTAGCCACCCCATCCTTTTCCTCCCACAGGGTATAAGCCTTAACAGTTTCAGCTTTCTCCTTAACCACAACTGGTTTCTCATACTGCACCACCGACCACAGACCCTTTACCGTTAACCACAGTTTCATCTTTTTCTGCCAACGAGAAAAACCAACACCCCCACCGAATTTATCAGGCATACCTGACAAATCGATAGGCTGTGGGAAACAGTACGTAGTCCAATCAATGGTGGGTACAGTAACACCAGATCCAGAGCAAGTCTCAACAACAGGAGTTTCAGTTTCGTTAACCATCTTGTTAATTAACAATATATAACACAAATATTCTCTTCAAGATTGTTGGGTATAATTAACTAAACAACGCAACAATGAGGCAGTGATATATATTAAAACAAGAACAGACAATTAACCAATTAATAAAACAAATCACGAAGGCAAAACAAAGTATAATTAGTAACTGTAATTAACAAGAAAAGTAAGAACACTTATCTCTCACAGTAGCTTTAGCTAAGACAACAAGAGAGAAAGAACACTGCTGAGTCACCAAGCCCTTCAAGAAGACTTGGCTGTTCTTGAAGAGAATATTACCCCACTTACGTTGTGATTGGGTTGCAGCAATATCACTTCCAGGATAAAACAACACCGATCAATGGGTTCACAAATACTCCAGTGATCAACAGCGACCAGCACCTCAGTTCGCCTGAGAATTATGTATTTCTCCTATATGTATCGTGAGAGAACAGAGAAAGAAGAAAACGAATCGTGTTTCTATTCTTAAGACGTATCTCTCCACTACCACGTTCATTCTTTCTGTATTGCATATATAATACCAAAAATAAACGTAACTGATACTCCATAAAAGGAAAGTAAATATTCTGATTTAATTGCATTAACTGCATCAGGATTTATTTTTTTTCAGTTACAGTACCATCAGGATTTAGTCATCAGTAATATCAGAATTTAGTGTCCATCTAGATCAGGATTTAGTACTCATCAGGAACTGATATCCATCAGGATTTAGCCCATCAGTATTTGATGTCTGTCCAAGTCCATCAGGATTTTACTCCAAGTACTGATCCAAATTTCCATCAGGATTTAATCCAAATACTGATCCAAATTTCCAGTACTGTTGCAACAAATAAATTTGAAACCTGTTAAAATAAACCAATAATCAATTCTTCTTTCAACTCAATTTATTTATGGATTCCACTAAGAAAATGTCTTAGATCCAAACATGAAAGTTTAAGTCTCATTACAAGGAACAACCTCCACTTGTTAGTTTCCGAAAATTACATCAAGAACATATTATAAATATGTCTCAAACTTTCCATTTTCTAACATAAATGTCATCCCTTATTGTGATTACAGTGATCACCAAGTGTGCTACAGTGTCCGGCCAACCTATAAATACCACATTTTTCACACAATTAGTACACTTTAGAAATATTTTTGTATTTTACCTAAAAAGTGAAATTAATTAGTTAGTGCAAAATAGAAAAGGTAATATGTATAATCTGAAAAAGGAAATTAATTAGTTAGTAGGATGGATTTTATTATAATTAAGTAAAATCAACAGGTACTATACCGACCAACCAAACTTTTAATGTTTCGATTTTTATATAATAATATTGATTTTTACTCAAATTTACAATAGCATACTTTCTCCCTTTATTAACTACTAGCTACCACATTGATTCCAATCACTTATTTTCATATTGGAGACTTATTTTCATATTGGAGGTGTTTGACTGTCCAAATTCCGATCAAGCACTATTTTGCAACATCCAGTTTAAGTGGAAACACTACCAAAACAGTGATCGGAGCACACTATCAATCATGGGAGTTATCACAAACGATAGGGAGTGGGCACTGCAACATTTGATTTGCCTAAGTTGTGACCACCTATATTTCATCTAATATCAGTAACATCTAACACAGTGCTTTACAGTTTTCAGTTTGTTTGCATGTATATATATTGGTTTCATACATATGGCAGCAACTGATGTACATGCATAACACTTGCATGTAAGTCATACTAATATTTATTAGGCGCGATGTGTAATCGATCCGTTTTACAAGTTACCGAATTCTGACTGGTTAAGTAACTAGCCCAACCACGGACAGAACAATTCAGTACCAGATTTGTATTTAATTATGTTTCAAATTTAATTGATAATTTTCACTCCCTGATGAAATCTTAAATCATCCAGTTAAATTCCAAAATACATGTCCTTTTTAAAAAATGAATTTGTCTCATTTTATATGTTTCCAGTCTTTTTGAATACAAATTTAAGGTGATTTTTCAAAACTATCTCTACATCTAAAATTTGATTTTTTTTTTCAAATTTAACACTATTCTCATTTAAGATTATTAGTTGAAAAATATTATCCAACTAATTTTTATCTTAATATGTGTGTTTTTTAGAAAATGACATGTAAAATGGAACAGAGGAAGAATATTATAAATTCCATTAGGTGGCGTTTGGGAACTACAATTTCATTTGAAATCCATGATTTCAATTCCAAAAATTGAAATCCATGATTTCAAATCCAAATTCTTTGTTTGGTAAGTACGAGAATTTCAAATTCAAAAATTTTAAAATTTGAAAAACTTTTGTTTAAAGAATTTCTCTTCTCGAGAAATTTTTCCCGGAAACAAATTTCACGAGAATTTTTTCCCAGAAAAAAATTTCTCGAGAAAATTTTTCCAAAAAAAAATATCTCGAAAAAAATTTCCCAGGAAAAAATTTATCGATAACATTTTTCCAGGGAAATAAAATTTTCCCGGAAAAAAATTTCTTGGGAAAATTTTTCCGGAAAAAAAATTTTTCGAGAAAATTTTCCCGGAAAAAAATTTCTAAGGAAAATTTTTCTGGAAAAAATTTCTTGAAAAAATTTTCCCGGAAAAAAAATTCTCGAGAAAAAAAAATTTCTAAAGAAAATTTTCCCGGGGAAAAAATTTCTCGAGAAAAAATTTCCGGGAAAAAATTTCTCGAGAAAATTTTCCCGGAAAAAAATTTCTCGGGAAAATTTTCCCCAAAAAAATTTCTCGAGAAAATTTTCCCTGAAAAAAATTTCTCGAGAAAATTTTCCCGGGAAAAAAATTTCTCGAGAAAAAATTTCCGGAAAAAATTTCTCTAGAAAATTTTCCCGGAAAAAAATTTCTCGGGAAAATTTTTTCCAAAAAAAATTTATCGAGAAAAATTCCTCGGAAAAAAATTTCTCGAGAAAATTTTCCCAGAAAAAAATTTCTCGGGAAAATTTTCTCGAAAAAAAAATTCTCGAGAAAAATTTCCCAGAAAAAAATTTCTCGAGAAAATTTTCCCAGAATAAAATTTCTCCAAAAAATTTTCCCGGGAAAAATTTTCTCGAGAAACTTTTCCCGGTATAAAATTTCTCGGGAAAAAATTCCTCGAGAAAAAATTCTCTAAAAATGTTTCCCGGAAAATAATTTCTAAAAATTTCTCGAGAAAATTTTCCCGAAAAATAATTTCTCAGAGAAAAAATTTCACGAGAAAAACTATTTCTCTAAACAATTTCCAAAAAATAAAAAGGAATGTTCATGTATTTTGGTGGAGAAGAATTTCAAATGACTACCTTTCACTTGTAATTTCAAATTACAAAAAAATTGTTAATATTGAATTAGTATGGAATTCATCAATTCCAATTCCAAATTTTTTTAATCTTACCAAACACTTAATTTGATCAATTCCAGTAATTCAAATGAATTCCAAGTTACCAAACAAGCATTAGGTGATTAACAACTGCCTTTCATTTATAGACAATGAAGTAATCATTTATTTAAAATTTTAAGATGTAAAATGAATGTGTATCAAGTGCATCTTATACTGGAGTATTCAAACTCTAACCGAACCTTTAAAATCGTTCTTGTTGAATTAATTAGGATTAATAAAGGATCTTGTTAACCACAGCTAAGAATTAACGTAAATTGATAAATGCATTTATTACATTAGTGTATATTTACACGAAATTCAACCGGATTATTTAACAATTAAGAATGTTTTTGAGGATAGAAATTAATGTGAATACAGGAATTCACTATTATTACATGAAAAATTAAATTAGTGTTACAAAGAGATATTGGAAAAATAAAAATAATTAAATACTTAGGAATAGATATTAAAAGTATAAAATATTTAATACTTAACAACTGTTGTTAACATTTTCCTTAATTAAAAGAGCGCGGAAGGGAAGAATGTGGTTTTGTAAAAAGATAGTAACAAAATTTTTGATATAGAACTTGACTAAAAGAAATTTTGATATAGAAGAGAGAAAACATACTAGTCATATTACACTTAAATATTCATTGATTTTCACTTAAATTTTTTCTTCACATTACATATATACTTACATACGCATGTGTATAAAATGAACATATAAAATGAACATACATTTCGCAGGATATTGTTGACCAGTATCCATTTGCAGGTGTCACAAAATCTAAGGGGCATAAATTTAGTGCTCGTGCAGTCGCTGCCACCTAAAAGCACACCAAATGTTTTGTCATATTTTCTATCTTTTCTCATGTCTTGGGCTGTCAAATTACTGTTTAACTAGAGCATTTTTCCCCCCTTTAATTTATATGAATTGAAACTTTTTTTTTATAATAATTGAAACTTTCTTAAAATCTTTTATATGCGTTAAAATCAAAGAAAGAAATAATGACACTTTTACCATTTTTTTTAAAACTTTTTGATAAAAATACCACTTTTGAATTTTTTGGCCAAAAATAACAGTCTATTATGCATTTTAAAAATGGGCAATAGTATTACGCATTTGTCAAATGGGTAATACATTTAAATTACAAAAAAAATGAAAAAAAAATAAAAAATAAAAATAATTTACACGCATTCCAGGAATGCGTAACACACCAAAGTTTCTCAAATGCGTAATAGCAATACCCATTTTGTAAATGCATAATAGGTTGATATTTTTGGCAAAAAAATTTAAAATTGGTATTTATGTAATAAAATTTAAAAATGATATTTTTGGTCATTACCCTCGAAGAAACGTCTCTGTTATTTTTATTATTGAAAAACACGTGTCTTGCTGTCATCAAGAGTTCAAGGCTTACGCGGGTTGCAACAGTAAAAATATTGGAGCACTGATTCATGATAAGCGATTTTCGTAATGTAGTGCCCGTTTGGCTCAACAGTAAAAATATTGGAGCACTGATTCATGATAAAAAATTTATATTTTGATATTTTTTATATATAAATATTCAATTTATGTTTGAAATTTAATAAATTGCAAAAATAAGTTGAAAAACAAATCACTAGTAAGAAATTTCTAAATTTATTTTAAAATAAGTTGACTTCCCCCAAACACCCCCATATTATACGCAACAAGATAGAAATGATCTATCCGATGCAAATCTACAGACCTTACTTTACACTGAGTATGGTATGTTGTAACAGACGATACAATAAAATTGACGATGTCCCCGGACAAACAAACACAGTGGCAGCAACAAGGTTGATTAACATTGAGCACTGAGCAGTTTAATGACGAAAGTGAAGCACAAAACAAGCATGAAGAACATAATTGTCAAACATCATTGCAGATTAGGAAAGACTCGCAAGTGTAATAGTCAATGGAAACATGTAAAAGTTAAGACAAGTGAAAAAGATTGACCTAATTCGGGGACCATATGGCAACCATTTCCCACCTTCGAGATCTCCATGCAATTACTCCCAGCTTGACCCAAATTTGTTTGGGATCGATACACATGTTGTCTAATTATTACTATTCAAATTTAAATGTGAATGCATATCGTACAATTGTGATTTGTTGCATTTGTGATTTGAAGGGGTACGTGTTTGCGGTACGAATGGTTCGATTTTTTCCTCAAATCACAAATCGAATCATACATACAAATCGAATCATACATGTAGTTGAACAAATTTCTAAATTGCGATCATACCACATAACATAAAAATCGCGAAAATTGTATCATGAAAAATGCGGTATGATGCGGTGCAGTTTGTGCGATTTGTACGGTTAAAAATTAATGATAATAATTTTTAGATAAATTGAATAATTTTTTTGATAATATGAATTAAATTCTCAATGATTTGATTTACTTCACTCATCTTTACGAAATTTGTACCTATGTATTATTTTGTTATTTTATTTGTAATTGGTGCCTCAAACATCAAAGCATATCTTGAGGATCTAATATACATTGCTTGTTCATCTAATTAATCTTAAATCAATTATATCAACCTATACCTAAAAATAAAAACATGCTGATAATTTATAATACTAAATTTAGAATAATTAAACTAGATTTTTGTATAAAATGAAAGTAAATAAAGGATGATTGAATTAAAATATGTAATGTAATAAATACTTCACCATGAGGTATTAAACTATATATATATATATATATATGAGTTGCACTCCATAAAGAACACTTTATATAAAGAACAAAGAAGAACACCATCAAAACACATTATTTTTTGAAGAAAAATGGATTGTTAAAATTAGAATCACTAATTTTAAAATAGGTGCCCCTGGCAGGGCCTATTGCATATAAATAATCTAATCTAAAATTTGAAAATCAAATATCATAGAATCTATGATAGAATTCTACATATATTTTTATAATGATGAAATTAGTTGCTTTTAATCTCAAATTGTTGCTAAATTAGTATTAGATTCTATTATTATTCATAATCAAAGCTTAATTGTTATTAAAATTAATTTTATATGAGCTTTTATAATGAATTTTATAGTGTTCTTTATTGTTCTTTATATAAGAGTGTTGTTCTTTGAGAAATGATATATATATATATATATATATATATATATATATATATATATATATATATATATATATATATATATATATATATATATATATATATATATATAGGCTAGCGTTCAAATAGAAACCAACCTTAGAATAGAAACTAGAAACCTACACTAAATAAATTATATTTCATTTATTTTAATGGCCCCGCTAGGGGCATCTTCACAAAAAACTTATAAAATTCTTGGCTCTATTCAACAAAAATATAAAAAAAAATTAAAAAAATTAAAAAAAAGTTACTGTTCACGTGCCACGTCATCACGTGAACAATAACTTTTATTTTATTTTATTTTTTTGTTGAATAGAGCCAATAATTTTAAACGTTTTTTGTATTGGGATACCCCTAATTTGGTCATTACATTAGCTTGAAATATTTAATTTAGGTTTAATTTCTAGTTTCTATTCTAAGTTAGTTTCTTTTAGAACAAGACCATATATATATATATATGAGTAAAGTTCTATGAAGTACTCATTTAATTGAAGTACCTGGAGTACATATACATTTTGCATTCAAAATTTTGCAAACATTATTATTTTGCAAAGCTTATTTTGTGAATATCACTATTTCATCGAAAATCTTGAAAATTTTGTATGTTTTGCTAACAAAATATTGCAAAACGAATTGTTATGCAAAACATATTTGGGTTGCAAAACATATATTTTCTGATTGCAAAACATAAAGAATTTTCAAGATGAATATATTGCAAACCATACATGATTTTCAAGATTATCAATGAAATTATGATATTCATATAACAAGGTTTGCAAAATAATAAATTTCAAATATTTTGAATGCAGAACGTATATGTACTCCAATTAAAATAGGACTCCATAGAACTTATATATATATATATATATATATATATATATATATATATATATATATATAGAACATAAAACTAGGTTATGTGTAATCGATGATTGAGATTAATTCGTTCTGCTGTAGTACAAAACATTTTAGTTTTTCTACAGCACATATTATAACCTTTATTAATAAGCAAAACCCCTTTTTAATGTACTTTTATACCAAATTTGATTTGCATCATATTTTGGTTTAACCCTAGAATCCTATTTTCCCAAAAATTCTATGTTATTTTTATAAAATAAATAAATGAATCCTATTACAATAAAAAAAATCCACTGCAATTTAATTAAAAAAGACTACAAATACATATGTTGATCTAGGGTGGCTCTATAACAAAAAAAATCCATTTCTAATGGTACTTCGGTACCAAAATTTGATTTCACCTAGTGTTGTCAAAAAAATTCGAAAAATCAGATATTCGATCAAAAAATTCGATATTGAATTCGAAAAAAACGGATAATATCCGTATTCGAAAGAAAACGAATATTATTCGTATCCGAAAATAGCGGATACGGATATAGGCACATCCGTATTCGAAATATCCGATATCCGAAAATTTATATATATATATATATATATATATATATATATATATTATATATACTTTTTAGAATATATAATTTATAATTAATAATTAATAATATATTTATTTAATTAGTATATTTATAATATATTGTTTGAATGGAAAAAAATTGTTATTTTTTAATTTTTTTAAAATGATTCGGATATTCGGATTCTCGGATTTTCGGAGATATTCGGATATTTTAAAAAATCTCAAAATCGGATATTCGGATTCGGATATTATCCGTATCCGGATAATATCCGTCGGATTCGAATTCAGATATAATTTCTAATATCCGTCGGATTCGAATTCGGATTCGGATAGTGATTTCGAATTACGGATTCGGATATAGGCAGATCCGTATCCGAAATATCCGTTTGACAGCCCTAATTTCACCCCTAAGATGTCTGTTTTTCCTATGATTCCATATCATTTTTTTAATAAAATTGTTAAATACTATTATAATTGTAATTTTTTATTATAACTCTATTCAGTTCATAAATAATGTATTTATCATAATCATGTACATTTTTACATATATATGAGAATCATTTAATTTTTTTCTTGATTTTCTTAAATAAAATTAAATAAATAATATATAAATGATCTTTATTAAAAAGCAAATTCTTAGTAAATAACGTAATTTTTTATAATAAACTAATGATCAATTTAATTAAATTTTTTCGGGCCCGTGTTTCGCACGGGTTATCATCTAATATCTTATTAATAAGTAAAATTCCATTTTAATGATACTTCCTTCAAGATTCTTGTCTCCTAGAATTATTGCAATTCTAATGTAATTACAATTCTTTTATTATAAATTACTGAATTGCATAAATAACGTAGTTTTATTTTACACTTTTATCATTTTTTAAGTATTTTTTTGTAATAAATAAAATAATTTTTATAAAAATTTATTTAAAAAATTATCAATTTAAATAAATTATCTCAACAATAAATTATCAATTTTTTAAGTATGTGTACCTATGCAGTACATAATAGTTTGTTTTCTAAAATACATTAATTTTTTAAAAAAATTATTATTTTTCACTTAACTTAATTTGTATTTCATGAATGTAATATATTGAAAAAATAATTATGATAAAAAATATTTGATAATAATAAAATAAAATTGTAGAATGTTCTTAGCATAATATATTAAGTAATTCTAATAATTCTTATTTTTAAGTTTTTCTATATCAAACCTCACCTATTATACTCAACTACAAACCGAAATTAACTAGAAACTACAAACCAAACCCTAATCCAATATTTCAAGCTAATCTAATAACTAAATTAGGGGTATCCCAATACAAAAAATGTATAATAATCTATCCTTTATTCAGCAAAAAAAAGAAGAAAATTTACTGTTCACTGCTGACGTGGCAGTGACGTCAACAGTGAACAATAATTCTTTTTTTTGCTGCATATTGATCAGTTAATTTATGACTTTTTTGTGAAGGTGCCTCTGACGGGATCCTTAGAATAAATGAAATATAATATATTTAGTGTTGGTTTGTAGTTTATATTTAAAAATTTGTTTGTATTTGAGAAAAAACATATATTTATATATGTTAAATATTACGGTACGTGTGGTGCAGTTCAATTTGAATCGTGTGATTGAAATTCGAAATTGGAAATCGCAATCTGCACCATACCATACAATCGTTCATGATTCTAAACCACAATCGCACCACGGAAAATAAAAATCACGCTTCAAGGTGCAGGCGATTTTTTCATTTGATGAACATCTTTAGTTTGCATGTGTTTAAGTGTTCAAGTCTCGGTTTTTGTGTGTACTATTGAGCAACATTCTTTTTCCCTCGTCCCATAAATTTTACACACGTAGGAATGAAGCCAACTCGCTCCATTCAAACTAAAAGTTGCTTAATCCGAACTCAAATGTTGAGATGCTGATCAGTAATCTGTTTGATAGTCTGCGTCACCGAAAAAATAGGTTTAATTTTCGGTTTATTTTTACATAAATAAAATATCGAGACGAAGTTCCTAATTATAATATTGAATTCCGTACGATATATTCCCTATCGAAACTCAACCTTTAGGAACTCCGGGATACTAGCTAGGTATGCTCAAACTAGCATTTAGATCATGGACTAAGCTCGAACTCGTGAATTTTCAAATAAGTCTAGCGTAATCAGTTTTGCAAAACCAGGTATGCTCCGACTAATAACCCTAAAGCTACTGCAATATATTGTAAACACTACCACATATGAATCAACACATAAACACTACCACATACGAATCAACACATATCCAACATCCTTCTAATAATTGTCATGTAGTAGGGACTATTGTTCTTGCAGTTGTTGGTTTTTATTAAAAAATAGGACTAGAAATTAGAAAAGGATGAAATTTTCAGAAGCAGATAGCCATCCTTTTCATATTTTAAAACCCAAGACAAAAGCTATCACTTCACATGAGACTATGAGAAAATAACACATAGTCACCTATTAAAATTAGATGGTTGTAATTTGTAAGGTGAAGAACACACATCCATTATATACTGTAGATGCACATTATATCTAAAAATATAGGGAAGCCTAGTAGAGGAATTTTTGGTTCTGGCAAGAACCTAATAAAGGATGAAATTGACCAATTGAGAAGGAGTGTGACACAATTTAGTGTAACAGAAACACAATGTAAAACAACAGGATAGTGTATTTTTATGTTTTTGACTTTACATAGGATTGGTGCCTGTTTTACTGCACGAGTGACCTTCCCTCAGTGTCTCAGACCATGACATGATACTGAAATTTGTATATTTTTAGATCAATTTTATCCTCAGGGATAGAAATGGAAACTCATGTGTGTATAAAATAATGCACCATCAGCAGCAATGTACATTATTATTCATTTTCATTGTTACATAGCTTTCACTCTTATTTTCTAGCCTACCCGTACCTTTCCTACTACTCGAAAAACAGATCAGCTAGCTAATTTCTAAGACTTTGCATATATTAGATAAATTCAGACACATATACTCATACGCAAAATCAGAGGGTGCTAGCTAGCCTAGATTAAAGTCCGCTTATTCAACTTTAAAAATCGGTGATATACTTTTCCTAATCCTTGATTAATTTCGTGGTGAAAATAGTAGGAAAATTTTCTACTTCGGTTGTTCTAGAATTTCAAAAATTATCAATACATATTTTTGGTCCATCTTATTCAAAATCCTGGTTCCGTTACTGCATATAGCGTATGTATATGCATATAACTGCATACGCATTAGGAAACTAGATTTTCCTAGTTAGAACTCCTAATCAAGTAAAAATGTGTATTACCACTTGAGAAAAAGGACAAACATTTCCTTGAAGGGTTGTGACTTGTGAACACCTAATCCCCAGGTTATGTAAAATACGGATATGTACATCCGAACAACACAAAGAGTTTTGGGAGAAGCACATATATTAAATACTAATATATGTACCCCTAGACAATTAAACACATAGTATGTATTTGTACGTGTTGCGTGTGCTAAGGACAAGTAATTATACATGCACAGTTCACAGTTGCCCCTACACAAATGCAAACAGATGTGGTAAACTTTTGAGGGAAAAAAACAAAGGAGAAAGCAAAAACAATGTGGTTCCAAATTTAACTCCACCATCTGAACTTAAATTTACATATACATGAAGACTGTTGAAAGAATGGAAATTCAGAGCCATCTCTCATTCACATGTGAACCATCAAATCTTTCTTTTCAAAAATGCCTCCCTTATTTTCTCTACCCACACCCCATGTTCTAACACACAGAAGAGAGAGAAACTCTAAAGTAAAAAAATAAAAAAATGTAAAACCAGAAAGCAGAGAGACAGAGAGATAAAAGTACATTAAACTACTGATGTATATATTCACGGTAAGATTAAGAATGTATGAAACAAATGTGTTTGCTTTCCTCAAGAACTTCATCCCCCATTTGGTCATTATTTTACATTTCACCAAATCCTATGAATTTTTTACTTGCTAATTTTCCCTGCACCAGGTTTCTTTAAATTCTCTCGGACTGTCACTTCCCTTCAGGTTTTTTGATCATAATCATACACACAAGTATATTGATATTAATCACGAGTTAAGTTATCAGTTCTGCTAAAATCGTAAATGCATCTAATGTATCTACCAGAACCGCTAAATGCATCTTATACCTGTTAATAAGATATTTACATCACTTGCACATGTGGATCATCATACTAATTAGTCTGACTAAGTTTCACACTTCTGTTAGGGAAAATGAGTCTAAAATTAAGAAGAATATTGAAATGGAAAAGTTCGAACTCGAGACCTCTCCTAAACCTGGATTATTAAGATAATAACTATATATACTAAAAGTGTGTTAGTAAAAGTGTTTATTGGATCATAATTAAAGACACAGAGATTCGGAGACAAAGATTCCTCCTGAGAATCACAACCTAAACTTACATTTCCAAAGCACAAAGTTATGCGTTGCTTTGTCACATGAAGCTAGAAATCATTAAAAAATGAACTGAAAACATTGCATTTACATAAAAAGAGAGCATGTAGTAATGATTAAATAGGAAGTGAATTTAATGAAGTACATAAATAATTAATGCAGATGGAGCATAAATTCATCAAATATATACACTCGTGCCTTATCTTTGGACTAGTAGTACTCTATTCTAATTATCATGTAAACTTAGCTAAATAGATGTATGCATATATATTCAAGAGTATGAAATAATATATATCAAATTCATTCATATTTCAAACTAATTCAAGGCATGTACAACTTATTCCTACACTTGCACCGCCAAGCTTCAGGGTAGTACTCTAATGGTAGAGTGAACCCGGGATGAACCGGTATGTGAACCGGACTACACGGTGAGCACCTCCCGCACTTGGATCTACAAGACGGCGGTGATGATCCCGGTCCACTGAGTCTTCTCCGAGTCATCATCTCTCGCTCGAAAATCTCGAAAGACACACTTAAATCTTCTCCTTCTTCCTCCTTCATTCCCCCACCTAGCAAAAACACAAATTATAAAACGCTTAAATTAATTAGTTGCAAAACTAAACTAGCTAGGTACGGGCTAGTGGAGTGCTATATAACCCTGGTTACGATAAAAATAAATTATTTGCAAAATAGTATTTAAATTCAATAATATACATAGCTAGGGCAAACACAATTGTTAAGAAGTACAAAATTATGTTTACTTAGCCTAAACAATTATATATGTAGTATTTTTCTGGCTACGTCAATATAATACCGAACCAATTTAGGTCATGGTTGGTAGCTTGTTAATCGAGTTTCTTACCGAGTTTCCGATGAGTAGAGGTCCGAGTTGCAACCGCAGAGACCGCGAAAGCGATGAAAATAAGAGCAGTAATAGAGGTAAAAGACACACTGCGACGGTGTAAGACACCCATGGATGAAAACTACAGAGGGCTTAAATGAGTGAATTAATTAATGGTAGTGCTACCGAAAGAGTTCAAGGATGAAGAGATTTAGTTACTGCAAGAAGACTGAGGGGAGGCAAGGTGCAAGTAAGTAAATACTAAATGCTATGCTATCTATTATTGCCTGCCTTAGGGTATTGATATCATTAGTAGAATCCTCCTCATCTCGTGTGGGGAAGAGTCAAAGTCAAACAAACACTTGCATTACAAGATGACAGAAAGGGTGAGTTTTTGTAATAGAATATCGACTAGTGAGTGATAGATGAGATGGACCGAGAAGAAATAATAATATTATCACTTTATGTCTACCTTTTGTTTTCACAAGTTTTTCTTTTCTCTTTATTGTTAGGGTAAATTATTAAAGTAGGTTAAAAACGGTCAGGTCATGTACGTTGTAGTACGGCGGTCATGGTTATTTTTGTGATAAACTGCGATTGTAATTTTTAAATTTGGGTCGTGTGCATTTTTACGAGATACAGATATTGGAGTGGAGAACTACTCGTCCATTCGATAGATAATAATTCCGGTCAGGATTATTGTATATCTTAGAAGACTTGTCGAAAATCGCCGGTTGGATTGGAATATCGATCAACAAATGCAACATGTTGAATAATAGATGTAACACGAATTAACGAATCTCGTATATTAAAGTTTTGATTCACAACATACATTTCATGCATCGCTAATTTGAATTCGCAAAATACGTAATTTTAACTTTTGTGGTGTTCCGCCCCCCCCCCCAAAAAAAAACTAAATTGGTCACTTGACGATGTAAATTTATTGATTAAAAAAAATACATAATACAGTTAATTAGACTCTTTCATTAAGTTACGAATTGTAATTAAGATCGACTCTTAAGTCTTACTAATTAACTACGTATATTATGCACCGTGCAGACATTTTATTTTATGCGACTCCAATCCAAAATGATGTAAGCAAATTTATATGCATGTCTGTCGTGTACTCTTACGCATTGCACAATTGCTTATGAACGACAATCGCACAGATGCCAGTTAATGTGCAAAATTTACGTAAAATGTCGACATACAAATCGGCTTTTCAGGATCGAACCTGCGTAAGACATGGACCTGAAATTAGTCTCATTCTATTTTTTTCTGAAACCAAATTAGTCTTATTCATACTATGTTCTATGCTAAGTAGGGTCGTAAATGAATCGAACGGAGCCGAACCGAACTCTTGACTATTTGTATATCAGCTCGTCATAAATATTTTGAATTCTAACTTGAGCTCAAACTTTTATCGAGTCATTATTTTTTATTGTGTATCGACTCATTAAGAAAAATGTTATTCTCGAACATGTTTACACGTCTCAAGAGCTACTACTCACGAACCTCTCCTGAATATTAGCTCGTGGACTTCTCATGAATACTATTCATGATCTCGTGTTCACGAATACCACATTTAATTTTGAAAAGTTTTAAAGCATTAAAAATAAAAATGATAAAAATCTCGAAAATTAAGACATCCTTCCTGCCTACACTTATTAACGAGTCGAATTTAGATATGATTTAGTTAAAACATAGTCACCTAACACTACGCCAGAAATCGAATCAGACACCACTTTTTAACCGTTGTCTGTCAGCCAAATTTTCCATTGACTATTGAGCCGCCGTCTATGGTACTGTCACACACCAGTATTTCACCGGTGTATAGATGCTATCACTACAACGGGCAATAAAACCTTGGTATGAGATACTTGACACAACGGAATTCTCCCGTTAAAATTTTTTGACACAATTGTTTATAAATCGTTGTACTGTTAGTATCTATACAACGTTGAGATATTGGTGTGTGATAGTATCAAAGACGATCGCTCAATAGACAACGGCTGAGAATTCGAGAGAGAGAGAGAGAGAGAGATTGAGAGAGTCTTCGAGAGAGAGAAATTAGAGAGTCAGGAGAAAAACAGAGTCGAGAGGATGAGAGGAGTGAAGAAGCTGGTTTTGAGATTAAAAGGGATAATGCACATTTTTGTATTTTCATAATTTAATTTCTGATAAAAAAATAATTAAAAACCACCTTGTAAAATAGAAAAACAAATAGGTAATATTTTAGAAAAATCTAAATATCATTTTTAAATAAAATGAAATTAGTTATCTCCCCATATTTTAAAAATAATTTTTGGACCAATAACGAATTAAATATAAATTTTATAAGTATAAATCCCTAAAATGCAAAATAATTCATAAAATAATTTTAAAATCCTTAAATACTGAGAATAATTCTCCCAATAAATTTAAAAACTAGATAAATATACAAAGATAAAATTATCAAAGATTTCGTGATTTTTAACGTCTCCGATGATTTTATAAAATTCCATGAATGCGATTAAAACATGTATTTTGCACACTTAAGCAGAAAATGAAATTAAAAATATACAATCCACCGATCACAGACCAATATACAAACATTTAACCACAAATTTTATAAAATGTTGTTTGATTTGTATAAATCTTATTTGAATAATATTATTCAATTTAAAATTTTTAATTAGAATGATATAATATAAAATAATGTATTATTTGTATAAAAATATTATTTGTATACAATTTAGTTTTTTTTAAAAATTATAATACTTTTAGCGCCGATCAAATGTATGGCGACACATAAAGTACAAAATGGTCAGTTTAGGTGTCGGTTGAGTAAAGACCGACGCTAAAGGGTCAGTTTTAAGCATCAGTTGTTTATGACCGACGCTAAAGGGTCAGTTTTAGGCGTCGGTTGGGTAAAGACCGACGCTAAAGGGTCATTTTAGGCGTCGGTTGAGTAAAGACCGACGCTAAAGGGTCAGTTTTAGGCGTCGGTTGTTCATGACCGACGCTAAAGGTCGGTTTTAAGCATCGGTTGAGTAAACACCGACACTTAAGGGTTAGTTTTAAGCGTCGGTTATTTGATGACCGACGCAAAAGGTCCAACACAGATGATATTAAGCGTCGGTTAAGCTAACAACCGACGCCTAAAGTATGTATAGGCCACGGCTCATTATATAACCGACGCTAAAAGTGCGATGCTAAAAGATAGTTCTGTACTAGTGGAAACAACGGTTGAAAAGTGATGTCTGACTTGCTTCTGTTGTAGTGGGTTTGAACAACGGTTTGTTATTTTATTGGTGTTGTGCCAAAGCAAATTAACAACGGTTTGTGACTGAAAAAGATGTTGTATGAAGCACTGCAAGCATTGTTTTATTACATTTGGTACAAGGGTTTAGTTTTTAAATCACGTTGTTGTTATGGACTTAACACAACGGTTTGTGCTGTTTGCATTCTTGTTTTAGTAGTTGTGGCACAATGATTAATTTTTTAGGCAAAACATTTGTCTATTAAAAGGTGGAATTATAATATATTTGCTTTGCAATATTACACAAAGCCTTTCAAACACAATCAAACATTCCAAAACCTAAAAAACCAACAACAACATTTTTACCAGATACAATACCATCCAAAAACCAATAAGCATAATATATACACCAAGTACCATTCGATAACTACTATATCATTCACAATTCCATCCAAGGAACAAAAGATCCTAACTACTTCGCATCACAAACCCCCATTTCATAACACCATAACTACATAAACATGTCCACCTACTTCAGCTATTATGTTCACTTCAAGATGATACCATAGATAACTTAAAAGTACTTTCCACAAGTTCACCTTAACAAAACCAAGATAAGTAGCAAACGTTCATAAAATAAACCTTAAGTTGAATGACGTTTCATAAAAAAATTGGCAAAGTCCGTCTTTATCTCGTTGATGTCTTCCTCACCATAAGCCATGTCGCGTCTACGAATCCACTGAAAATAAATAGATTTTTATAAGGCAAATGTGGTAGCAGTAAACACAAAGAGTGTTTAACAGAAACCATTGCCAATGAAAATCTCACCTTGGTTGTGAAGTCAAGCTCCTTGTCAAAACAGATTTCCTTCATGTATCTCATGACAAAGAGGCCACAGTCCCTGACCCCAGTCTGTAAAAGAACTCCCTGAAAATACAATATGTGAAATTAATTACACATTTTGTGACGCCCCCGACCCCGGTTTGATTTCCTCTGGAAAGAAACCGGTCCGAGGGTCCGCCAAAACTACGCTCTGATACCACCTATGACGCCCCGGCTCCCGGTTCGAGTTCCTCAGGAAGGAACCGGTCCGAGGGTCCGTCAAACTACCTCACAACCTGCTAAACTACTAATTTTGTTATTTTTTTTGAAGATGCATTTCGAGGAATTTTAGTTTTTTCGGAGTTAATTTGAGAATTAAATATCATGGTTGTAAAATTTAGAGATTAATTTGGGTTTTGTCGAATATTTAAAAGTTTAGTTCCGGGTATTAATTCGGGAATTTATGGAATATTGGAGTTAATATTTTTGGAGTTTAAGTTTTTAAAGTAGCCAATTTTAGTGATAAATCGTGCTTGGTTTGTAAAAGTGGATTTGTAGAAATTGGTGGAGTATGGGTTGAAAATTGGTTTATTGGTGATTAATTAGAATTGATTGTTGAGGAGCTATGACACCGGGTAACATCTAATTACGAAAAGGTCATGCCCGATTTTCTGTAAAAAAGACTGTAACGTCAGCCTAATAAATGTGAAGGATTTACGAGACTTATAACCGTAATTATTAAGCGTGAATTTTATAAATTTGGATTTTTAGGAGTAAGCTGTATAGTAATTGGAATACCGATTAGTAGGCAGTAAAATCTTATTTGGTGAATTGTGACCTAAGAAGACGTCAGTGATTTTAGCAGATACTTGTAGAAACAATTCGAGTCGTAGAATGTGATCGTTTAGGATCGATTTGCTTTGTAAAGTATGAGTAGAAATAATTGAGGATATATGATTGAAGAGGTTATTGATGTTTGTCCAGGTTATTGGAAAAGTGGATTGAGGAACGATTGGACTGCTTGAATAGCGGTGGTTGTAAGTATATTTTGCTGTGATAAATTGAAGATAATGCGTTATATTTCTGTTAACGTATTTACTGTGTTTTAAACCATATGCGTATTTTGTTTTATAGGTGTATAAACGTGAATTTATGGATTTTAGAAGAAATCTATTTTCCAAGTAGAAATGTGAATTGTAGATTTTAAAAGAAAGATATTTTTCAAGTAGAACTGTGTATTTGTGGAGTTTAGAAGAAATATTGATTTTGAGCTAGAAAAGTAGAAATGTGGATTTATGGGTTTTAAAAGGAATATATCTTTTAAATCGAAGTGTTTAAAGTGTGATTTTTATACTATTGTGAATACTTGTTAAATTGTTTTAACTAGTATATGTTGAAATATGATTTTGAGGAAAACTGAGCAGACTGGCATTGATAGTGAGTCACCTCCAGAAATGGAGATTTGGTAGAACCTCCAGAAATGGAGATTTGGTAGAACCTCCAGAAATGGAGATTTGGTAGAACCTCCAGAAATGGAGATTTGGTAGAACTTCCAGAAATGGAAATTTTGTGAACTTCCTAAAATAGGAAATAAAGGCCGGGGACCCCCACTAGTAGAACTTGATGAACTTGTCGTATATAGAATGCCCAGTTTTTCCTAACGAAATTTGTGAAGTTTATATTTTTATTATAAACTGTGAATTGTGAAATAATGATGATTGCTTATATGCAATATTGTGAAAATGCCTTAAGATTCAGTGTATTGTGAAATTGTGTTGAGTTTCGGATTATTATGAAATAAAACTGTTTACAAAAATTATTATTCAGTTTTAAAAGATGAATACTTTGGTAGAACTCTGATTTCGGTGTGAGTTTATATTTTATTATAAACTATATTGAGATGAATACTTTGGTAGAACTCTGGTTTCGGTGTGAGTTTATATTTTATTATAAAGTGTGTAGTGATAATGATTTCCAAACTAAATTATTTTATAAAATCTCAGTGGATCACTACAAAATATACTTGCTGAGCTTTATAGCTCATTCTTCTATTTTTATAAATTATCACAGGAGATACCGAAGATTTAAGAAGGATCCGTGGGAAAGTAGAAAGAGGTGATGGACCAGCGGAGCTGGTGTTTGATTTAGTAGTCGTACTTCACGTACTGAAGTCGTGGGTTGACTTAAGATTGAAGCGTTGGTTGTGGGCTTTGGTCATCTGTTGATGCGAGGTAAGTCAGGACGGAGTTGGCTTGTAGTTGTACAAAGTACAGTACATGATAGATAGTAGTTGAGATGTGTTGTGTGTGACACCATTTTTGGTGAGACAGACTTTTGTTATAGAGTTGAATTGTTGAATTGAAAAATAGGTGGATAGTCCTATTAACGAATACTTCATACCGAAATTTACAAAAAAAAAATTAGTAGTTTAGCAGGTTGATAAATGGATTTTATATCCATTTGGAGCGTTCCATATCGGCTTAAATTGATTCACTTGGCCTCAAATTTGTTGTATTTTTGTTGTGTTTAGTTGTGCATGTTTGCGAAATATCGTTTAGGGTTGGTGTTTTCGTCAATTTTGGAGATGATTTGCGCAATGGAATGAAGGATGGCGTACTTCCCTAGGCTAACATGAAGTTCATAACGCTTAAGAATTGAAGAACAGAAAGTGGAGAAAGAATCGGAAGAGAAAACGGATGAGAAATGAGCAAATTGTGGAAAATTCGGATTTTAGGGTATGTTGCGCAGTCTACACTGTTTTGGCCATATCTGGAGTTCTAGAAGTCCGTTTTGGACGATCTTACTGTTCACGCGAAGCTTGGGAAATTTTCTACAAGAATAGAGCAAAATCAAAATTCTGGGCAGTGTATGCAGCGCTGGAAGCGCCTCACAAGCGCTGGCTGCGCTCCGGAACAGAAAAAGCAGCGCTGGCAGCGTCTCACAAGCGCTGGCTGCGCTCCAGAGTGCTGAAAAATCCCAGTTTTGCCCTTTTTCGAATTCTAGTTGAATTTTAGGCAGTTTCTCGCTCCTAAATCGAATTCTAATTGTATTATAGGGTATTTTCTTGTTGGGCAAGACTTTTATGGCCTATTTAAACACATCATACCAATGTAATTTGTATCTATTACATATCATAGCTTAGATTTGCAAGTGAGAAAAGCGGAGAAGGATTCAAGCTCGTGACAAGCAACGGATCTAGATCTACTTCATCTTTTGTATTCTTTTCTTAGGCGCTACTTTGGATTATAGATTTGTTTTTCTCAACTCTTGTTTTATTAATATTATTACTTCCATTCATATCTAGTTTCATATCATGTTTTCATCAAATCCCATGGTGACGAACGGTTCAATTATGAGCTAATCGTTGTCATGGGATTCTAACGGATTTATCTATGTAGCTTAGTAGTTTGATTTCTTTAAAGATTTATGTGTGGTGAATCTTGATATCCTTGTATGGTTGTGTTTCATGTGTTTAGATGCGTCGCGAACATCTAATTTGTTAATCTCTTGCGAAACGAGAGTGGATCTTGAGATTTAGAACTTGCCATGCTAGCATAGGATAGGTTGATGTTTTAACATCATGATTTGTAGCGTAAATAGAGATATTATGTTGACCTATGTGATCTTAATAGACAACTTGTTCTTCAACCGTTATGTTTTCAAATCTTATAGAGATATAGGGTCTAAGCATAATTGGTGTCTATTCATCTTCTATCTCTTTTGTGGATGTATGTTTAGTTTGGTATTCGTATACTGAAAAGTAGCGTATACTTGTTTCATGTTGTCTGATCAGATATCAAAACCATCACATGCATTGATTAAAGGCATCAACTCTAAGCGAAGTATTTAATGAAGTTAGGATCTCATGTTTTCTATTGCATAAGTAATTAGATTTAAATTCTTGTTAGTTAATTAATTCTTAGTTTAATAATTTGTTCTTTAGTTAATTTTAGATAATCAAAACCTCAAATTTGTTAATTGTCTTAGCAGTGAATAAAAACCATACATTGTTGCATAGGTGCATTAACTGAATTGAAACCTAAACCAGATCTCTGTGGGAACGAACTCAACTTAATTCTATATTACTTGTGACCACGTACGCTTGCGTGATTTAGTGCAAACACAGGTTGTGAGGTAGTTTGACGGACTCTCGGACCGGTTCCTTCCTGAGGAACTCGAATCGGGAGCCGGGGGCGTCACACATTTTACTTATTTTAACCGAAAATTACGAAATCAATTGCTACCGCCATATTCTCCCATATAATTTTCTTTCTTGCAACCTTCTTCAGGCTCTCCTTGTACATCTTTATGGAACTATAACAAAATAGTATAAATCATTAAAAATACATTTTCCCTAAATTTTACTAAGTAAAGAGTAAATATAAGAAGTTTAGAAAATTGGCTCACTTGTCAACAACCTCTACCCATTCCTCACTAGTAATGCGACGTTTAAGAGGGTCCATGTGGTAGACTATCTCTGTCGTCGGAACAAAACGGTCAATGACCATTGATTCCTATGAACATTATAATGTTATAATTTACGATGTAACATATGTCATAATTTCATTATTTATAACAAAAATAATGTACAGATTTAACAAAAGAAGATAATAAATAGACAAGATAAACTAATATTTTATTTCGTAGACATTAAAATTATTTACTAGTTATCGTGAAGTTAAGAAATCCTATAAAATACTTCATTAAATATAAAATACTTAATTAAATACATTCAAGAGAATATATATATATATTGAGTCTGTTCACGAACTCATTCATGAACCATATTCACGAGCTTGTTCATGAACTATATTAATGAACTTGTTCAAGAACTATACAATCAAACTTATTTGAAAACTTTCGAGCCGAACAATGTTGTGCTCAAGTTTAGCTCTCGTAATTTACGAGATGAACCTCAAAATCATGTTCATGTTCGACTCTTTTACAAATCGAATTGAACTCGAGTCGAACTTTTTTTAAACCGAACATTGAACAATTTGTAAGCGTATTTACAGCCCTAATGCTAAGTTGCTAACTGCTAAAATAAAACAGCCACGGACTAGGATTGCATAAAGGTAAAAAACCGGAACAGATCGACACGGAACCGGACCGAATCGACACGAACCGTACCTAAAACTTTGTAGCATATTGTTTGTTAAATTAAAAATAGCATTAATAGCTTTAGTTGTTCTTTTAAAAGAATACTCTAGCCCAACTCGTTCTCTGACCCATTTCTAAACTCGTTCTCCGGTCCATTTCTAATTTCAAAATTACTTTTTTAGTCATGACGATCAAACGACCAACCACGTAAATCTCCTTACGCTAATTATATATAAAATATAATATGTATATATATATATATATATAGGCTAGTGATCAAATAGAAACCTCCCATAAAATAGAAACTAGAAACCAACACTAAATAAATTATATTTCATTTATTCTTTTTTTTTTTTTTTGACAAACATATTTCATTTATTCTAATTGCCCCGCCAGGGGCACCTTCACAAAAAGTATTTAAAATTATTGGCTCCATCCAGCAAAAAATAAAAATAAAAATTACTGTTCACGCTGACGTCACTGCCACGTCAGCAGTGAACAGTTTTTTTTTTTGCTGGATGGAGCCAATATTTTTAAATACTTTTTGTATTGGGGTCCCCCTAGTTTGGTCATTAGATTAGCTTTAAATAGAGTTTATTGCACTTTGTAACCCTTAACTATTAGCCAAAGTCACATAGGTACCATTATTTTTTTTGGTGGCACTTCACATCCAGTACTTCCTTTTCTCTTTCAGTTTGCAACCCCTGAACATGATTTCATCAATTTGTCATTATTTGTAAGGGGGTATTTTAGTCTTTTTATTAATAATGTTTTTTATTTTACATGAAATACATAATTTAGTTTACATAAAAATATTTTAATTTAATTTTATATTAATAAATATAATCCTTTTCATTTAAAAACATTTATGCATTATTTGATTTAATTGAATATATAATGCGATGATGCAATTGTAAACTAATTTTTTCTTAGAAATAATATAATGTAGTTAAAGATTATTTTATTTTAAATATTTACGGATTTCTCTTGGATGGTTAAAATTATAAAATTTTTATTAACATATTTAATTTACCTATTTAAATGTTAATTAAATATGTAAATGTTAATTTACATACATACATATATAGACCATTATTCTAGAGAGTACCTCCTTATATAGAGAATATGAGAGAATCAATCTAAACCATTTATTTCCATTTATTTCTTAGGGTCCCGCCAGGTGCAACTTCACAAAAAAATCTTATAATTCTACCATCTATCTATTTATAAAAAAAATTAAAAAAATGATGACATGGCAGCAGTTTTTAAATTTTTTTTTTTAAATTTTTTTTTTTTTGATAAATAGATAGATGATAGAATTATAAGATTTTTTTGTAAAAGGTCCCCGCCAAAGGCCTTATATAAAAGGAAATTTTGATTTATATAGTGGAAAATTGTAAGAATATGGGACACACATGACGTCATCGATGAACAGTAAATTTTCAAAAAAAATTTTTTTTTTTTTTTTGCTGGATGGATAGAGCCTAAAAAAATAAGAACTTTTTGTATTGGGTGGCCCCGCCAGGGGTAATGCATCTATTAGATATGAGGTGTTCTTTGTTGTTTGTTATATAAGGTGTTTGCTATGGAGTCCAACCCTATATATATATATAACCAATCCTTGAGGTTTGGTACCTATATTTAGATTCACATGAAATTTTTAATTTTATTTTAATCCATGAATTTTCCACTTTCAGGTTTTGTATCGGTATGTAAGCTCGTATAAGATCCATATTAATATTTAACCTGTTATTAGTAATAAGAAGATTGTACAAAATTTAAATATCGGTCATCTATAATATTTATGGTATGTCCATTAATAAAATTTTGAATAAATCTTTTATTTTGGTAGGACCGTTAATACATAATATCATATAAATATCTAGAGTAATGATAGGTACCCCAAATTGCTACCCAAATATTACTCTCAAATGATGTGATAATGCTTACATGGCATAGTGAAAAATTTTGATTGGTTGGTTGGTATGAATGCAGAGGAGTCCATTATTATTACAACCAATTAAATTGCTGCACTTGACATTTAGGAAATTTTTTGGGTACCAATTTGGGGTACCTAGAATTTTCCAAATATCTATAATAATTTATATACTTTAACTTTCTTATTATTATTTTATTTTATATTATATTGTATTAATCATTTTTATTAAAATTAAAATATATAGATAATATGTGCAGAACACGGGTTATAATTTAATATTATTAAAATGAGGCTAGTCGAGTAACTGCTTTCAAATTCAATTCGCAAAATATTTGCATCAACGGGATTAAAAATAATCTAAGAATTACTACTTTTCCGTCAATTGACAAGCAGGAGAACTTGATTCCAATATTTTTCTTTTCAATAATTTAAGCAATCTAGCTAAATCATGAATTATATGTACATATATCCATACACAATTTTGTAGTGTAATGTTCAACTGTCCAAAATCCGTCGAGATCAGTCACAATTCACAAACCATCTGTAACACTTTTTCCCTACCAATCCTCAGCAAAATTCCAAAATGTTATTGGAACTATTCTATTTACCAACAACAAAATATAATGATTGAGTGAAATTAAGACACTACACATATGACTCGAAATATGAAAAATTGTAGTACATTAATTAAAATTCAGGTCTTCATTCTAATAATCTAGTATTTCAGTTGAATATGGAAGTAGGCATGTCAATGGATCGGATATCCGATCCGATCCGATTCGATCCGCACTGATTTAAATGATGTTGAGTATTGAATACAGTAAAAGAATACAGAGAGGGGTGAATGAATTCTTGAACTTTTCTTGTTCTTGAATCTGTGTAGCAAGGTAAGTGTTTCTGTGTGCAGATGTGTAGTTGCGAATAAAGAACAACACAAGACACAATATCACTTTAATCTAATATATTATTAGATAAAGGTTGCTACAATCTGTGAATACAAATGGGAGTATTCTCAGCTTCGTTTTTTTCAAAGAGATATATCTTACAATGTGTATGAAAAACTTCATCAACTAAAGAAGTGAGATTGTATTCTTATAGAACATGAATACAACTCAGTTAGTACAAACAAGGTTACAGGATAAATTACTTTCTTGTATGTCTATCTTTTTTGAGTAAGCATCCAAACGGCTATAGATTTGACTTTGCAAAGTTCTGTTCAGATCCACTTCTTTAGCTCTTTGTCTCTTCTATATCTCTCCAAGCTTCCTTGTAGGCTTTCCAGAGCACGTTACAGATTGTGGTCCATAAAGTGCATTGGTTTGTTGCAGGTTTCTGACTTGTACAATTTCTTCAGTATTTTGTCTCCAAGAATATATTCGAGAAGTGGCTAAGTGATTGATTCGAGAACTAGGATTAGATAACTCTGAGTTCTCAAATACTGTATGATTGACATATCGAATCACTTCTCCAATAGTACTTTTCTCCAGGGTTCCTTGAGTTGTCGAATAGAACACTTGACTTGTCGAATCCCTGAGATATCGAATAGTTCATTCAGAGTCCTTGAGATATCGAATGGAACTTTGACTTGTTGACTCTTTGAGAACTCGAATACCACTTTGACTTGTTGACTTCTTGAGTTCTCGAATAGAGCATTTAGACATGTCGAATCTCTGAGATATCGAATAGTTTATTCAGAGATATCGAACAGTGTCTTCTCAGATATCGAATCTCTGACTTCTCGAACGCTAGACTTCTCGAAGACAAATGTACTTCTTGAATTGGTACTTAGGCAAATTCTTCATTTCTTCAAATCCCAACTGTGATTATTTGGCAGTCTTTATCTTCTTGCTTGAGGCATGAACCTTGGAACTTCTTTCAAGCATTATTCTTGACTATATAAGTACAGTTACACAACTAGGATTTGATGCCTATTGCAAGTACAAAACAAACAGAAACTCTACAACTAGAGGTTACCTCAGTTAAGAGGTCGTGTAAGTAATGCAAAGCATTACAAACAATTAGGCTTGTTATTAGATGTATACAGGCATGCCTCTATGACTAACAATCTCCCCCAAATTGTGAGTAAGACCCTTAGTCACAATTTCATGTCTGATAACAAGCCTAACATACATAAAGATAGAACTTGAAAAGTACAGGTATGTAGATTGATTGAAGAAAATACATAGAAGTATTCTTACAAGTTATGAGGAACTACTAGCCATATCCTTTTGTATTCATCTCTTGAGCTTTGGCTTGCAGATTCTCATTTTTCATCTTTTCTTCAGCTTCCTTAGCTTTCTTCTTTGCATTTTCTTCCATAGCAAGAATAATGTTTTCCATTGCAGTGAGTTCTTCAATTATAGAGGAGCCTGACAAATCCTTGAGTACTTCATTCAGCTGTTTCTCAGAATAGGAACTGATGTAGTCCATTCTAATCTTTACATTTCTACCATATTTCTTGTATTCAATGATGTAAGGATTAAACTTGACTCTACACAGACCCATAGCCCTCAATTCATCAGCCTTGGCTTCCATTGCAGCAAACTCCTCCTCCCTTTTCTTTAGTAGCTCTTCACTGTTCTTTTTCTGTTCTGCCTGGTGACCTCTCTTCATTTTGACAAAGTCAATTAACTCCAGCTTCCATACCCTTTCCACTCGGTCTTCAGAATCCAACATTGCAATTATCCTTTCTATATCATATAGACTGACCCAGTGCTGACATGTCCCTTGTCTGAATTTTGAAAGGCAGAGTGTATAAACTTGTAACACTATAACTAATGTAACTCAATTAAAAGAAAAGATACTTAACCAGAAGACAATCAAGAACAAGAAGTCACAAGAAATCAACACTATATGAAGACAAGGTAATTGATACAATTGAACATGTTAACTATGATCAAGCCAAGAAGAAATCATTGAGAGAAGTTCAAGTCAAAGTTGTTCATGCCTCAGTGATTTGAGAATTCGAGAATCAAGATCATAACTATCAGTATCAACAAGACCAATTGATTTCAAGTGAACAAGAAGGAAAGCGAATATTGGAAAGCCAAGTTACTAAGTGAATATGGTAATTTATTCAAGAAGCAGAAACACTATCAAGACTAGTCACTTATGAACCAGACCAGTGCATCAAGTGTCAGGACATTGATAGCAAGTTTATGTCAGTAATAAAGATCCATGTTCAAGAGCTTGGTGAAGAATAAAGAAGACATGAAGATATCACAAGCTCAAGATGTGCATTGAAGTTTCAAGTTGAAGATCAGAATATTTTCTAAGTACTAAATGTTCTGGATGGCCAAGTAGAATATTTCTAAGTAGAAGTTCGACTTAGAAATTTCGAGATGGCTAAGTAGAAATTCTCAAGTAGAAGTTCTACTTAGAGTGCAGCTTCAACATGACACATGGCATCTTCTGATTGGCAGATTTCCAAGCTTTCAAGATAAGGCAAGATTTATGTGGACATCATTGGGCCACGTACATCTTAGTCTTTGAAGACTACAGGACATAGATTACATGTAGTATAAATAGAAGCACTTGTGTAATGTTTTAGTTAGTGAGCAATATTGAGAAAACACAAGAAAAAGAGAGAGAGTATATTCACAGAGCTTAGAATCATTTACTTCTCTCTGAACTTCTGTTATACTTTGTAATGAATGTTGTAGCAACCTTTTCAAGTTATATATAAAGAAATATATTCCTTGAATCTGCGTGTTCATTTCTTGCATCGTATTTATTGCTACTCATATTCGAAAAGTTGTATTCACCCCCCCTCTACAACACATTTGGACCTAACAATTGGTATCAGAGCGGATGTTTAACATACAAAACATAGATCCTTGTGTTTGGTAGAAGAATCGTGAGTTTTCATTTTCTAGATCTACTTTTCATTTTTTCGAAAAGTGTGCTTTAATTCGTTTCCAGTGAAAACTCATCAGGGAAAAATTATTTAAATACTCCAGGTGTGATTATTTGGCTTGGGTGTATTTTAATTAATTTTTGTGAATTAATCTGGGTTCATTGATATTTGGTGTTCTTGAGTGTTCATCATCTGTTCTTATCAAAGAAGATAACCCAACAACTTTTTGATCTCCTTTTTCAAACAAATAAGATAGTCAAAAAGGTGTTTTTGTACTTTTGATTTGATTATTATTCCTTGGCCGAAAGCAAAAGAAAGTGTACTCAGTGCTTAGCAAGTGGGTTAGTCACTTTCGGTGTGTAAAGTAATCAAAAGTCAAAAAGGGTGTTAAAGTGATAATATTGTTTATTCAATATTAAAAGTAATCTGCAGAAAATTATTCTAAGGACAAAAAGTTCTACATAGAATTTCTACTTGAGATTTTCTACATAGAATTTCGACTTGGACAATTTCTACTTGGTGAATTTCGACTTGGACAATTTCTACTTAGAGAAATTTCGACTTGAGCAAAATTTCTACTTAGAGAAATTTCGACTTGGCAGAAGTTCTACATAGATATTCTACATAGCCTAGTCTTGGGTACTTAGAAATTTTTAGTGACAAGATTTGAAATGGCTCCTAAAAATTCTTTCAAGATCCCAATGTTCAACCGAGATCACTATGAAGAATGGGTTTTCAGAATGAGACTCTACTTAGAGACTATTAACCCTGAGTATCTGGAAGTCCTTGAAAAGGGTAAATTTGTTCCAATGAAAGCTATTCCTGAGCGTACGGAAGGAGAGGAGGTTATACCTGCTCGGTCTGAGCCTAAAAAGGCAGCGGACTTTACGGATGCTGACAAGGAGCAAATAGCTTATGATACTTCTGTAAGACAAACCTTGATGGAATCTCTCGATCATGAAATGTTCAACATAGTCAATGGTTTGAATACAGCAAAGAAGATTTTGGACAAGATAGAAGTTGTCATGGAAGGATCTGCAGAGGTTAGAAGCAACAAGACACTTATACTCAAGATGGAGTATGACACCTTTAGAATACGAAAAGGAGAAAGCATAACAGATGTCTATCTACGATTCAGTCAGTTGGTATTGGATTTGAATCTGAGAGGTGTTACTCTCCCCATGATTGAGACCAATACGAGATATCTGAGGAACCAGCCAAAGAGCATTGAACATAGGGTCTACGCAATCAGAGAAACCAGAGATTTGCATACAACTTCTCTGGAAGAATATTATGGAATTCTGAAGACCTATGAGCTGGAGACACTTCAAGATCAAGCATGGGACAATGATTCAAAAGGAAAAGAAACTGCATCAGGATTAGTTGCTGATGAGGAAGAGTCTAAGAAGGCAATGGTTGCAGCAAAGCCTAAATCATCACTTGCACCACAACAAGTTGATAATGATGACGAGTGCGCATCTAACAGTGATGATGACTACTTCACCCAAGAAGAGCTGGACAACATGGACGATAGTGTCGTGGCATACATGGCAAGGAAGTTCAGCAACATGAGATTCAGAAAGAGCAACCGACCACAGAGAAATTCTTCATCTTACTATCGGGCTGCTAAGGGTGGTGGTAGTTCGTCAGGCTACAAAAGCAAAGGCAAGAGTACCAGCTACAAATCTCCGTTGGATTTCAAAATGAAGTTCAATTGCTATAATTGTGGTGAACCTGGACATTTTGCCTCGGACTGCAAAAAGCCTAAACAGACTTATCCAAAAGAGACATTTGAAGCCCTCAAAAGCAAGTATGAATCGCTGGTGAAAGAAAAACATGGTAAAAGAGCTTTAGTAGTAACAGAAGGAAGAGCTTGGGATGATTCAGATGAGGAAGATGTTACTCATGTAGCAAACTTTGCGCTCATGGCTGAGACATCAGAGGAACCAGAGGTACCAGTTCTAACCCTTAAAGTAGAAATGTCTATTGATGATTATAAGGAACAGAACGGGGCTCTTAGCGAAGAGATCTACATGTTGTGCAAAAGCCTAGACACTTCTCAAAAGGAACAGAAAACACTTGTCGCCAAAAGCAGAATGCTTGAGGCAAAAGTGGAAGAGTTAGAGGCTGCTTGCACTGTAGATACTTCCCTAAGAGATTTTATTAAATCTTTGGAACACAAGCTCGTCCTTAAGGCAGAAATAGAATCATGTTTAAGGAACAAACTAGCTGAGTTAGAAACTAAATGTGAAGCTTACAAACTAGCTGCTAGTAAAGTGTATGTAGATAATGACGTATTTAAGAAGATAACTGGAGTAGGTGTAGGACTTGATTATTCTAACCTTTCTAAGAAAGAAGGGAAGAGACCTATCGACACTACTTCCAGTGACCTTAAAAATGATATTCCTAGCATTTTTAAACCTTCTGTCAAACCCATCTACAAACACCTTGTTCCTAGAATAGAAGAAGAAGAGACTGAATTGATAGCTAGATATGAGATTGAGATGGAAGATCGCCAGAAAGCACAACCTATAACTCCTATCAAACAAGTTAAAATCAATTTCCCTAGTGATGAATCTAGACTAGGAATAGGAGCTAAGGTTGTTAAACAACAAGGGAAGAAAGGCATAAAAGAGGTTAAGGCTGAACGAATAAAGAAAGCATGTTATCACTGCAAATCTACTGAACATCTTTCTTATGCATGTAAAGCTAACATAAATGTTCCTGCTGCACATGCCATGCCTGTCACACATACAATGAATAATCTGCATCCGAACCATGCACAGTGTGGTCAACCTAATTGTATGCCATGCACTTTTAATGTCATGCAAACTTTTGTGAATTTAATGAATGCATCTAGCCAGTCATGCTTAAATACTGCTGCTAGTTCAAACATCAAGAAAAAGCATGTGAGAGCTAAGACTGTCAGTCCTCCTAAAGTTAGGAGTGACAAACCTTCTCCTAGGACTGATAAACATGTCAAGTCTGAGAAAGGAAAGGAGGAAGTCGAAAGCTCTAGTAATGTTAAGAAAAGTGCATCTCCTGTTGTTAAATCTGTTGATTCTAAATCTTATCGAAAAGCCGGGCCCAATCAAAGTTGGGTTCCGAAGAAAGTCTAATCAATCTGTCATTGCAGGGCATTAAGCAAAAGAGAAATAAAGTTATATGGGTGCTAGACAGTGGAGCATCGAGGCATATGACTGGAAACAAGTCCCTGCTTACAGAGTTGGTTATGAAAGCTGGCCCTTATGTTACCTTTGGAGATGACAGCATAGGTGTGACAAAGGGATATGGCAAACTGAAAACTGGCAATGTCATCATTGAAGATATTTCCTATGTTGAGGGATTAAAGCATAATTTGTTGAGTATCAGTCAATTCTGTGACAAAGGTTACGAAATTGTCTTCAACAAGAAAGGTGTATCAATCACTCACATCAAGGAAGGTTCACTGGCTTTGAGAGGAGTTCGAAAGGCAGATCTTTTTGTTGCAGACATGGATTCAGCAAATCAGAATGAAGTCACCTGTTTCTACAGCAAAGCTTCGGATGATGAAAGCTGGTTATGGCACAAAAAGTTATCTCACTTAAACTTCAAAACGATGAATGCTCTCGCGAGGCGAGAATTGGTGAGAGATCTACCTCAAATGGAGTTCGCTCCGAAAGGACTCTGTGAAGCCTGTGAAATGGGAAAGTCGAAACGAGCATCGCATAAAAGCAAAGAAATTTCTAGTATCACTGAGCCTCTGCAACTTCTTCATATGGATTTGTTTGGCCCAGTGAATGTCCTATCTTTGTCTAGGAAAAGATATGCATTGGTAATCGTGGATGACTTCTCCAAGTATACATGGGTATTGTTCGCAATGACGAAAGACGAAGTACCTTTCCTAATCATTGATCACATCACTCAAATTGAGAATGTTTCAACACTTACTGTGAAGACGATTAGATCAGACAATGGCACTGAATTCAAAAACGCAGTGCTAAATGACTTCTGTGTATCTAAGGGAATACGTCATCAGTATTCAGCCCCGAGAACTCCACAACAAAATGGAGTAGTTGAAAGGAAGAATAGAACATTGGTTGAAGCAGCAAGAACTTTGTTGTATGATTCGAAACTTCCTCTGTATTTCTGGGCAGAAGCAGTGAGTACCGTGTGTTACACTCAAAATCGATCCTTGATCATAAAAGATAAAGAAAAGACACCATGTGAGCTAATGAACGGAAGAAGACCAACAATCAAATACTTTCATGTCTTCGGAGCAAAATGCTATGTACTTATAGATGATGAAAATCTAGGCAAGTTTGCAGCAAAAGCTCGTGAAGGAATCTTTGTTGGTTACTCCACAGATGTGGTAGCAGCTTATAGGGTGTTCTTAGTAAATGATCGAAAAGTGACTGAAAGCTACAACGTCAGATTCGACGATACCAAACTCTCATCAATTTCAAGAGATTCTAGTGAACCTGAGTCCCTAAAATTTCAGAATCTGGACTTAGAAGAACTTGAAGATGAACCTGAGTTGGTTGTCCCATTAAATGTTCCAAGTGTACGTGAAGAACCTGAGTCTAGTGAACAAGTTAATTCTACAAGATCAGGAGAGACTTCTTCAGTACGAACCGGCAACAACTCAGGGGGAGTAAATAGCAGCTCAAGAACTACTGTTCAAGGCTCGAGTCGAGTTGACTCTAGTTCTGTAGGAGCTGGTACTAACTCAGGGGGAGTTAGTGAAAGTAATCAAAGTAGTCAGCACCACAACTCAGAAAGTCATGCTGAATCATCAAGACAATTTCCAAGAGAACGGGTATGGAATAGAGACCATCCGTTTGAATTAATTATTGGTGATCCAGATGCTGGTGTGTCTACTAGAAGAAATGCAAGAGCTGACCTGGCTAATATTTGCTTATATTCTGGGTTCTTATCCAAGCTTGAACCTAAAGAAATAGAAGAAGCTCTTGGTGATGCTGATTGGGTGATTGCCATGCAAGAGGAACTCAATCAGTTTGAAAGGCAGAAAGTTTGGAAACTGGTACCCCGACCAAAGAACAAATCAGTAATTGGAGCAAGGTGGGTATTCAGAAATAAAATGGATGAAAACGGACTTGTAACACGAAACAAGGCTCGTTTGGTTGCAAAAGGTTATTCTCAGCGAGAAGGAATTGATTATGATGAGACCTATGCACCAGTTGCAAGACTTGAGGCAGTCAGGATGTTTTTGGCATTTGCAGCACATAAGAACTTCAAGGTTTTCCAGATGGATGTGAAAAGTGCCTTCCTGAACGGAGAGTTAGAAGAAGAAGTGTATCTGGAACAGCCGCCTGGCTTCATTGATCCAGAACTTGTAGATTTTGTGTATCTTCTCTTCAAATCTGTCTATGGCCTCAGGCAATCCCCAAGATGTTGGTATGAAACCCTATCCGTATTCTTAATTGAAAGTGGTTTTACTAGGGGAGTAATTGACAAAACATTGTTCTATAAGAATGTGAAGAATGATTTAATACTTGTTCAAGTCTATGTGGACGATATTATCTTCGGGTCATCTAATGAGCGCTTGTGCGAGAAATTTGCTAAGCTAATGCAAGAGAAATACGAGATGAGCATGATGGGAGAGCTGTCCTTCTTCCTTGGATTACAGATCAGTCAGAGAAAAGATGGTATCTTTATCTGTCAATCCAAGTACGTCAGAGATTTACTCAAGAAGTACAATCTAGAAGATGCATCAGCAGCTAAGACTCCCATGGCAACAGCCACGAAGCTTGATGAAGACAAATCAGGTAAATCAGTTGACATCACAAGCTATCGAGGTATGATTGGCTCACTTCTCTATTTAACTGCAAGTAGACCCGATATAATGTTCGCGACTTGTTTATGTGCAAGATTCCAAGCGGATCCTAGAGAATCACATCTCATAGCCGTCAAAAGAATTTTTAGGTATCTCAAGGGCACACCAAATCTAGGAATTTGGTACCCAAGAGATACAGGTTTTAATCTAATTGGCTATACGGATTCAGACTATGCAGGTTGCAGGATTGATAGGAAAAGCACATATGGTGCTTGTCAATTTCTTGGCAGAAGATTGGTGTCCTGGCAAAGTAAAAAGCAACATACAGTATCTACTTCTACTGCTGAAGCTGAGTACATTGCTGCTGGAAGCTGTGTAGCTCAAATACTGTGGATGAGGAACCAATTGAAGGATTATGGCATGGAGCACAAGAAAATTCCAATTATGTGTGACAACACAAGTGCCATTGCCATAACCAACAATCCTGTAGATCACTCAAGAACCAAGCACATCGACATCAGGTATCACTTCATAAGAGAACATGTCGAGGAGGGGACTGTGGAGCTACATTTCGTGCCCACAATGCAACAAATTGCAGATATATTCACCAAACCTCTTGATGAAGTAACATTCAATAGGTTGGTTGGTGAATTGGGAATGCTTAACACAAGTTAGTAAAGCCTTCTATCTGTAAAATCCATGGTTATGTTTGTATATGCAAGCTATTTAATCATTATGTGTTTAGACTTTAAAATGCCTAATTAATGATTATTATAGGGTGCATATAGTGTGATTTTGCATGAATTCAGTGTGTTTTAAGTGTCTTTTATAGCACAAATCTTTGAATTTATGCTTGTTAGATTGCATGATCATAGGGGGAGTTAAATTCATAATATTCTAAATTTTGCATGATTTTTAGATGAATTTACCTGTGTTTTTTCATGTAATTAGAGGCCTTAGAATTATCAAGGAATGTTTTAATTATGTCATATATTAAAATCCTTGAATTGATATTTATATTAATTTGACAAAATTAATTGTTGAGTTTTTCAAAGAAAAAATTGTCAAATTATTCTAAGTATCTTCAAAATTTCGAGTTAGTTTCTATCTCGAAACTCATCTAGAAATTCGACTTGAATTTCGATTTGAGCTTCCAGAGTGAAGTTTTGAAAATTCTAAGTCTGGGAAGAATTTCGAGTTAGCCTCTATCTCGAAATTTATCTCGAAATTTGACTTAGGGTTCGAATTTGAGTTACCAGTGTGCCTATTTCCTTATTCAAAATATTCCATATAATATCTATCTTACAGGGGATATTGTTTGAATTAATCTGAGAGAATAACTTCGAATTATTTAATAATTTCGAGTTAGACTCTATCTCGAAACTCAACTCGAATTTCGACTTGACGTTCGAGATAGAGCTCAGTTGGTCTTAAAGGGGATTTTTCGAGTTAACTCCTAACTCGAAGTCTATCTCGAATTTCTACTTAAATTTCGAGATAGGTTTCCCTAGTAATGTTGGTGGTTTGTGCTGTTTACATGGTCTTTAATAGTTAAATGGTAAGTTTTTCGAGTTAACATCTATCTCGAACTCTATCTCGAAGTTCGACTTAAAAAAGTTCGAGATAGACTTCGAGATAGACTTCGACTTAGACTTCGAGATAGAGTTCTCCCTGTATGTACTTAGAGTTTTCATACTTTTTAACAGGGACACTTTAGTCATTTCACATTAATGTCTATATATACATCTCTAACTCGATCTATTCTTTTACTTTTACCTAATTCAGTTTTACAGCCGCACACATATACATACAGGCGATTTCGACTTACAATCACTGTTCGTGATTTTTGTGACTAAACTCATACAGATCTCGAATTAATGCCCGATTTTAGACTCCTCTTACCTGTGTGTCATCATTAATCTCTGTGATTGTGTCTTGTATAACTGTTCATCTTCATCGATATATACACACACGTATATACGCACAAAATTTCACAGATCTGTTCATACACGATTTCACACACGCATTTCACTGTTAGTGGAGATTTAATCATTGGTTTGAAATTTGCCTTCCATTAACTGTTAATTGGATCCCGTAGTTTAATTTTTCAAAAAGGGACTTTTGTTGTTCTTGATAAATTAAAAGGGATATAACGGTTAATTCTAAAATTAATTGTTTTTCAGAAATTAATATTAAAATTCACATCTTTTAAAGGAAAAACATTTTAATTAAAATGGCTCACCAATTTTCACTTGCCAAAAACAATTTTTATAATATTTATACGGAAATTGGTGATCAACTCCCACGCTTTAAGTCTTGGATACGATTTCTCAATTTGTATTCCAAAGCTAGCGATGCTTTTACTGCTAAACCTACACTAGTACATGATGCTTTACAGCAATTATGGACTAGTGCGGTTTCTTTTGGGAGCAAATCAACCCCCTTTGGTTTCAGGTTTACCTTAGCGGGTCAGGAATATGAGGTGACTGAACAAATTGTCAACAAGGTTCTGGGATTCCCCATTAAAGATGCTTATGATCCAGAACCTACAGCTGCAGAACGCCTCAGATTCTTTGAAGAAATAGGATGTTATCCTCCGACTGGCCGGATCACTGGAAACATCCAAAAACAATTCTTTCATGTGGAATGGAATTACTTTTTCGAGGCCATCACAAGATGTTTTCGGGCACGAGAAAGCGATTTCCATCAAATTTCCATTCCCATGCAAAACCTTGGAATTGCCCTAGCAAGAGAGCTGTATATAAATTATGGGCGAATAATTCTCTCTGAGATAGTGGCTGTGATGGGATCTCCTGCAAGCAGAGACCTCAACACAACAGATGTTGTCTGCTGGTTTCCTCGGTTCTTACAGATGCTGATTAATCATTTAATACCGAAGGATGCTCTTGCAGTTAGACAGAGTTTTGCCAGAAGTCAAACATCTGCACCACTAGGGATGGGCACTAAGTCACTTTCTACAGTTGAAAATCAGAATAAACATCATGGAAAACCGATGTCTATTCCTGATACCTTACAACAGTGGCTTACTTATGATGAGGGAGTTACCACTTTGATGGAATTCTCACAAGTTTCATCATATGCTCAGAATCGGTCTGCTCATGCTGAGGCATTTGAAGAGATTCCTGATGAGAAAAGCGGTGACGAACAAGGTAATGAATCAGGTAATCTCTCTCAACATTCTACTCATTCCTCTTCCTATGTTTCTGATTCCCAGACCCAAGAGACTGCTAGCCCGCAGGATCTATCCCAGGGTGAGAGCTATATTTCTAATTCTTTGTCACCCATGTCACCGGAATCCAAACAGCCAGCACATATAGATGTAGGAAATGATGAGGAGAGTGACCCCGAAGAGCAGCCTCTTACTCGAAAGAAAGCCAAAATTTCTCATGCTGCTACTTCTAAACCTCAGTCAAACCCTAGCGTGTCACACGCAACCACTCCACCTCACGAGAGTGGTTCACCCCTTGAACAATCTGCACATAGGGATTTTGATGACGATTATGTACCTCTTGAAGATACTGTTGCTTCAAGAGGACATGAAGCTTTAAAAGCTTCAGCCGTACCTTCACCGGTACGTACTGATGCTACAAAGAGGATCGGTTCTGATGTCGTACAAGAACACTTTGTAGCCTCTCAGCCTGAGATTCCAACTCAGGAACAAACAGAAATTGATCCCATAACTGCAAATTATATTGCTTATCCAGTTTCTGCAGGTACTGCTTCATATTTTGGATCATTTATTGAAGATATACACGAGCGTGAGACAGGGAGTGTGTGTGAGAGGTTAGGGAGAGAGGGACCTTCATTTTTAAGGCCCGAAACCGAGCGCCAAATACCAACAGAACGAGAATTAGAGCGAGGTCACCTAAACCAAACACCGTCCCTTAATTCTGAAAATCTTGAAACTCGTATGTCTTCTATGGAAAATCAAATGAAGCAGTTTGGGCAGTCAATGGGGCAGTTAGGGATGAACGTTGGAAACAATCAAAGGGCTCTTGACGACTACGCAGCACGAATGGCAAGTCAAGCTACAGCTTTTAATGATTTGACAAACAAGGTAAATGACTTGGGCCATGCTGCTGGTGTCT
Source organism: Kitagawia praeruptora (assembly GCA_037693485.1). Classification (NCBI taxonomy): domain Eukaryota; kingdom Viridiplantae; phylum Streptophyta; class Magnoliopsida; order Apiales; family Apiaceae; genus Kitagawia; species Kitagawia praeruptora. Next base: position 55,351,449 of record CM075347.1, read on the forward strand.
TGGGAAACACTCTGAATGACAGGATGGGAGCAATGGAGCTTACAATGGATAATCTGGCTGTGGAGATAAGCAGAGTTATGTTCGCAATCAGAAGTTTTGTGCCCCAGGAGTGTTTCGCGCCGCAACAACCTCCCCCCGATGCTGGTACAGGTGGTGCTAGTGGAGCAGGACCCTATGGTTCTGGTTTTGAAGATTCTTACGCAGCTAGTGGATCTGGAGACCAGGGTGGAGTTCAGGATAACTCACCTAAGGGGGAGAGTATAAAGGAGACGAGACAGCAGGGAGTTCAAATCGAAGAAATTCAAGAACAAGCTGATCTTGTCAAAGAAATTGAGCCGTCTATTGATGAAGAGGCTCTGAGAAGGAAAAAGGGTAAGGCAATAGCGATTGAGCAAGATGAGCCATTCGTTGATCTGAGTCATCAAGAAAAAGTACATGAGGTACTTGACTCAGATTCAGATATGGAAGACGCACCTTTGAAACATGCTATAAAGAGATCATTGAAGGATCAAGGTGGAGGTGCTGGAATGTCTTTCGGATTGCCTGAAGAAATTACTGTTGATGAGGAAACCCTTAAATCTCAAAAGTTAGCCTTGGAACAAGCTGAGTTCTTTAAAATGAAGGCAATGCAAGATCGTGCTGCGTTTCAGGAAAAGAAAGCGGAGCTACAAGGGAAGCAGTACGATTATGAGCTTGCAAGGCTAGCTAATCCTCAAATTGATCTGGACAATAGAAGGATAGGGCAGAAGTGGGATGACGCAAGGAAGATATTGATGGGACCATGTACAAAAGGAGATCATAACAAGGAGGCAGATGATCTGTTCTACAACCTAAATTTGCAGAATCCAATGGCTGCTGACTACATAAGTGCTTTAAAGAGATTAATTTCTAAAGTCAGGGTTGGATACAATTCAACGCAAAAGGAGTGGCAGGTTATTTTGTCTTTCACAGAAGGAGTCCCAATGTCTTTCATGTATGTGGATGACCAATTCATGACGAGAAGATCTGCATCAGAGTTGTTCTTGCTAGCAACAAAAATTCAATACTCTCATTCTGAGAATCTAAGCATTCTGTATAGGGATCACTTAATGCAGCTAGCAGAGGACAAGGGTCCAGAATTCTCAGCATATCCAAATGTTGTCCGGATGGTGGTTGACAGTAAATTGAAGAGGGTGAGCTTGGAGGAAAAGGACTTAATGGAACTTTCAGTGGAATCTCTTAAAGCCGTCTGTAGACAAATGATGGGTAAGGGATTCGCTTCTGAGCTTAAAGATAAATCAGTGAAGATCATTGAAAGTGCCATATTCAAGAAGAGCAATGAGGTGTGGAAGTGTGATGTCATTGCTCCAAACCCTCTTGATAATGTGAAGATTGAACCAGAGCTAATAGAAAAGAAATGGAATATTCTTCAAGCTATGAAGAATGTAGATGAAGCTCTGAATCTTCCTTCTGGAGAACTGGAACAAGGAGAGATAAGGGAGTCAGTGGGTGTTCCAGGAAGAGACAGCGTATACTGGATACATTCTTTTGCTGATGATACAGCTGATGCCTTAGTATTCATAGATGCAGACCAGAAGCAAACACTCTTGCATATGAGAAGACAATGGCTGCAGCAGACTCAAGATGCTGCATTTTTGGAGAAAGTGTTATATGTGTTCAAATGGGAAGATGTGGAAGTTAAGTATGTGAAAGAAAAGCAGAGACTCGTGAGTTACCTGTCTGATGTAGTAGTGGAAAAGAAGCGAATGGAGCAAGATGCGGCTAGTGTCCACAATACTAACCGTGTCAAAGGCTATCCCAAAATGATCTATTGTCAGTTTAAAGCTGATAAAACTCATAGGAAACCTCGGCTTATAATGAAGAAATTTGAGGACATTCCAGAGATCAGGACTACTCAGGAGGTGGACAAACTCAGAAGGCTTTTCAAACATCCTTACCCAGAACCCAGGAACCCTCTAGAAATGGAAGCAGTAAGTTTGTTGAATACTAGGTGGACGCAACTTCATGATCCAGTATATAAAAAACAAAAGCAGCAGGAGGAGAAGCGCAAAAGACAGAAAGAAGAAAAAGATCAAGCTGCTGAAGCTAGGAAAAGGAAACGGAATTAGGGTTAAAGGTCAGAGTGGTGTGAACTTGAAGTTGGAAAAACTTCATGTCTTTCGGTTGCTTTAACTCACTTGAGGAAAATTCATCTTAGAGTGAATCCAATAAGGTGATATAAGTTTGACTAAAAGATATGAAATAATCCAGGTGATAGGAATCATTCAAATGATTTTTAATTCGAGGTTCGAATTCTGTTTCTAGTTTAAGTTCTTTGTATTGTTTTCAAATACTTTTCAATTGTATATTTTTCAAGACTGTAATGTTAATTATCTTTTCTCGTCTCTTGTTTAGTTGAGTTATCCTTCATTAATTTGAATGTCATTGTTAGACAATCAAATTGGGGGAGATTGAAAGGCAGAGTGTATAAACTTGTAACACTATAACTAATGTAACTCAATTAAAAGAAAAGATACTTAACCAGAAGACAATCAAGAACAAGAAGTCACAAGAAATCAACACTATATGAAGACAAGGTAATTGATACAATTGAACATGTTAACTATGATCAAGCCAAGAAGAAATCATTGAGAGAAGTTCAAGTCAAAGTTGTTCATGCCTCAGTGATTTGAGAATTCGAGAATCAAGATCATAACTATCAGTATCAACAAGACCAATTGATTTCAAGTGAACAAGAAGGAAAGCGAATATTGGAAAGCCAAGTTACTAAGTGAATATGGTAATTTATTCAAGAAGCAGAAACACTATCAAGACTAGTCACTTATGAACCAGACCAGTGCATCAAGTGTCAGGACATTGATAGCAAGTTTATGTCAGTAATAAAGATCCATGTTCAAGAGCTTGGTGAAGAATAAAGAAGACATGAAGATATCACAAGCTCAAGATGTGCATTGAAGTTTCAAGTTGAAGATCAGAATATTTTCTAAGTACTAAATGTTCTGGATGGCCAAGTAGAATATTTCTAAGTAGAAGTTCGACTTAGAAATTTCGAGATGGCTAAGTAGAAATTCTCAAGTAGAAGTTCTACTTAGAGTGCAGCTTCAACATGACACATGGCATCTTCTGATTGGCAGATTTCCAAGCTTTCAAGATAAGGCAAGATTTATGTGGACATCATTGGGCCACGTACATCTTAGTCTTTGAAGACTACAGGACATAGATTACATGTAGTATAAATAGAAGCACTTGTGTAATGTTTTAGTTAGTGAGCAATATTGAGAAAACACAAGAAAAAGAGAGAGAGTATATTCACAGAGCTTAGAATCATTTACTTCTCTCTGAACTTCTGTTATACTTTGTAATGAATGTTGTAGCAACCTTTTCAAGTTATATATAAAGAAATATATTCCTTGAATCTGCGTGTTCATTTCTTGCATCGTATTTATTGCTACTCATATTCGAAAAGTTGTATTCACCCCCCCTCTACAACACATTTGGACCTAACAAATTTCTTCTATCTTCCATCAGTATATTTAATTTCAAGAAAATCATCAACAATGGCAACATGATAGATTCTTTGGGCCCATAGGAACTGCAGTTGGTCTTCATCATAGTTTTCATATAGAGGTGGTAGGTTTAATCATGGAGTGATTGTCAGTGCCTTTGATTTAGATAACTTCACCCTTCTTGCAGCATGCTTGAATTTAGTTCTCTTTACTTGATTGCTAGGCAGAAACTTATGACCCTTGCTTGTAGACCATTGTAGTATTCTATTAGCAGTTTGCTTATGGAAACATACACCTGGTTTCTTGATTTGAATCTTCTTCTCTTCTTGAGGTGGCAAAATAGTTGCAGAAGCCATTGAATCAGATTTTAGTAGGTCATTACTAACAGTATTTACCCTAGACTCAGAGTCTTGTGTTGTGGTGAGTTTACTGCTAGCAATGCCTAAGGCTTGCTGTTTTCCAATCTTCCTCTCATAAACTTTGCCTTGGTCTTCACCATCTTTCTTATCCTTGCTATCCTTCTTCTTCTTCTTATCTTCATCACCCTTATCACTCCTGTGATGTCTTCTCCTTCCATCACTTTTGTCTTTATCCTTGTCTTGATCACCATTGATAGAGTGTATATTTATATATATTTTATATGATTATATTCCTCATATTTATTATATTTTGCATTTAATTGGATTTTTATTTAATAGATTTTAATGTTTTATTATAGGAAGCAAGGAATTTCTAAACTTGGAAGGATTTGAGAATAAAGAGCTTAATTGGAGATTTATTAGAAGGAAATTCGGATTTGTTGGGCTGCACGCGCGCAATTCACTATTTTGGCCATATCTTGAGTTCTATAAGTCAGAATTGGGTGATTCAACTGCCCACGCGAAGATAATTAAATTTTCTATCATTCTAAGATGGTCCAGATGTCATATTACAATTGGAGCGGCCCAGAATTACTTGGGAAGAGTCAACTACGAATTTTCATGGGAAATCTATTCAGTTTAGGAAACGTACTTGTAAAATATTTTTATTAGAGGCATATAAAAACATTAGAGATACATACGTATAGGGAGACGTACGTATAGATACACAGAGAGAGAGAGACAGGAGAATTTTTGTAACTCTTTCTTCTGGAGACTTTTGGGGAGATTAATTATTTTCTTCAAGATCGAAGATTAAAGGTTTTTCTTCTATTCTTACAATTATGTGTTCAATTAATTATTCTTGTTTTGTTAATTCAATTATGAGTGAGTAGATTATTAATCTAGGGTTAAGTAGAACCCTAGTTATGATTGATGTGTGATTTTCCCAATTCCCCCAATTTGATTGTTTAATTGCTCTTGCTTATTGAGTTGTTTTAATTAGCAATTACAAATCAGACGTGATTATGTTTATTGTTTGAACCATTGTCTATTTATCAGCGAGAGTTGGATTTAGACGGTTGTGATTTATCCAATGAGGACATGAACTTCTCCATGAGAATAGGTAGAACGGATTGTTAGGAAGTTAGGGTGCTGTGATTAATGTCTCTGAATTGCATGATACCATGAGAATAGGCTTGATTGTATTTTAGAGAAGCCATTAATACTCGAGAGAGGTTATTGGTAATTTATAGGGCGCACCTTTCCTGTTGAGTATTATATGATTGATTGGGGAGGGAATTCACGATTGCATTAATTCATGCTAGTGGGGACACTTAATTCTGGATGTTTTAGTTAATTGATTAATTGCATTAGTATAAAATTAGTATAATAATCTTTGATATTTTATTGTGTTACTTGCTTGGCTGAATTGAATCGAGAACAACTGGTGATTGACACGTTTGTCTCTGTGGGATCGACTCTGACTTACCCTACTACATAGTTAGAAGGATTTGTTAGATATTATTATTTGATAGGCACGCGACAGCCTTGTCAAATTTTTGGCGCCGCTGCCGGGGATCGAACCCGGGTCACCCGCGTGACAGGCGGGAATACTTAACGCAGGCGCAACCTGCGTTACTGGTGTAGCCGCAGTCTGCGGGGGTGTCACGCAGCTTGCTCCTGCGTGACTGACTATGGCGCAGTCTGCTTCTCAATCGCGCAGCTTGCGCGTCGGTCAGGAGAGGGAAAAAAAAAATTCAGCTGCTGTGCGTGTTGTTGTTGTTTTATATATAAAAAAAAAAAATTCTTTTCTTACCCCATCCTATTTATACCCCTATTTTCCACCTAATTCTTTTCCTATTTCAATTCCAAAACCTCCCATCTCTCCACTAAAATTCTAAACCTATATCTATTCTAATTCTTATTTCTTATTATTATTATTTATTATTATTATTATTATTTATTATTATTATTATTTAGTTAGTTAGTTTATTTATTATTATTATTATTATTATTATTATTTATTATATTTATTATTTGTATTATTATTATTATTATTATTAATATTATTATTATTATTATATACCCACCTTTTCATACAAATCCAATTCCTCTTCTATTTTTTTTTTAAATCTCTAAAAATTCAATTCTAAAGAGGAATTAATTGCAAGTTCACCTCTTTGATTCGTAGTGGGATTTCTTTTCTCTATTTTATTACGAATTTGTGTTCTTGTAAATTGGGGTTTTTGTATTATCCTTGTTAATTGGGTATTTGTGGTGTGATTTTTTCTTGGTGGTTTGTGCAGGAAATTTCTTGGTGAAGCTATTGTTGAATGCAGTTTTGGTTATTATGGCTTCTAAGCGACTGAGGGGTGGTTTTGCACACTCGACACCTTGATTTCAGGGGAGTTTTCTTTCTTTTCTTTTTAGTGTAGTTTTTTTTTGTTTTTTTTTTTTTTTAGTTGTAGTTTTGTATTTGTTCCTTAGCTCATTGGGGACAATGAACCGCTTAAGTGTGGGGAGGTGTTCTCAACGTAGTGTATATATATATAAAAAATCTAAAAAAAATAAAAAAATTTAAAAATACCAAAAATAATTCTAGCCATGCAATTTGATTAGTTGTTGTATTTTGCTTGATACACCCATGCATGCGTAGAATTCTTGTGTTTATGGACGCTTTTGTATGAGAAGTGACGTGCTTTGTTCTTGTGCACACACTTACACTAGCAAGTTGAAACTGGTAGACTTAATTGAATGTGGTAAGTGATTAGAATGACATGAATATGTGCAAGATGACTTGGTTTCCATGCTTTGAGTACAAGTAGGTGCGTTAGAGAGTCTTGTTACCTGGGATTGATTATGTTTTGTCACACCAAGTGAGTTTTGAGCCTATATGCATATCTTTTGCATGATTTTTCGTTTGCTTGAGTGTCCACATGTTGTTTACATTGCTAGCACTTACTTAAGATCTTTCTTGAAATGCATGACATTACTTGATGATGAGATGATAAAGGCACTTAGGTTTAACCTCGTATTTCCCATATTTCCACACCCTTTTAAACATGATCAATTAGTTAACCCGTTGAGCTTAATCTTATTTTTTCGGTGACACACCACATTACTTGCCATTATCCTTTTTATTCTATTGGCCTTACATTGAATTTGAACCTAAATTGTCAAAGGCTAGTATCGTGCTTAAGGGAGTAATAAGGTGTTCATAAAAGGGGGGTTATTGATGATCATACCATTGGGCAATATTGATTTTGGGTTGATGCTTGCTAGTCGAAATTCATAAAATATCTATGGATCATTGTGTTTATTCTTTAGCTCTCAAGAAAAAAAAAAGAAAAAAAAAACAGAAAAAAAAAAAACAGAAAAAAAAAAAAAGAAGAAAAAAAATAAATATGAGAGCATACTTAACTTTTATGATCCTTCTTCATTCGACTAGTCAAGTTATTATGTAAGGGTTATTGAAAAATCCAAGTGTGGGGAAGTATTTGTTTTAATAGAAAGGGAATTGAATAATGATTATTGTTGGGTACTAGCTTTTGACATTAACCTGTTTTAGCTTTACTTGACATACCTGGTCCCTAGCCCACGCTACAACCCGAATAAAGACCTTTTGATTGTCATCAGTGATGTATGTTGTGTTGAGAGTGAGATTGATTGCGAGTGTCAAGTTGTGTTTATGATTTTGTTGGAATTGAGTGATACACTTAACCTTGTTCTTGAGTGAATATTCGTTTTTGAGTGAAAGGTGAGTTATTACTTGTTTTGGCATAGGAGATCCCGGGTTTAGACTTAAAGATGTATTTCTTGTGGGCTTAGCATGATTACCAACGATTTTTACACTTGACATGAATTTTTATGACCTTCTGCATGTTGGTTGAGTAGACTACGTGAATACTTGCACTTTCGACACCAAGACATCGTATGTTTGCTTTGATTCTTAAGTTGATGTGGCATGAGAGGACTTGTGTGTGTGGTGTTGTGTTAGCATTGATCTTTTGCATGGTTAGATGAATTTTGTGGGTACATTCACTATAAACCCTCACGAGACAAAACTCGTCCTACTAGGGCTGCCTAGGGGTTTAACGGCTTGTTGCATACGCTCAATGCAATCGTGTCATCTACGAAAGTGATGTTTGTTAGTTAGTTAGGATAGTTTTTATTTCTTTATTTGCCCGAGGACGTGCAAATGCTAAGTGTGGGGATGTTTGATAGAGTGTATATTTATATATATTTTATATGATTATATTCCTCATATTTATTATATTTTGCATTTAATTGGATTTTTATTTAATAGATTTTAATGTTTTATTATAGGAAGCAAGGAATTTCTAAACTTGGAAGGATTTGAGAATAAAGAGCTTAATTGGAGATTTATTAGAAGGAAATTCGGATTTGTTGGGCTGCACGCGCGCAATTCACTATTTTGGCCATATCTTGAGTTCTATAAGTCAGAATTGGGTGATTCAACTGCCCACGCGAAGATAATTAAATTTTCTATCATTCTAAGATGGTCCAGATGTCATATTACAATTGGAGCGGCCCAGAATTACTTGGGAAGAGTCAACTACGAATTTTCATGGGAAATCTATTCAGTTTAGGAAACGTACTTGTAAAATATTTTTATTAGAGGCATATAAAAACATTAGAGATACATACGTATAGGGAGACGTACGTATAGATACACAGAGAGAGAGAGACAGGAGAATTTTTGTAACTCTTTCTTCTGGAGACTTTTGGGGAGATTAATTATTTTCTTCAAGATCGAAGATTAAAGGTTTTTCTTCTATTCTTACAATTATGTGTTCAATTAATTATTCTTGTTTTGTTAATTCAATTATGAGTGAGTAGATTATTAATCTAGGGTTAAGTAGAACCCTAGTTATGATTGATGTGTGATTTTCCCAATTCCCCCAATTTGATTGTTTAATTGCTCTTGCTTATTGAGTTGTTTTAATTAGCAATTACAAATCAGACGTGATTATGTTTATTGTTTGAACCATTGTCTATTTATCAGCGAGAGTTGGATTTAGACGGTTGTGATTTATCCAATGAGGACATGAACTTCTCCATGAGAATAGGTAGAACGGATTGTTAGGAAGTTAGGGTGCTGTGATTAATGTCTCTGAATTGCATGATACCATGAGAATAGGCTTGATTGTATTTTAGAGAAGCCATTAATACTCGAGAGAGGTTATTGGTAATTTATAGGGCGCACCTTTCCTGTTGAGTATTATATGATTGATTGGGGAGGGAATTCACGATTGCATTAATTCATGCTAGTGGGGACACTTAATTCTGGATGTTTTAGTTAATTGATTAATTGCATTAGTATAAAATTAGTATAATAATCTTTGATATTTTATTGTGTTACTTGCTTGGCTGAATTGAATCGAGAACAACTGGTGATTGACACGTTTGTCTCTGTGGGATCGACTCTGACTTACCCTACTACATAGTTAGAAGGATTTGTTAGATATTATTATTTGATAGGCACGCGACAGCCTTGTCAACCATCCTTGCTTGGGTTGAACTTAGCAGTCTCAGGTACAATGTCAGTTGCAATGTATGATCTGAGATAAGATATAGCTTCCAATTCTTCTGCTGTTCTTACACCCTTCTTCTTGTTCAGCTTCTCAATGATGGAAATAATGAGAGGTTTGTTCTGAGGAGTTAGATGCTTAGGAATGATCAGCTGCTTGATATCATCAATTCTTGTTACAGCTTGATAGATGATGGTTCTAGGATTTGTGAATACTTCAGGTAGCCTGGAAGGTTGATCATTCCTTAAGTCATCAAAGAGACTCTTGTTGTTTTCATTCCTCTTTTCAATTAATCCAAGGAGCACATCCACTTCTAAGTGCTTTAGGCCTTGTAGAGTGTCGAAGGTTAAATGCCATATCTTAGTTTTTTGATACCATCATTATTTCCTTGAACCATAGGCCATCAACCCTTTTTGGTACTAAAGTAAGATAGTCAATCTGACTCTTCAAACTCCTTTGATATGATACTGCATCATCAGCCTGTTCTCCTGAGACTTCCAGAAACTCCAAGAATGCATCATCATGATAGACATTTGAGTTTGCAATTTCTTGTAGCTTGGCCTCAGTGACCACCTTAACTTCTACAGGCTTGGCACTTTTAGATATGGAGGATGGAGGTTTGTCAGACGGCATACTCCCTGCAACCACTGTGGTTGTGATAGATTGCTTCTGGCCACTTGGAGTAATGACATGCACAGTTGGTAGAGTAACAACTGGCAGAGAGGTTAGAGGCTCATCAACTTTGGATTTTCCTTTGCCTGGCACATGGGTTATAGATTTTGGAGCCCTTTGCTGACCACCCTCATTTTATTTATGCCTTTTGCTTGAGGTTTCTCCCCCTTTGTATTTGAGTTCCTTGATGTCCTCTTCCCCCCCTTAGGCTTGTTGTCAGGCACAGAGGCTGTAGGAGTGACCTTTGGGGTTGAAGATTCTTCAAGTAGAGGGAGGCCCATGTGCTTCATCATTGCAGAGAGCATCTGTTGTTGATTGAGAAGAACCTCAGCATGAGCAGTAGCTTGAGTGTCCAACTTTTCATTAAGGAGATTGACAGATTCTTTCAGCTCAGCATTGAAGACTTTTAGGTCAAACACTTTTTTTTCCAATTTCTCCACTGATTCCTTGAGATGTTCAGCTCTGAAAGAGGAGAGTGATTGTTTCAAGAGCCTTTCCACTTCATACTTGCTCATGTTGTGCACAGGTACCTCAGAGATGACTTTGTCCCTATATTGATTCTACCACATAACCTTGAGTAGGGCATTGGCATCCTGAGTCTGAGATGATAGAGTGTCCATTTCACTTGTGAGCTTTGTGAGGCTGTCTTTCAAGGAAGGTAGCTCATGGTCCACAGAGGTGCAAGTCTTTTTACATTCCCTTATCTCTCTGAGTGTGGATGCTAGGGGAGGGAATTCAGTTGTGAATTTACTTTTGAGCTCACTCACTTCCTTGGTTGTATCTCTGCAGATATTGGCAAGTTCAGTTTTCATTCCTTTTCCAAGATAGTGAATGGCCTTTAGACTTCCCTTGTATGATTCATTCATGGCTTCATAGACATCAGTAGGTGAGAGAGTTCGAGCATTTGAGCCAAGAGTAGTTATATATTCTTCTCTCAAGTACTGCAGAGCCTCAGCCAGGGTGCATTCTTTGGTGGTGCTCATCCATGCATCTATATTTCCATCTCTCTCAGCCTCATTTGTTATTTTCTCTTGTTGATTTTCAACATCTTCTTTGTGACAGAGCAAAATAGCTTCATTGTTGGCATTTGGTAGATTTGCTGTGAGGAGATGTGTTAACACAATATCATGCAAGTATACGTGGTCACAAGTAATATAGATAGAAATCAAGTTCGTTCCACAGAGATCTGGTTTTGGTTCTAATTCAGTCGATGTACCTATGCAATAATGTATGGTTTTAACTCACTGCTATTTGGGTTTGATTATCTAAATTAAACTAAGTTGCAAATTATAAAACTAAGAATTAACTAATTGACAAGAATTAAAATCGAATTACTTATACGAGAATAAACATGGAATCCTAACTTCATTATCTACTTCACTTAGAGTTGCAGCCCTTAATCAATACCTGTGATGGTTTTGATATCTGATCGAATAACACGAAACGAGTAAAAGCTACCTCTCGGTATACTAGTACCAAACTACACATACATCCACAAAAGAGATAGAAGATGAATAGACACCTATCATGTTTAGACCCTATATCTCTATAGAATTTGAAAACATAAAGGTTTAAGCACAAGTTATCCACTTAGATCACATAGGGTAGCATAATATCTCTATTAATGCCACAAATCATGATGTTAAAACATCAACCTATCCTATGCTAGCATGGCAAGTTCTAAATCTCAAGATCCACTCTCGTTTAGCAAGAGATTAACAAATTAGATGTTAGGTACACATCTAAATACATGAAACACAACCATACGAGGATATCAAGAATCCACCACACATAAATCTTTAAGGCATGCAAACTACTAAGCTACATAGATAAATCCGCTAGGATCCCACGACAACGATTAGTTCATAATTGAACCTTTTGTCACCATGGGATTTGATGAAAATATGATAACAAACAAGATAACAAAGATGAATAAATCAATAATGTAACAAGGTTTAGAGATCAAATCCGTGAAAGTAACAAGCATCCAAAAGATACGCCTCCACAAAGGAATACAAGAAAAACTAAATCTAGATCTTCTTGTCGTTATAATCCTCGCCTTAGCTTCTCGATCTCGTGCTCTAATGGTGTGTATGTGTTATGAAGTAGATCTGATCTCTGGTGGATGGGTGATGATTTTTATGTCCCCCAAGGTGTGTATTTATAGCCCCAAGTTGCCTCTCCTCCAAGTAATTACCGTCTTTGAATTAGAATAGAATTACGGCAATTTCCGATCTTGAATGAAAATAGAATTGCCATTCCATGTATAAGTATGATTCTAGAAGCTTCTGGTCATCCAAGGTAATTCCACAATGATTAGAATTAGAAAACAATGCAATTTCCTTGTCATAATGGGTTTCCAAAAGTTCTGGAATTTTCTGGCAGTGTCAGGTGCTCAAGACCACTCGTGGACTGTAAGATCGCCCAAAACGGACTTGTAGAACTTAAGATATGGCCAAAACAAAAATCAGAAATTTTGGCTGATTTTTCCCGAACCGCGCTCCTGTTCATTCCCGCCCGCACCCGAAATTAGTACAAATTAGGCGCGCTCGCGCCTGACCTACTGTTCATTTGCTGATTTTGCTCTATTTTCTTCATTTTAACTTCGATTTTCATTCTGTTTCTTCCAGCTCTCTCACAATTTCATATACTTTCATTCTTGACCTCAAAATCCACCATCTAACCATGGAAAACATCACCCCACATCCGACTCATATTCCTGCACGAATTCACTAAAAATACATAAAAAAACACAACATACTTGAGGTCAAGCGATCAATTAAGCCGATACAAAGCATTCCAAGTGGATATAAAATCCACTTATCACACCCCCAAACTTAAACCGATGCTTGTCCTCAAGCATAACAATTATAACTATATACAACTAACTAGTACCACTTCTGTAGGTGATCACGGTTGCATTTGGCATATGCAACAAGCCCTTTAAACACCTAGACAGCCCTAGTGGACGAGTAAGGTCTCGTGAGGGCCTATAGCGAATTTACCCACAAAATCCAATGCAACCTAATGCAATGCAGTGCATGAATGCAACTAATATGAAAAATGTAAGATCCCCTTCAACTCACCAAAACCAACTAACAAGCAAACATCTCAAAGAATGCAAATAAATCCAAGCAGAGCTCGACTAAGTCCCCGTATACTAACAATACATGAACAGAAACGTGCGTGTGTGAGATGCTCATCAGAAATACTCCCAAAACTAGATCACAATCATACCTGCTTTTCGTCAAGACAATCACAGGTTCATAAATAGAATAGACTGTAGACACTTCATAACCTAGGAACACCTCCACCCTTATCCAAGGTAGACAGAAACTCATGCTTTATTACTAAACTAAGACACTATATACAATACGCATGCTGATTTAACCGTGCAATGAATGAGACCCCAAAAGGTTTATACAATAATACCCATGTAGCGAGTGTTAGGTCAGCAATCCCAAACCACAAGGGCTTTAGGTTACTAGGACTAAATCCCCTCAGACTTAATTACTCGAGTATTAAAGAGCTCACTCGTGGTTAATTTTGCATATAAACAATTAAACTATTAATTTTTTTTTCTGATTTTTTTTTTCAATAATGCAATCTGGAATGAGCCGTCTCATTTCCAACCCTAGACTACTCATATAAATATGAGCCGGCTACTAGCCATTTGACACCTAGCCAACAACTAGCATGAAATCCATGGTTTCCCCCAAACTTAGACTTTAGTGCTCCTACGCCATCAAGGGAATAACGAAAATTCTAAATATAATCAAGTGATTAAATCTCAAAACATCCAAACAAGCATGACCCTAACCTAGCCCAAAAGCACCCAATGAGACTGTGTAAAAATTTTGTTCCCGTAACATGCAAGTCAATTTCATAGGAACTATAAATCAACCCTCTACTCATCATTACCACACTCAATTAAACACCTACCTACCAATCAGAATCAGCTCGTCCTAAGGGATCATGAAAAAAATGCATGCCATGAAAATGCAACTAAATGAAAACTCACATGGTAAAACAAACAAAAATAACAGAATGTCCTATATGAAACACACGTAGATAATACGAACATATATGCATGAATTACAGCTAATATGCAAAACATGATATCTATATGAACACAATGACACACAAATAACTAATAAACACTACTTATCCCCCAAACCACCCCCAAACTTACAATATTCAATGTCCCCATTGAATGGAAGTAAATACGAGGGATAATAGAAAATATACCTAAATATACCGAAACACATGGGTTGCCTCCCACGAAGCGCTGTCGTTAACGTCATTTAGCCGGACAAATATGATTCAACTCATGGTGGCTCGAAGATTGCATTCGACTTGTCCTTAGCAGAAGAACCATTCATCCATTGTCTGACAACCTTCTTGCTATCTTCCCACATCTTTTCTAAACCAAAAATTTTCTTTGACTCTTCCTCCAATCGATTTTTTCTGTTTCTTCTTCTTTCTCATACCTCTAAGGTGTTTATCCCTTTCAGTTGACTGAACCACACACTCTTCTACCGCATCATCAACTATCCACCTTCTTAACACATTATCGTGACCCTCTTCAAAAATCACTAACTCGTCATTCAAAAGGACATACCTCAAATGGGATGGAAGTTTTCCAAGCTTGACATTCGAGAGATCTCGAATTGAAGAACTGTCAATGGACTCACTAAAGTGCTGCTTTAGCATGTGCGTGTCCGACTTTTCGCTCAACAATTGATCAAACTTCTTTCTCTGACCCGTATCAACCATTTCCACACTGCAACACTCTTCATCCTCTATCGGAAATTTCATGGCCTTGAACACATTAAAGGTGACATTCTGATCTTGCACCCTCATTGTAAGTTCTCCTTTTTGCACATCAATCAAAGTACGGGCCGTAGCTAGAAAAGGCCTTCCCAAAATTATGGGAATCTTCTTGTCTTCTTCAAAATCCAAGATCACAAAATCAGCAGGGAATATGAGTTTATCAACTTTCACCAAGACATCCTCTACTACACCCCTCGGATAAGTGATAGATCGATCAGCCAACTACAAAGAGATGTTAGTTGGCTTTGGCTCCGGAAGACCAAGTTGCTTGGAAATAGACAAGGGCATGAGATTGATGCTGGCTCCCAAATCACACAAACACTTGCTGAGTGAAAGATTGCCAATAGTGCATGGAATAGTGAAACTTCCTGGATCTTTAAGTTTAGGTGGCAATTTCTGTTACAGAACGGCACTACACTCCTCCGTTAATGCCACTGTTTCAAATTCTTCCAACCTTCTCTTCCGTGACAAAATATCCTTCATGAACTTTGCATATCTCGGCATCTGCTCCAATGTTTCAACAAAAGGAATGTTAATGGACAGTTTCTTGAAGACATCCATAAACTTTTGAAATTGTTTCTCTTGACTTTTCTGCAAGCGTCCAGGATATGGAGGAGGAGGATAGACCTGATTATTCTTGCTCTTTTCAACAGGTTTCTTGCTCTTTTCTACTTCACCATCTAGCTGCTCAATTACCAAGTCAAAATTTTCAATTCTGGGCACTGCTGATTTTCCAAGTTGCTGATTCTGCCCTTCTTCATCTTCCTTAGTTGCTGATTTTGGATCTGTTGTAACCTTTCCCGATCTCAAAGTAACAGCCTTCACCTGTTCTCTTCTGCCTGGATTAACCTCCGTATCGCTAGGAAGAGTTCCTTGTGGCCTGCTAAGTAAAACACTTGCAATCTATCCCATCTGGTTTTCCAAGGTCTTTTGAGAAGCTTGCAGGTTCTTCATCATCATCCTCAACTCATCCATTTCTGATTTTTCATTTGATGATTGCCCCGCATGAGCCTGAGGTTGTTGCTGAAATCCCGGAGGTTGAAATTATTGCCTTGGAGTATACGGCTACTGATAGCCCTGATTGAATGGCTTCGCTTGCTGTCCCTGAAACTGCTACTGATAAGGTTGTTGTGCACTTTGATTATTGCTCCAGCTGAAATTGGGATGATTCCGATTACTAGGATGATAAGTGGCTGGAACTGGTGCAGCAAGTCTCTGAAAATTACTCACGAACTGTGCTGATTCAGAAGAGATAGCACACTGATTCGTCTCATGTGCGCCCGCACATAGCTCACAAACACTAGCAACCTGCTGAACTCCATAATTTGCAAGAGAATCCACCTTCATCGTCAAAGCCTTCAACTAATCCGCAATAGCTGAAGCTGTATCCACTTCAAACATCCCTGCTACCTTGCCTTGAGAAAGTCTCTGGGTTGGATTCTGTTAGCCATAATCTCAATAAGATCATAAGCTTCATCGTAGCTCTTAGCCCATAGAGCTCCTCCTGATGCTGCATCTAGCATAGGTCTAGACTGTGCTCCCAACCCATTGTAGAAACTATTAATAACCATCCAGTCATGCATACCATGATGTGGACACCTACGAAGCATCTCCTTGTATCGTTCCCAAGCCTCACACAAAGATTCTCCAGATTGCTGCTGAAACTGAGTTAGCTGGTTCCTTATTGCTGTAGTTTTCTCCATAGGGAAGAATTTAGTAAGAAACTTCTTAGCAAGATCCTCCCATGTAGCAATGGAACCAGTTGGCAAAGAGTGTAACCAGCCTTTAGCCTTATCCCTCAAAGAGAATGGGAAAAGTCTCAACTTGATAGCATCATCCGAAACACCATTGAACTTGAAAGTATCACAGATCTCGATAAAGTCCCGAATATGCATGTTAGGATCCTCCGTAGAAGCACCCCCAAACTGAACCGAATTCTGTAGCATTTGAATAGTGCCCGGCTTGATCTCGAAGTTATTAGCCATGATGGTCGGCCTGATAATACTAGACTGGATATCATTGATCTTCGGCTGAGAATACTCCTTCAAAGCCTTAGCTGCTGCTGCATCACTCATCGCTACTGTAGTTTCAGCTTCCTCGTTCTTATCCTCTTTATTCTCTACAAGATCGTCTTTTGCCAGTTTTTGTATACGAGCTTGAAAACATGTTTGCATACAAACTTAAATACCTGCAAACACCACGAAACAAACAACTAAGTAAGAAATTCGAGTCAGTGAACGCTAACGACCACTATTGACACACACATAAACTAAAAATAAAACACCGATGATCCCCGGCAGTGGCACCAAAAACTTGTTAACACAATATCACGCAAGTATATGTGGTCACAAGTAATATAGATAGAAATCAAGTTAGTTCTACAGAGATCTGGTTTTGGTTCTAATTCAGTCGATGTACCTATGCAATAATGTATGGTTTTAACTCACTGCTAAGACAATTAACAAATTTGGGTTTGATTATCTAAATTAAACTAAGTTGCAAATTATAAAACTAAGAATTAACTAATTGATAAGAATTAAAATCGAATTACTTATACGAGAATAAACATGGAATCCTAACTTCATTATCTACTTCACTTAGAGTTGCAGCCTTTAATCAATACCTGTGATGGTTTTGATATCTGATCGAATAACACGAAACGAGTAAAAGCTACCTCTCGGTATACTAGTACCAAACTACAAATACATCCACAAAAGAGATAGAAGATGAATAGACACCTATCATGTTTAGACCCTATATCTCTATAGAATTTGAAAACATAAAGGTTTAAGCACAAGTTATCCACTTAGATCACATAGGGTAGCATAATATCTCTATTAATGCCACAAATCATGATGTTAAAACATCAACCTATCATATGCTAGCATGGCAAGTTCTAAATCTCAAGATCCACTCTCGTTTAGCAAGAGATTAACAAATTAGATGTTAGGTACACATCTAAATACATGAAACACAACCATACGAGGATATCAAGAATCCACCACACATAAATCTTTAAGGCATGCAAACTACTAAGCTACATAGATAAATCCGCTAGGATCCCACGACAACGATTAGTTCATAATTGAACCTTTTGTCACCATGGGATTTGATGAAAACATGGTAACAAACAAGATAACAAAGATGAATAAATCAATAATGTAACAAGGTTTAGAGATCAAATCCGTGAAAGTAACAAGCATCCAAAAGATACGCCTCCACAAAGGAATACAAGAAAAACTAAATCTAGATCTTCTTGTCGTTATAATCCTCGCCTTAGCTTCTCGATCTCGTGCTCTAATGGTGTGTATGTGTTATGAAGTAGATCTGATCTCTGGTGGATGGGTGATGATTTTTATGTCCCCCAAGGTGTGTATTTATAGCCCCAAGTTGCCTCTCCTCCAAGTAATTACCGTCTTTGAATTAGAATAGAATTACGGCAATTTCCGATCTTGAATGAAAATAGAATTGCCATTCCATGTATAAGTATGATTCTAGAAGCTTCTGGTCATCCAAGGTAATTCCACAATGATTAGAATTAGAAAACAATGCAATTTCCTTGTCATAATGGGTTTCCAAAAGTTCTGGAATTTTCTGGCAGTGTCAGGTGCTCAAGACCACTTTAGAATGAAAGAGAATTCCGTTATCTTCGCGTGGACTGTAAGATCGCCCAAAACGGACTTGTAGAACTCAAGATATGGCTAAAACAAAAATCAGAAATTCTGGCTGATTTTTCCCGCACCGCGCGCGTCCGCGCCCGAAATTAGTACTCCCTCTGTCCCAACCAATTGTTTACACTTTCCTTTTTGGGACGTCCCAACCAATTCTTTACGTTTCCTAAAATAGTAAGTTTTAACACTATTACACCCACTACTTCACTTATTTTAACAATACTTTACACTATTACACCCACTACTTCACTTATTTTAACAATAAAATCACTATTACACTCACTACTTCACTTATTTTAATAATAAAATCACTATTACACCCACTACTTCATTTATTTTAACAATATTACACCCACTATTCTTGGTCTCCGTGCCCAAACCAAATGTAAACAAATGGCCGGGACGGAGGGAGTACAAATTAGGCGCGCCCGCGCCCGACCTACTGTTCATTTGCTGATTTTACTCTATTTTCTTCGTTTTAACTCCGATTTTCATTCTGTTTCTTCCGGCTCTCTCACAATTTCATGTACTTTCATTCTTGACCTCAAAATCCACCATCTAACCATGGAAAACATCACCCCACATCCGACTCATATTCCTGCACGAATTCACTAAAAACACATAAAAAACACAACATACTTGAGGTCAAGCGACCAATTTAAGCCGATACAAAGCGTTCCAAGTGGATATAAAATCCACTTATCAAGATGTTGGGCTATTTTAGAGATCTCATCAAGCTGTTCCACATTTAAGCAATGAAGTGCTTCATCCATCAATAGTTGTGGAACAGTTGATGATCCTGAGACACTGTCATGTTGCACAGGCCTCAGCCATTCTAACAAGGTGGCCTGAGCCAAGTTAATGCTAGAGCTAGGCAAGCTAGACTCCTCAGTTACAGATGCAACTTCTGCAACCGGATGGAATGACTCTACTACTGTTGTCTCCACAAGAGTGGGATGAGTTACAATGGTAGTTGACATAGGCACAGAGTCTCTAGTAAAAACTAGTGAATCCTCTGTGTTGGTGATGGTGTCATCAGGATATGCCCCAACTAGCATTTCCTCACCATCTGAATGTGGTTTCTGGGTGGTGAGCAAAGTGTCATGCACTAAGTCACTTGAATCCATTGGCTCACCAAGAGAAAAGAATTCTTGATGATCAATGCCTTGCTCCTCAATTAATTGAGTTGCAGGCTCCAAAGAAATTTGAGTGTGAGATTCTGAAGGAAGAGTGTCTTGTAGATTTGATTTTGGCAACTCCCCCTGAGAAATAGAGGGAGTTTCAAGTGTGATGTGCTCTCCACTCAGTGTTGTGCCATCCTTATCACTTCCATGTGCTGACTCTTTACAGATAGGTGCATTGGGGAGGATGCTTGATTCTATAGATGCACCCTGTTGAGAGGATATATCTAGTGAACTGTGTGCCCCTGATTTTACAACTTCAGCCATTTGTGTGACTGAAGAGGTGGTTTTAGATTTCTTCTTCTTTGGCCTTAGTAAGGGTGACTCAGGTTCCTCACTTTCTATACCTAATTCAACAGCCAGTGCTGCTTTTGATAAGATGTTCAAGGGTGCAGACACTATCTCCTTTCTCTTCTTTTTACTAACATCACCCTTTTGAGAGGATGATGCAGTTGGCTCACTGTGTGGTAGAGTGTTTGGTTGAGAGGGTTGGTTAGCAGGCCCTGGGTTAGCATTGTGTTCTACTTGCTTGGGATGTGCTAACTGAGATTTGGAATCAAATGTTGGCATGTTGTGGGGGTAAGTCCTAAACAAACTCTCCAAATGGGGAGTTATGTTAAGTCTTACATCCACATCATTCCTAGTCTCTAAATTACCAAAAATGAGTTTGGTCATGGATTTAGGATAGCCTATTCTATTTCTATCTATCCCAGGTAATTCGATCAATTTATCATTTTTAAAATTAAGTACAGATTGAATAAAGCGAGGGAAGAAGATATCAGTACCTCTCTTGGTTGAGTTCTTACCAAGTCTCCCATACAGCTCCTGCATAATCAGTTGTCCAACATTGATCTTTTTCCCATAAGCTAAGGCATAGCCTATTTGCTGAGCAGGTGCACTAATCTGATCAAAGCTCGACTTCCTAGCTGTGAAGACTTGAAGAATGGTGGCAAAGACATAACTTCATTCCTTCCTCAAGAACTTCCTATTCAAGTGCCCAAGTTTGATTTCATCTGAGTAGTTGATAAAATCAAAGAAGTCCTCCAATTCACCATTTGTGGCTTGGTCATCATACACTTCCTGTTGTAAGCCCAGTGCTTGATTCATATCTTTAGTGGTGATAGTGATTTCCTTGTCCTGAATCTTGCAGTAGATTATATATGATGTTATTGTGCTTTCTAGGGCCACAACTTCCACAGTAGCAGTTCTCCAAAACTGTTCCAGGAGGTCTAGATACAGAGTTGGGTTGGCTGAAAGTGTATCCTTGATGTATGACTCAGACATCCATCGAACAAAACATTTGAAGTTTGTAGTCGGAGCTTCGACATCACTTGAGATAGCAATGAAGTTAGTGTTGAATTTCACAGTTGCCATTGATACAGAGATTAGAGAAGAGAACGAAGGTTGAAGAAGAAATTTAGCTTTTGAGATTAGGGTTTACAGGGGTTTTTTGGGAGTTTAGATGCTTGAGAAATCGAATGAAATGAATCAAATAGAGGTAGAATTGTATAAGTATGAAGTACTTGAATTGTCGATTAGATATATGTTTTGTATCGACAAGTCAAGCATTCTAGAAGTAGAAAACAACTATTCGAGAACTCAAGAAAGGCTTAATCGATATCTCAAGCAGGTTGAAAACTCACAGCTGATTACGCCATTTCGTTAATATAAACGTTAACTAAACGTTAGTTATTTTTAATACACTATAATTAAATAGAAATTACTTAAGAAGGATAGAAAAGAATTGGGGATTTGGGGGAAACAAAATAGAAAATTAGGGTTTGAGGAGAAATTTGGGGAAATTATTTAGGGGATTTTAATTGGGGATAAAATCGTGAGTGGTTGGTTGGATGTTGTGGGGATGATGATGTGTGGTGGTCGAATGGCTTTGGGCGGCGGTGAGTCGAGGTCGAGCAGCCATTCTGGTGAGCTCGAGCATGTTCTGGTGTGTAGATGCGATAGAGATTGGTGGTGGTTGAAGGGAGATAGGCTGGTGGTGGTGTGGTCGGAAGAAGCGCAACAGCCATGTGGTTCGAGACATAGGGGAGACAGATGGGAGATGTCGTCGGCGATGTGGCGGTGTCGGGCGGCAGAGCTGAGGCGATATGTGTGTGTATCGTGTATATATTTATGTTTGTGCAGCGGGGGGAGAAACAGAGAGGATCTAGACAGTGGTGGTGCGATGGTGCGGTACTGCGGTGGTCACCGGAAAACCACGGTAGTAAATTTGAGATTTTATAATTTCCGAGATTGATTTCTAGAGTGTTAAATGGTTACTGGGTTTGTATATTCGGTTTGTATAACGTTTATTTTCATTCTGTTTATTTTTTTTCTTCTTGTTTAACGTTTGGATAACGTTTTCAGTAACAGAATGACATAGTTAGTGTAATCAGATACTTAGAGGTACCACTCGTAAGTCAAAAACATGAAATGGCACCAACTAAAAAAGTCAAAAACAGAAGGGCACCATTGAGAATTTCCCTAAAAAATTAAACGCGCGCCCTCTTTGAAATATTCCCCCCTTAGTTTTATTTTCGCCCTTTAAATTTCATTTGCTCGCTATTTGTTCCCCCTTCCCCCAAATTTTTGTATTTCCCCCCTCCCCTCAATTCTAATAATACATCCAGACAAATTAAATCAAAATAATTCATTAAACTAAAAACAAAACCCTCATCTCTCTCTCTCAACAGAACTAACCTCGCCTCTCTCTCTCGCGCGACTCTCACCGCCTCCCTCAAGAACCCTAAATCTCGCCTCTCTCTCTCTCTCTCTCCCTCTCTCCCCCTCTTTCTATACTCTCTCATTATTGACCCTTCTCTTTCTCGAAAATCAATCGACCAGAGATTGTTCGATTCGAATCTACAAAATTGTGAACTCAATTCGATTTGTTTAAAGTTCAAATTGGTAAGTGGGTAAGCTTGTGTTTGATTTCAATTATTTCGATTTAATTTTCAATTGGGGATTTTTAAGCTCGAAACCCTAATTTTTTTAATTTGTTCTTAGGTTGAATAATTGGTTTCGCCCCGAAAGCTAGCAGGTAACTACTACGAGCCAATCATGTAATACTAATTAATTATTTACTACTGTTGAATGATATTATTCCATATGAGAACTTATAGAGGTGAAAGCGGAGAGCTAAGACTGGGGTTTAGAAGAGTTGCTGGACCTGAAAATGGGCTTCCCTATCGAGTCGATGGCAACCAGAACTCTAACCACAATATTCTTTCCTCGGTTGCTAATGCAGTATCTGCCAATGGTGTGTTTCATGTTTTCTACAGCCCAAGGTACTGTTTATTTAAAATCTTCCCCACCCCTCACCAATTATATTAACATAGTTCGTGTAATGTTTAATGATACTATTACTGTTGATAAACAGTAGTGGAAAGGATTTTCAAGCCTAAAAAAAGGATGAACTTGCAGTAGAATGCTGATTGCCAGTCTCTACGAACAGTACTGGGCATTATAATCTCTACGAGAACTTATGGAATAATCTAATCATGCTATATCTAATTAAGCACAGTAGTGTTAGCATGGAACAATATGCTTACTGTTTGTTCTTGCTCCACAACTTGCGCCAATATTGGCTTTACTTATTCTTGCCGTATCTGTATTAGTTGGTAATTTTTTAATCACCCTTTATTGTGCTCTATGCTAACACTACTGTGCTTAATTCAGTGAAATAGAGGCATAGGATTAGATTTTATAATCAGAATTTCCTTATGGAATTGACTTGAAATATGCAGTTTAGACACAACAATCCAATCATCATGGCCATTTCCAATTTTTTTTTAAAAGATGAGTAGTTACTTCTGTATGTTCTGTATGAAGAACCTGTTCTATAATCTGTATTTCTTTCAATGATCTCTAAAGAGCCTCACTTGTTATATATCATTAAAAAAAGACCGTTAATTCTTCCTCTTTAAATAGCACTCTTCCTTTATAACAAATATTATATTTTCTTGAAATCATTGTTTGCCTGAATAATAACAATATTGGATGGTTTTACCTATAAGAAGTGGAACTGGTAATTAAAGGTCCAAGAAAAATGTGGAAATAAAATAAGGAAAATACCATTTTCTCAGATTATAATTTTGATCGTGTTAACATTGAGTGCAGCTTCCTAACACATTAATGAGTATATAAAAAATGTCTGATTCTTTTGAATGATATTCACCCACTTTCCTCTTTGTTATTTTCATATTGATGAGGGTCCTGATCTATGATCTGATGTATAGTGAAGAAATTTAATGCTAATATAAATGCATATTCTAATCTTTGTTATCTCGTCTTACAGGTTCCTCCTGTATCCATGACCTTACAACCATGTCACGAGACCCCTCCAGTAGGAGTTGTGTTATCGGTAAGTTCATTAGGTCCTGACAAAGGGCATACTTATGCATGGCAATCATTAAATGAAATTGAAGTCAAATCTATCATTGAATAAATTTTTTCTTTATAAGCAGATAGCTAGTTATAAACTTCAGTACCATTTATGTTTAAATGTAATTTATTGATACTCAAGTTCTGTATCTTTTGCATAACATTCACTTTGCATATAATCTGACCAGACATTGAAAATTATTTAACCGAATAGTAATCAATGGTGCTCTGTGCTATGAACTAATATGCAATCCATGCTATCAAGTAACATGTATATGTTCAGTTCGACTATATACATCTGTTGATAAATTTTGACTATTGAAAAGATAATATAAGAGCCATAGATATTTAAATATGTTTTATGCCTTTCCCAGTCTAGATATTAACCTAACAATCAAGTTTTTTGTGCACATCATTGACATTCACTTGTCAGACTAATGTTTACTGAAGTTTCTCGTAAATAGAGGATATTGGAAATTGGTAAATGAACATCTTTTTCTTATTGTCCATAATAACATTCTTATATATCTGTATCACGTTTAACTGCATTACCTGATTTTGGACAAAGACAAATAGTTGTGGACATGTTTGTGCACAGTAGACATATAAGATAACTGAATTTGATGACTACAACAGGCTTATTCTTCTCATCTAACAACACAATGAAGAAATGACATCTTGTAATGCATCTGTTCTGTGTTTTAATTAGTGACTGGCTATAAATGCAGTGTGCTTGTCTGGTTTATTCATCAGGAATCGTACTATGAGCTTTTGTTTTACTGTTGAATTGTTTTGCATTTTAGCCTTGTGCCTATTTTGGTTGGTACATATGTACTCTGTAGTCTTTACATATGTGCCTATTTTGGTTGCATCACTACTAAAAATCTGTTCTACAAATGTTGAGCATCTGACCTTTTGTATTAAATTTCAGTGGGGGTTGATAGATGGATACAATATATATTGTGGATGATTTCGACTTGCCTGAACAAGCCGCATATCTCCCTGCTCGGTAAACTCTAAACCACAATTATATGTCGTTAGTTCCGGAAAGCAGTCATAATTAAAAGTACATTTACTGCAAAGTATATTTAGTCAGTTCGATTCTTCCTTTTGCTTCTTCCCATGCATTTATGGTGCTCTGCATGGTTCATCAGTACTGAAAATGCTGTTAATGTTTTGTCATCGTAGCCGGACAGGTTTTGGTGTTATTGTAGGTATGGAGAAGGATGACAGTTTTAAGGTATACAATCCTATCAACCACTATCCTTGTAGTGTGACCTAACTGTATATATTTGTTTAATCTTCCCAAGTTCTGAAGGAGGGTTCAAAAGGGCAAGTGATAGTGAATGTTAAACGTCGGGAACTGAAGAAGGCATCCTTTATCTAATGCTGGTCTGTCACATTTTTAGGGCAGGCAAGGCACTGTTATTTCTGTTGTAAATCTCAAAACTGTGAAAAATTTAAACTTCTTGGTGATGCCTGTAAAGAGAAGGTTTGTATAAATGTAACATATGATTTTTTACAGGGCAATAGTGAACAAGCATCCACGTGCTTTGATGATTTTCCATCATCCCCAAAGTCACCTCTCTCCCCCAAAAAGCCTTGGCAAGAAAGGGATTCTTCCTGTATGTTTTGACCCTTAACCAGTTGAATCCTCAAATTTTAACTAAATTTATTGTGTATCTTTCCTAATAAGGTAGTTATACTAATGCAGTTAACCAGGGGGACAAAGATGAATTATTCTCTGTTGGTCAGTCATTAAGAAACCAGATAGGTCCTTTAAAAGGATATCTCTGTCGTGTTTTGGCGCTATGCTAGTCCGATGTTACGGTGAAGCTTGATTCTCAGCACAAGATACTCATAGGTTTAGTGACACATCTGATGCTTGTTTCTCTAGTTCTGGATATATGGTTTGTACATAGTTGTAATGCGTTACATTTGCAGTTAAAGCTGAGCACCTTGTCGCAGTTCGTGGAAAGAGTGTTCCAACTGGGTAATATTTTTATTCTAAAATTGAGCTACTAACTGTGTTGTCTTCTATAATTTTTGTGGTTTTCTGATGTGCTTTTTACTTTCTTCTCTAGTGATGGCTTGGTGTCAAAACCTTTTGATTTGCTTGGAACTCAAGAAAATGGTTCTGGAGGTATGAGAATAATATGTTACTTGTAAATTTGATAGACAAGAGACTGTGTGGTAATGTCTCTATGTTACTCTATCCGCATTGCAGTTGGAAGATGTAATTGCAAAGTTATATTTTAGAAATAGCAGATTAAATAAATACATTTCAGAAAAATTATACAGTTTAATCTCTATGTGGTAGTAAAAACAAAAAAATTTGATTCTCTATGTGGTGATGGGTAATAAATAAACTGGTGCAAGTGTTTTTGTTACACAAGTTTGTATGATTTAATTTTCTTTAATTATTCTCAGGGATTAACCTACTTGCGGGTGGGATCTGCATGTAAACAATGGGAAGCCATGTTTCATTTGAACAAGCCATAGCTTGGAAAGTCCTGTGAGCATCTATGTATTGATTGGTTAGCGGAGGAACTTTCGTTGAAATACTTGGTTTTAATCATGGAAATAGTTAGTTTTGATCGATCTTGATTATGTAACGTACTACTTTGCCATTTGCGGATTTTAAGTGTAGCCATTGATGTATATACTTAATTTTTTTTTATAATGATAATCGAGTTGTGGTTATTTTGATGCCTTATTTGAGTTTTGATTTATTTGATTTTTCTTTGGTATATAGATGAATGAATACAACATAGTAAGTGATATATATATATATATATATATATATATATATATATATACATCGTTTAAAACCGATGTCTATAGGACCTCAGACATCGATTTTAACAACTAACCAATGCAATAGATATCTTCAACATCGTCTAAAACTGATGTCTATTGTTACATTATACATCAGTTTTCTTAATATTTACCGATGTTAATAAAGGCTTAGACATCAATATTTGGAAAAAAAACTAATGTATATGTCAAATTATTCTATGTTTGCTATATGTTAAATAACATCTAAGACCTGTAATATAACAATTAAAAAGTTAACCTCATGCAGTTAACCCAAGAAGACAGTACATAAACATCAGAAATATTTTTAAAACTGATGTGTTATATGCTAATAGACATCGGCCAGAAACCGATGTCTAGACTTTCGACTTTAGACATCACCGACAAAGACATCGGTCAGGATTTTTCAAAGACATCGGCCAGAAACCGATGTCTATTAGCGTTTTTTTTAGTAGTGATACAATGCCTTACACAATCTGTAGACAAATTCTGGAAAATATGGATCCTAAAAGCCAGGTGGTTGTTGCACATAAACTTCTTCTTCCAACTCTCCATTCAGAAATGCACTCTTGACATCCATTTGATAAACTTTAAAGTTTGAATGAGCAGCAAATGCCAAGAATATTCTGATGGCTTCCAATCTAGCAACAGGGGCAAATGTCTCATCATAATCAATGCCTTCCTGTTGAGAGTATCCTTTTGCAACCAACCTTGCTTTGTTTCTTACTATTACACCATTTTCATCCATCTTATTCTTCAGAACCCATTTTGTTCCAACAATGGTTCTATTCTTTGGTGCAGGCACAAGTTCCCATACTTTGTTTCTTTCAAATTGATTCAGCTCCTCTTGCATGGCAATATTCCAATCTGGATCCAATAGTGCATCATCAAGTTTCTTAGGCTCAATCTGAGATAGAAAACAGCCATAGAGGCACTCATTTTGAGTTGCTCTCCTAGTCCTTACTCCTGCATTTGGATCTCCAATAATTTGCTCTGCAGTGTGTGATCTATCTCATTTCCTTGAGTGCTCAGCCTGATTTCTAATTCTTGATGTTGCTTCATCATCCAAGTCATGATCATTCTCATTTCCCCCCTGTGAGGTTGCCACTATTCACAGGTGTGTCTTGGATGCTTGTTTCTCCACTATTGATTGGCACAAATTCTTCTCCTGTATCATCATTCACTTTAGTTTGTTGAACTTGAGTTTCAACTCCAGTTTCAATCTCTTCATCAGAATCATCTAGATTATCAAACTTTAATGGATCTTTATCTTCATCATTGACTTCTTCTAATCCAGGTAGTTTGCTGTCATCAAATGTCACATCTGTGCTTTCCATAATTTTCTTTTGACTGATGACATAAACTTTGTATGCAATTTTTTCCATAGAATAGCCAAGAAAAATTCCTTCAAATGCCTTTGCATCAAACTTTCCAACATATTCTGAATTATCCTTCAATACAAAACATTTGCTTCCAAAAGTATGAACATACTTTAGAGTAGGCTTCTTTCCAGTCATCAAATTGTAAGGTGTCTTTCCAGTGTTTTTGTTGATGAGGGTTCTGTTCTGGATATAGCATGCAGTGCTCACAGCCTCAGCCCAAAAATATGTAGGCATCTTTGCATCAAGCAACATTGTTCTAGCAGCCTCAATTAGAGTTTTATTCTTTCTCTCAACAACTCCATTTTGTTGTGGAGTCCTTGGAGCTGAGAATTGCTGAGAAATTCAATTCTCTTTGCAGAATGCTTCAAGTATGGCATTTCTGAACTCTGTTCCATTATCACTCCTCAATGAAATCACACATGCATTGTTGGCCTTTGCTTCCTTGTCAATTTTCTTTATGTGCTCAATGATTACTTTTGGAGCCTCATCATTTGATGCCAGAAATTCCACCCATGTATACCTTGTAAAGTCATCAACCATTACCAAGGCATACTTCTTTCTTCCTAGTGACATAATGTTAACAGGCCCAAACAAATCCATATGAATTAGTTGCAGGGGCTTGGTTATTGATGTCACTATCTTTGACTTGTGGCTTGATCTTTTCATTTTTCCTTTTTGACAGGCCTCACACACACTCCTTCTTGACAGAATTCAAGTGTGGGCATGCCTCTCACTAACTCTCTTTTGACTAGAGAATTAATGGCTTTAAAGTTCAGGTGTGATAACTTCTTGTGCCACAGCCAACAATCTTCATTTGATGCTTTTGAGTAGAAGCAAAAAATTTTGTCCTTGTTTGCAGAGTCCATATTGGCTACAAACAGGCTTCCTTTCCTCACTCAAGATAGAGAAAAATCACCAGTCTTCTTGTGGGTGATCAAACATTCATCTTTGTCAAAATCCACTTTGAATCCTCTATCAGTAAACTGACCAACACTTAGCAGATTATGCTTGAGTCCCTTGACTAGTGCTACATCTTCAATGATGACATTACCAACTTTCAACTTGCCATATCCCAATGTGTTACCCATGCTGTCATTTCCA
The DNA here is from genome assembly GCA_037693485.1 of Kitagawia praeruptora. Classification (NCBI taxonomy): domain Eukaryota; kingdom Viridiplantae; phylum Streptophyta; class Magnoliopsida; order Apiales; family Apiaceae; genus Kitagawia; species Kitagawia praeruptora. The sequence continues at coordinate 55,380,903 of CM075347.1, forward strand.
AAAGCAACCATTGGGTCAGCCTTCTCCTCATACTGTGATAGCAGGGCCATATCACCAGTCATGTGATTTGAGCATCCACTGTCCAAAATCCACATGACCTTCTTTTCACTTTCTTTGCCCTGCAAACACAAAGGTATTACTTCTCCTTTGGTACCCAAACAAGTTTGGGTCCATGTGACTTAGAAACAGTTTTATCATAAACAACATGCTTATCAACTTTCTTGGTGTTAGTCTTCTTGTCACTGTTAGAAGTCTTAGAACCTGAGGTTTCAGACTTAGGTGACAGAGGTACCTTCCTAACTCTACGAAGACTTGAAGACTTTGACCTTGTATAGTGTGTGTGAGAATTGTGACTGATACAACCATCAATGAATTGCCTTCTCAAATTGAAACAACTAGTCATAAAATTCATATTGCATGGCATACAGTCAAATTTATCACAAAATGGAGCATCTCTGTGCCTTAAAGGCACAGAACAATCATAGAAAGGTTTGGGCACACTACCAACAGGTTTCTTGCATGCATGAGTTAAATGATTGGTACCGAAACAATTTTGACAAGTTTTCCTAGGGGCATTAGGCATATAAGCATAGTTGTTATCTTTGTTAATCCCTAGCTTGCCATTTTTGTTCTGTTTCTTCTTAGTCACTTTCTTCTCAGATTTATTCTTCCCAGCTGAAACGAACTTAACAAACTTCTTAGGTCTATATCTATCACCTACTGGCTCCTTGGCTTTTGGCTTGACACTCTCACACTTAGAGGATGCTTGTTGTTCACAGAATTGTGCCTCATCCTCATCATTCAACATTTTCTTGATGTGTAAGGCATCCTCATCAATTTCAAATATTGATTCTTTAAAGATTGGAGTTTCAGCCTTTTTCAAAATATGAGGCACTTCCTCCTGAACAACTATGTCATCTTCAATGACAGCATAGCCTTTCCTTTGTTTAAGAGTGCCGTAGTCAAGTCCAATAGCAACCTTGGGTTTTGCTTGAATTTTCTCAAATTAGGATTGCACTAGACCAGATGAGTTCTTAAAGGTTTTCAGTTAAATTCATTTTCAGCTAGTTCATCCCTAAGAGCCTTTTCCATTTAACTAGCACATAGAACCTTATTCTGCAGATATTCAACTTCTTTTTTAAGGTTTTCTACTTGCATAGCAGTTAGCTGAAGTTCCTCATTCTTTCTGATTAACATTTCATTTCTAGTAGAAACTCCTTATCCTTCTTATTAGGCTTCTTGCATTCACTGGCAAAATGCCCTAGGTCATTGCATCTATAACAACTTATAGATGACCTATCCACTTGGCTGGTTTTAAATTTATTCTTGTTTGCTTTCATAGGTGCCTTGCTTTTGTTGAATGAATGGTTTTGGGTTTTAGGTATGAAGGGTTGGTTCCTCTTGAATCTGATGTTTGGAAATTTTCTGGCCATGAAAGCATATGAAGTGTTTTCCATTCTATCTAGTTCTTCAAGAGTATAGAAGTCTTCTTCCTCCTTCTCCTCAACTAGTTCACTTACCTCAGCTTCAGTTTCTTCATCATCTACTATCTCCTCTATCGTTAGCTGACTTATAGATGCTTCTAGGTCTTGAATAGATTTGTTGACAATCAAGGCACATGATGTGTTTATCATTCTGCCTTGGTTGGCTTGGATAGCCCTTTTTTGAAGCAACTCAAGCTCATGAGTTTTTAAAACCCCATAGAGAACATCATATGTGATTTTGTTCAAATCTCTTTCCCTTAGAGAAATGACCCTCTGCTCTAGGTGGTTTGGTGAAGATAGTAGAAACTTCATGTTCAACTCCTTGGTGTTGTAATCCTTGCCATTCATCTGCAACTCAGTAACTAGCTTGTGAAATCTCTCAAACATCTCAGTGATGCTTTCCTTGGACTGTGCCATGAAAGCTTCATACTGTGTGACCAGTATTTGTTTCTTGTTTTCCTTGACCTCATCAGTCCCTTCACATAACACCTCAATGTGATCCCACATTTCTTTGGGAGAAGTACACGATTCAATGTTTGCAAACATTGACATATCCATGGAATCAATAATTAGCAACATGAGGTGACTGTCAAGAGCAACCATCTCCTTTTCCGATTCTGTCCATTTGGATGGTTCCTTGGCCACATAAGATCTTGGAATGGTTGTGGTTCCAACAATCTTTTCAGGTATTTCTTGTTGTGGAACAAATGGACCATTCTTGAGAATCTCAGGATACAAAGGATGAGAGGCTTTGATGAACAACATCATTTTTATCTTCCAAAGGTTGTAGTTTTCTTTGTCAAACTTAGGAACTTTCACCGTTCCTGTGGTCTTTGGTGTATTTGAACTCATGATCGTTTTTCTGTTTTTGAATAAACAGCCCGCTCTGATACCACTTGTTGAGTATTGAATACAGCAAAAGAATACAGAGGGGGGGTGAATGGATTCTTGAACTTTTCTTGTTCTTGAATCTGTGTAGCAAGGTAAGTGTTTGTGTGTGCAGATGTATAGGTGCGAATAAAGAACAACACAAGACAGAATATCACTTTAATCTAATATATTATTAGATAAAGGTTGCTACAATCTGTGAATACAAATGGGAGTATTCTCAGCTTCGTTTTTCTCAGAGAGATATATTTTACAATGTGTATGAAAAACTTAATCAACTAAAGAAGTGAGATTGTATTCTTATAGAACATGAATACAACTCAGTTACTACAAACAAGGTTACAGGATAAATTATTTTCTTGTATGTCTATCCTTTTTGAGTAAGCATCCAAACGGCTACAGATTTGACTTTGCAAAGTTCTGTTCAGATCCACTTCTTTAGCTCTTTGTCTCTTCTATATCTCTCCAAGCTTCCTTGTAGGCTTTCCAGAGCACGTTACAGATTGTGGTCCATAAAGTGCATTGGCTTGTTGCAAGTTTCTGACTTGTACAATTTCTTCAGTATTTTGTCTCCAAGAATGTATTCGAGAAGTGGCTAAGTGATTGATTCGAGAACTAGGATTAGATAACTCTGAGTTCTCGAATACTGTATGATTGACATATCGAATCACTTCTCGAATAGTACTTTTCTCCAGGGTTCCTTGAGTTATCAAATAGAACACTTGACTTGTCGAATCCCTGAGATATCGAATAGTTCATTCAGAGTCCTTGAGATATCGAATGGAACTTTGACTTGTTGACTCTTTGAGAACTCGAATACCACTTTGACTTGTTGACTTCTTGAGTTCTCGAATAGAGCATTTAGACATGTCGAATCTCTGAGATATCGAATGAGATATCGAATAGTTCATTCAAAGATATCGAACATTGTCTTCTCAGATATCGAATCTCTGACTTCTCGAACGCTAGACTTCTCGAATAGACAAATGTACTTCTCGAATTGATACTTAGGCAAATTCTTCATTTCTTCAAATCCCAACTGTGATTATTTGACAGTCTTTATTTTCTTGCTTGAGGCATGAACCTTGGAACTTCTTTAAAGCATTATTCTTGACTATATAAGTACAGTTACACAACTAGGATTTGATGCCTATTGCAAGTACAAAACAAACAGAAACTCTACAACTAGAGGTTCCCTCAGTTAAGAGGTCATGTAAGTAATGCAAAGCATTACAAACAATTAGGCTTGTTATTAGATGTATACAGGCATGCCTCTGTGACTAACAAATGAATATGGATTGGTCTGAAAAATATCCGATCCGACAAGAACGATCAGTTTAATAAATGGATCGGATATGGATTTAGGTTGATCCGATTCGCTTATCCACGACCCGATCCGTTTAATTATATACTAATATGTTATATAGTGTCTATATATATATATATATATATATATATATATATATATATATATGGTCTTGTTCTAATAGAAACTAAATTAGAATAGAAACTAGAAACTAAACATAAATTAAATATTTCAAGCTAATCTAATGACCAAATTAGGGGTACCCCAATACAAAAAGTTAATAATATTTGTTGTGGGAGGATTTTAGCACAACTACGTGGAGGTCGTTGCTGGAATAGCGCCGTAAAATATGGAATCGCCCAACTGCCCAGAAAGGCTCGCAGTCGGAGATTTATGGCTAGCCGCCAGGGAAGGCTCACGGCTAGGGGTTACCGAAGAACACAGGAAGGTGTTTTGGTGATGGTTGGGGCTGAATCTACGGGATAGAGCTCAAGGACCATCTGTTGGCCAGCCAAGAACCCTAATTTGACTGTGTCACACAAGAGTGCACGTGCTCTAGCTACTCAAGGAGTGTAAAGTGTCGAAGAAGATCCCGTAAACTACCTACATACCACTATTTATAGTGGATCAAGCCCCGATGTAGTTCTTGATTGATAAGTTTGATTGTTTGTGATGATTTATCCTCTCTCCAGTGGGATAATGACTGTTGTTGCTGATATAAATCGTGTATCAACTGATTGTGATGTAGTTATCAGGTTTCCAAGTCATATCAGGACTGTTGGAAGCCTATCTCATGATGTTTATCTCAAGAATGAAGGATTTACCATGTATATATGATGTATATCCTCGAATAACTGAATAATTATCCGTTTAGAGGTGTATTTCAGCTGTAGAGACGTGCTCCTAAAAAGTAGGAGGCGTGCCTTATCTGAACTGGCAGCCTAATCAGGCTTCCGGCGGAAGCTGGGGGTACCACCTGGTAGCCTGACTCCGGTAACCTGACTCCGGTAGCCCAATTATGGAAGCCATACTGGAAGCCTTATCTGATGGCTGTCCTAGTCTGAATCTGTGTTTCTATCAGGCTTCCGGGGAAGCTGGGGGTACCACCCGGTAGACCCTCCGGTAACCCAGTTACGGAAGCTATGCTGGAAGCCCTCTCTGATGGTTGTCATTGGCTATGGATGAGACTATCCCCGGGACCATAAGCCTTATATTCTTTCAATGTTCATCGCAAGGTAGCCCCTCTGGGGGTACCGCCCGGTAACCCAAACTATGGCAGCCCCTTTGGTAAGCCGGTTATGAAAACTATTCTGGTAAGCCATGTCTTGTAGCTGTACTGGGAGCTATGTAATGATGTCTATGGGTTGTGGATCATCCATGGGAGGCCATTCACAGGACCCTTATCGTCATATTTACCTGCTACCCATCTCATGGTAGCCCATATGGGTTGTTCATATGCTCTTGGAAGCCTGTTATCCGGGAGCCATGCCATTCGGGAGCCCTATTATCTTGGGAGCCCTGTTATCAGTTTTCATGGGTTACCACGGGTACCTTGGAAGCCCTCTAAAACATCCTCTTTCCTTGTGGATTGGACCCAAAACTCATCATGGGCCTAAATCTGATCCATGCAAGATTTTGGTCACAACAACTACCCCCCGGTTCCTTGAAGCATGAGTGCAAGAGGAACCAGAACAAGGTAAGGTCCAATCCTTTCTTATTATTCTCTCGGAGAAGTACACATCTTCCACATCGTGTTCCCAAGCTTACATGAGCTAACTCGGCATAAGAAACAGGAAACACTCTGCTTCTGCATGCATATTTCAATGTGAGTTTTCAAATCAAGGATATCTTCTATTCACTTCGTTTCATTCGTGGTACTCCGATTGGCATCATATCATGGGGCTACCGGCTTCTGGCATTTCTTTTTTAAACATCATGACTTTACGTTCTGAGATGCTTCCTTTCTCTACCAAATTGGCCTTCATATAAGAATCTTTTGATGTCCAGAAGCTCCTATGGTTGCAGGGATGCCTCAAGCGTCCAAAACCTGGGCTACCAAGACAACTAGAAAAGGAGATAAGTACGAGGGCTAGTAGCCCTTAAAGATAATGCACAAGATCACACATATTTGATGCATACAGAAAAGTATGAATATGTTAGTGCAAATGATTTTGTAAAAAAGTTATGTTGCCGCTTCTCCAATCAAGTAGGACCTTGGCAAACACACTTTTCCAGGCATTGTGCCACAATTTTCAGATGTTTCCATTATTCCAACGCATCGGATCCCTTTAGACTTTGTTCAGTATTTTGAGGACTTCTCCTGTAATGAGTATTTTGAGGACTTCTCCTTTAATGAGTATTTTGAGGACTTCTCCTATAAGTTGTAAGTGATTTGTACTCGCATGAATTTTTAGGAGGCAACACATAATCTCATATGTGCGCTTATGTCATTAATAATCTTGTATGTGTGTCTCAAGGGGAACCAATGGAAGGTCGTGGAGACACCTTCAATCGCTGCCATGTCTTTCCAAGTGGTAACATGTGGGGCATATAGCGTGCCTAGGTACCTACTTGACAGTTTCAGCTAGCAATTTCGAAAAAATGTTTATAAAAACACATGCATTGTGTAAATCATGATGATTTTCATGTATTGGTTCAGGTATAATTCAGATCATGTAGGCATATTCATATGTTTGTGAATTTATGCAAGGCAAAACAATGATCTTTTTGACAGAACATGCATCTCAGCAAAGTTTTCAGATGAATGTTGAAAAATCTTCTTTATAAGTGTGGAAAACATGCATGATAGTGAAAATGCAAAGGCAGTAGAGTAGAACTTATCTTTGTTCTTATCGTGTCGATCCGGATTCGGGTTTCCGTTGCTGAACATTGAGGGTGGAAGCCCCTTGTTTCATGTGAACTTATAATGGGAACCCCTTTTTCCTCTTTGTGGTAGGGTGTTGGGGAACCGAGTTACCCCCCGAGCCCTTAGATCTCTTTCTCGTGTAATATGTCAGCCCATTCCAGCTTTAATCTTACTTTTGTGAAGTCTAGAAGTTGTTGGTTGTAACTGATCATCAATGAACCTGCAAGCTGTTTGACAGAAGATGCAGAATGGAAGCTACAAGCTGGAAGCTATTAGTTGGAAGCTGTTAGCTATAAGTTTCAAGTAAGTCTCAAGGAACCTGCATACCATTAGTTGTAGATGAATATCAAAGAAATCATTAGTCGTTAGCTATAAGTAAATAACAAGGAAACTTGTTAGCCATAGGTAAACATCATGGAACTCGGAAGCCATTTGCTTCAGGTGAATAGCAATCATCCTGCAAGCTATTGATTGCATATAAATAATATGTAAACAGTCAGCAATAGGTATATAGCACGAAACCTATTAGTAGTAGGTAAACAGCAAGGAACCTGCAAGCTGTTAGTTACAGGTGAATAACATTAACCTTGCATGCTATCCATTGCAGGTGAGCACTAAAGATATAGGCTAGCCATTAGCTACATATAAACATTCAAGGAATATATTAACCTCAAACATTACTTATCTCATAATATATTTTCTAGTGCATGCCTGATGTTCATCTCATGTATCCTAAATGAGTGACAACATATGTATTGCTTAGGCAGTATCTAGACATGTTAATAACATATTTGAATTTTAGTAGGCAAGAGTCATTTAGCATCATGCAGATATTCATGTGGTAGAGTCACATAGGATGCACAATGAAAGATATCTTGTAGGTCTTGCTAATCATCTCGACTTAATACCTCTAGCATATCGAATTCTCCTATTCACGCAAGGATTTCAATGAATTCGGCATATCAAAAAGTAATAATCTTAAGCCTAAGGGATAATCATTTCACATGCTTGTCATAGAGTGCAATTTCATGCAATTAAAGAGGGTTTAGTTTCTCACATACCTGTGTAATTTGGTTATGACGTGTGTATTTAGACGCATCATAAATATTACCTCGTCTCCATCATAGGAGTAGCGAAGGAGCTTCCAACTTTGGAACCTTCAATTGTTTCAATGGTAACCCGTAATGATTGTCCACATGCATTGTGGGTGACTGGAACCCTGCTCGAAGGGTGACTGGAACCCTGCCCTTCGAGATTGTAGTATTCATCCTAGAGCTTCCACCATGACATATCGTCTCGGTAGCCCTACCTTGGGATACCCATCCTAGATGCTTCATCTTAGAAACCCCATCCTGGGATCCTCACTCTAGATGTTTTATTCTGGAAGCCCCATCCTAGGGTTCCCATCTTGGATGTTTCGTCCTTGAAGCTCCATCGTGGATGCCCTAGGTTCAGTAGAACCTTCATCCTGGAAGCGCTTTTTGTTCAGGAACCTTATCTGGTGTAGAAAGTATTAGAGCTTCCGTCTTGGAACCCCAATATTCAGGAACCATTTTTGGGGTAGGACTCTACTCAGCTTCTAAAATCTGCTTAGCTTAGAAAGCTGGTGCTGCAAAACTTTATGAATTCTACCAACAGGAACCTTAAAATTTAATCATTAGGTTGGTTGGTTTATAAACTAATTGTTATCTAGTTTTATGAATGTATGCATATTGCATCTGATAGGGTCATCTTATTATTAGTCTTAGACATATGTTAATGACATCTATATCCATCACTAGGTAACCTCTTTCTATCACTTAACGTTTAAAGTGCATGGGTTACTATCTAGCGCATAAGCAACTTAGTAAAATCTGTTTAGGCATTTGGCCTACCATTCAAATTCTAGTACATTTAAGCAGTTATATTCAGGCTAAGGCATTCTAGCTAAGCCTAAATCTGATTATTAGGGGCTAACCATTTACTTAGTGTCGTAGTGAATGCTTTCCTAAGTAAGCGAGGTGTTCAAAGTTTTATAGGATTGTGTACTATGAAGAGAATACTACTCTACAAGTAAAAATGATAATCAGGTTAGGCTTCCATACATGAGGTAACCTTTGTAAGTCATTAAAAGGGATCATAGATCTACTCCTTGCTTAATCACTTTTCTTTTATAGTCATAAGGTACGCATATGAGTTCTTTAACTAAACATCAATGGATAAGCTATTTCTTTTAATAGCAAGCTTGGAAGAGTAATAGAGTGTATGAGCATTTCCATAATTCAAAGGGGGTGAGTTTAGTCTTCACATACCCGTGTAGGTTGCTCAAAAGCATATGGGGTTGCATGTACCTTATCCCTTGAGGTTACAACTTCCACCTTAGGGGCTTCCGTTGTGGGAGCTGATCACCCGGAAGCCTGATTCTGGGAGCCCCATCCTGGGAGCCTTGTTTGTGGAAGCCTTACACCGGTAGCTCATCCTAGAAGCATCTATTCCGGGGAACCTTATCCTTAGTCTGCGTGGTTACCACCCTGGGTGTGGGGGGGTACCGTCCGGTAACCCTATAATATCTGGGAGCCCGAAGGCGGGAACCTGACTCCGGGAGCCCCCTGGCTGGTAGCCCATATCCGGTAGCCTAGGTGCCGGAGGCTCAGCCTGGAAACCTTTGTTCCGGGAGTGTCAATCAACTAATGAATCATATGTGGTGATGCCATGTAAACCATTCACGATTATTGGCTGAGTGAGATATGTGAACCACTCAAGGTTACGCACATGTCTCATATTAAAAAGGATCGAAGTGTGCCGAACAGGGTACCACACAAGCCCAAGTAATGAAGGGAACCATGTATGCCGAACAGGGTTCCATACATGCCCTAATAACCAAGTAAGCCATGTGAACCACTCAAGGTTCCGTACATGTCTGGTATTGAAGGGATCCAAGTGTGCCAATCAGGTTACCACACAAGCCCAAGTAATGAAGGGAACCATGTATGCCGAACAGGGTTCCATACATGCCCTGATAACCAAGTAAGCCATGTGAACCACTCAAGGTTCCGTACATGTCTGGTATTGAAGGGATCCAAGTGTGCCGAACAGGGTACCACACAAGCCCAAGTAATGAAGGGAACCATGTATGCCGAACAGGGTTCCATACATGCCCTAATAACCAAGTAAGCCATGTGAACCACTCAAGGTTCCGTACATGTCTGGTATTGAAGGGATCCAAGTGTGCCAATCAGGTTACCACACAAGCCCAAGTAATGAAGGGAACCATGTATGCCGAACAGGGTTCCATACATCCCTGATAACCAAGTAAGCCATGTGAACCACTAAAGGTTCCGTACATGTCTGGTATTGAAGGGATCCAAGTGTGCCAATCAGGTTACCACACAAGCCCAAGTAATGAAGGGAACCATGTATGCCGAACAGGGTTCCATACATGCCCTGATAACCAAGTAAGCCATGTGAACCACTCAAGGTTCCGTACATGTCTGGTATTGAAGGGATCCAAGTGTGCCAATCAGGTTACCACACAAGCCCAAGTAATGAAGGGAACCATGTATGCCGAACAGGGTTCCATACATGCCCTGATAACCAAGTAAGCCATGTGAACCACTCAAGGTTCCGTACATGTCTGGTATTGAAGGGATCCAAGTGTGCCAATCAGGTTACCACACAAGCCCAAGTAATGAAGGGAACCATGTATGCCGAACAGGGTTCCATACATGCCCTGATAACCAAGTAAGCCATGTGAACCACTCAAGGTTCCGTACATGTCTGGTATTGAAGGGATCCAAGTGTGCCAATCAGGTTACCACACAAGCCCAAGTAATGAAGGGAACCATGTATGCCGAACAGGGTACCATACATGTCCCGGTAACCAAGTAAGCCATGTGAATCACTCAAGATTCTATATACGTCTGGTAATAAAGGGATTCATGTGTGCCGAACAGGGTACCACACAAGCCCAAAAAGTGAAGGGATTCATGTATGCCGAACAGGGTACCATACATGTCCCGGTAACCAAGTAAGCCATGTGAATCACTCAAGATTCTATACACGTCTGGTAATAAAATGATTCATGTGTGCCGAACAGGGTACCACACAAGCCCAAAAAATGAAGGGATTCATGTATGCCGAACAAGGTACCATACATGTCCCGGTAACCAAGTAAGCCATGTGAATCACTCAAGATCCTATACATGTCTGGTAATGAGTATTCGGAGGACTTCTCCTAAAATGAGTATTTGGAGGACTTCTCCTACTAACCAAGTAAGCCATGTGAATCACTCAAGATCCTATACATGTCTGGTAATAATCATGAAGCCTTTAGAACTTGACATTTTCAAGATGCCACTTTGAGAAGTATACTATCCGCTCCATTGCTTTAAAACTTAGCATTTTCAAGATGCCACTCTGAGAAGTATATTATCCACTACCCCCCAGTTCTTCATGATAGCTTGTCTGTGGTGGAGAACTAATTCATCTTATCACCAATCTAGTTGCTATCATCTCAATTCTCTTATCGCTCTGAGTATATTTCAGTGAAGCTCATCAAGTAAAGTATGGGGAAGCCTCCTATGTACCCTGACAATACAGGACCCAGAACTCTGAAGTTTGTAAAGTCCAATTCTCCAGTTGGCTATGGACATGAAACCTGGATTGATTATCCGGTCAATCCTCTGAAATTCGAGCATTTTTTGTAATAAGTTTTGGTAGCATGATTGTTACTACCCCCCGAGCCTCTGGTTTAGCTCTATTTTTGATATCTTCACTTCTTTCCTTAGAAGGTTTGAATCTATACCCGGGAAGCTGGGTATTGTATCATAACTTGTTGCAGCTTTTTGTCAGGTCCATAAATCTCAATTGGGAAGCCACATTTCTTTTCATAATTGGAAGTCCTATACCCATTTTCTTCTTGATAGGAAGCCTCCTTTCATTAATTTTGGATTTTCTCCATCTCTCATGTGGGAAGCTGCTAGCTATATTTCCCAAGGGGAAGCCATCCCTTTCTCGTAGCAACCTCTTCGAGGGGTTTTTTTTATTATGAGGCCTTTTTAATTGCCTCTGGTTTCCTTGCATACTCTCAGGATAACCTTCCATCCTATATTTGCCAGATAGTTGGTAGCCTTAATATGTGGCAACCTCGGTGGCATGCCATTCGTGGGCTTCATATCACTTCCTTTTCGGTAGAGTGATCATCAATATCCCGTTAATATTCTTGTGATAGCTTTCCGGGATTTTGTTTGCTTTCATAATTCTTTTCCAATGATATCTCATGATTTAAGCTTCAGCTGTTGAAGTGGTTCTCATAGGAACATTTTGTGAGTGAAGTTTCTGGTTCATAACTCTTTGGGAACCTGAGGCGGCCATGATATATAGGCCTTCTTTATCTGGGAGCATTTAGAACTTAGCCATTTCTGCCATTTTCATGGGGCTTCTGGTCAGGCTGTGGTCATGACTGTGATGCCTGGAGCTGTTAGGAACATGGTTGCCCCTTTTCCAAGAGCTTCCTCTATATTTTTGGTATTGGCATCCCCGTTAATTAGCTCTTCTCAAGGGCTTATATGCCTTTTCCTTTTGGTGAGAGACTTGGTAGTACTCTTCAGAGTTGTGTTGGTAGCCCTTTAGGCAACCGTTCTTATTTTGGATGGGAAGCCTCATGGTCAAATGACAATTGAGGCTACCACTCACTTTTCCTTTTCAGCTGGTAACCCTTTTAACAGGATTATAGGATATGCTTTAGTTCAGCTTCCTAAAGTAATACCTGAGGACCTTCTCATCATTTGAGTTGTTCTCTGTTAGCAGCATGGCTAGTAGTTTCCTCATCTTCTGCATGGCATTTGTTTTCCGAGATGCTGATTAGCTGCACCGGAAGCCCTGTATTTGCTTCCGCAATATCAAATTGCTCATGAGGAAGAATTTTTTAGTTCCATGGTTTCCCTTACCAGCTTCCAACATCAATATTATTGGTGGTGCTACCCCCCGAACGAATTGGGAACCTTGACACGAGGTTTCCATGGTGGAAGCCCCACACTATGAGTGCACATCTTCTTTTTACTGACTTTTTTGTCCACATGTTTAGAACATCGTCATCATTTCTCTTTTTTTTTGACTACTGATCTCGTTTGTCAATTGCATTAGGCATTTTTCTTATGAAGACAGCGAATAGGAATCTGCTTCTAGCTTTATAGATATTCAATTGGTACATCATTTTGCTATTACCACAAGTGGTGCATATGCGCTACCCCCGGGTGTCTACGAATGACAAAATTCATGATAACTGAGTTCAAAGTTGCACAGCTACAACTAATAAGTTGTATATCATTGAGCCTATGCCCAAAAGAGGCCTTCCGCTGGGGCTTCCTGATGGGTGGCAATTTAGGGTGTCTTCCTTGGGACCCCAATCCAATCATGTGACTGGTCAGTCTGGCTCCTTGGTGTTTTGTCTTCGGGGCTACCAGATCCAGAGCTTCCAAATTTTAGGGCTTCCGGATTCAGGGCTACCGGATCCAGGGCTACCGAATCCAGGGCTACCGGATTCAGGGCTACCGGATTCCTGGGCTACCGGATTCAGGGCTACCGGATTCAGGGCTACCAGATTCCAGGGCTACCAGATTCCAGGGCTACCGGATTTCAGGGCTACCGGATCCAGGGCTACCGGATCCAGGGCTACCGGATCCAGGGCTACCATCATATTCGGGGCTGCCACTCTTTGCACAGAACTTGGGGAGTGGTGGCCCATCTGCCTCCCAGGCTTTTCTCAGCCTTTCAACAATAAATGGGTCCGGTTGCCCATTGGAGGATAAATATTCTTCATCCATATTGTCTGGATTCATTTCCCGGTTGCCTCCAAGGCCGCAAGTATGCCGGAAGCCTGAATTATGCTTTATCCATCCAGCTACTGGGCTTCCAAAGGATAGGAACTTTCCTTCACTGACATGGCTATACGCTTGAGATTTGTTCTGGCCTTGGTATTGATGGGTTTCCAGCGGGAGTCCTTCATGCTGATGCCTTGGTACCCCTAGGCGGGATCCTTGGTGGAAGCCCCCTTGGCACCCTGATTGCATTCGTCCTCGGAGGCCCTTTTGATCCCCCATCTGAGATCTCTTCAGATTACTTCTTTCAGGGGAAATTTCGCCCACCTTTCATGATGATGCCATGGTACCCCTAGGCGGGATCCCAGGTGGAAGCCCCTTTAGCACCTTGATTGCATTCATCCTCGAAAGCCTTTTTGAGCCCCCATCTGAGATCTCTTCAGATTACTTCTTTCAGGGGAAATTTATCCCATTCTTTCATGATGATGCCATGGTACCCCTAAGCGGGATCCCAGGTGGAAGCCCCCTTGGCACCCTGATTGCATTCGTCCTCGAAAGCCTTTTTGAGCCCCCAACTGAGATCTCTTCAGATTACTTCTTTCGAGGGAAATTTCACACATTCTGTGCGGTTCCGGCCAACAATCAGGCCATCCAATCCCGTATTTGGCTCATTTTGTGCACCAACAATGCCACTATTGATCATCTCATATTTTAAGGGAATTTCATGTCCCTGCATATCATCTCAAAAAATATCTCCAAGCCCTTCTTCATGCGAGTTTTATCTCGGAATCATTTCTTATTCATCTCGTTTTGACAATGGACTAAGCTCCATTACACACTTTTTCTTCAATTCGGAAGTTCTTTCAAGGGAGTCCAATTTTTCTCCCATTCATTTGATGCACTGGTACATGTCTTTGATGGTAATAATCTGTTCTTTATCACCTTTTTCTTTATTGACACCGTTAGACGGCGTTTCATCATTGCCGGAGCGGTCAAACATCTTTTCCTCCAAAAGACGATAATAAAAGGGGCCCTCCTTCTAGAGCCAATTGTTGTGGGAGGATTTTAGCACAACTACGTGGAGGTCGTTGCTGGAATAGCGCCGTAAAATATGGAATCGCCCAACTGCCCAGAAAGGCTCGCAGTCGGAGATTTATGGCTAGCCGCCCGGGAAGGCTCACGGCTAGGGGTTACCGAAGAACACGGGAAGGTGTTTTGGTGATGGTTGGGGCTGAATCTACGGGATAGAGCTCAAGGACCATCTGTTGGCCAGCCAAGAACCCTAATTTGACTGTGTCACACAAGAGTGCACGTGCTCTAGCTACTCAAGGAGTGTAAAGTGTCGAAGAAGATCCCGTAAACTGCCTACATACCACTATTTATAGTGGATCAAGCCTCGATGTAGTTCTTGATTGATAAGTTTGATTGTTTGTGATGATTTATCCTCTCTCCAGTGGGATAATGACTATTGTTGCTGATATAAATCGTGTATCAACTGATTGTAATGTAGTTATCAGGTTTCCAAGTCATATCAGGACTGTTGGAAGCCTATCTCATGATGTTTATCTCAAGAATGAAGGATTTACCATGTATATATGATGTATATCCTCGAATAACTGAATAATTATCCGTTTAGAGGTGTATTTCAGCTGTAGAGACGTGCTCCTAAAAAGTAGGAGGCGTGCCTTATCTGAACTGGCAGCCTAATCAGGCTTCCGGCGGAAGCTGGGGGTACCACCTGGTAGCCTGACTCCGGTAACCTGACTCCGGTAGCCCAATTATGGAAGCCATACTGGAAGCCTTATCTGATGGCTGTCCTAGTCTGAATCTGTGTTTCTATCAGGCTTCCGGGGAAGCTGGGGGTACCACCCGGTAGACCCTCCGGTAACCCAGTTACGGAAGCTATGCTGGAAGCCCTCTCTGATGGTTGTCATTGGCTATGGATGAGACTATCCCCGGGACCATAAGCCTTATATTCTTTCAATGTTCATCGCAAGGTAGCCCCTCTGGGGGTACCGCCCGGTAACCCAAACTATGGCAGCCCCTTTGGTAAGCCGGTTATGAAAACTATTCTGGTAAGCCATGTCTTGTAGCTGTACTGGGAGCTATGTAATGATGTCTATGGGTTGTGGATCATCCATGGGAGGCCATTCACAGGACCCTTATCGTCATATTTACCTGCTACCCATCTCATGGTAGCCCATATGGGTTGTTCATATGCTCTTGGAAGCCTGTTATCCGGGAGCCATGCCATTCGGGAGCCCTATTATCTTGGGAGCCCTGTTATCAGTTTTCATGGGTTACCACGGGTACCTTGGAAGCCCTCTAAAACATCCTCTTTCCTTGTGGATTGGACCCAAAACTCATCATGGGCCTAAATCTGATCCATGCAAGATTTTGGTCACAACAACTACCCCCCGGTTCCTTGAAGCATGAGTGCAAGAGGAACCAGAACAAGGTAAGGTCCAATCCTTTCTTATTATTCTCTCGGAGAAGTACACATCTTCCACATCGTGTTCCCAAGCTTACATGAGCTAACTCGGCATAAGAAACAGGAAACACTCTGCTTCTGCATGCATATTTCAATGTGAGTTTTCAAATCAAGGATATCTTCTATTCACTTCGTTTCATTCGTGGTACTCCGATTGGCATCATATCATGGGGCTACCGGCTTCTGGCATTTCTTTTTTAAACATCATGACTTTACGTTCTGAGATGCTTCCTTTCTCTACCAAATTGGCCTTCATATAAGAATCTTTTGATGTCCAGAAGCTCCTATGGTTGCAGGGATGCCTCAAGCGTCCAAAACCTGGGCTACCAAGACAACTAGAAAAGGAGATAAGTACGAGGGCTAGTAGCCCTTAAAGATAATGCACAAGATCACACATATTTGATGCATACAGGAAAGTATGAATATGTTAGTGCAGGACCTCTTATAATGAGACCCCCTTATAATGAGACCTCTTATAATGAGTCCCCCTCATTAAACTGCTGCCACATCATATTTTTTTTTTTGAAAAAGAAAATAAAAAAATAGAAAAAAACTGCTGCCACGTCATCATTTTTTTTTGAAAAAAAAATTAATTAATTTTTAATTTTTTTTAATGAATGAATAGAGAGTAGAATTATAAGACTTTTTCGTATTGGGTGCCCCTGGCGGGGCCCTTTAGAATAAAAGATATATGAGGGGGACTCATTGTAAGAGAGGGTCTCATTATAAGGGGGGTCTCATTTGAGCACCTCCCTGTATATATATATAATATAATATATATAATAATATTTTCAATATATTTTATATTGTAATAAGTTACGTTATTCAAAATCCTAAGCCTTATACCTAATCCAATATTTTCCTTGCTCTTCCATGCCCGTTCCAGCCTCCAGCCCCCGAAATTCAACGTCATTATATTTTTCTCTAATTAGCAAAATATCGAGTCTTCATTCTTAAATATTAATCATGATAAGTTAATTTAGTGATTCTTTCTTATATTTTTTTAATGATGAAGATTATAATCTGATTTTGATTTAATATATATTTTTTGATTTAATATATTTCTTTTATTCGATTTGAACTTGTGATTTAAGTTTTTTTAAACATTGTGTTTGAACAATGAAATTATTAAAATAGTTTAAATTTTTTATAGCTATTTAAATTTACACACTGGATTCTAGATTGTAACTTCTCAAATTTTACTAATTTTTTTTAAATGGTGAATTATATGTATCCATGTGATTTTTTTTATACATTAAAAATTAAATTGAGCAATTAGATATCCGAAATTCGACTCGTTTATCCATTAAACTAAATGGATTGGATATGGATCGACCTCTAAAATATTCGAAGTGTGATTCGATCCGATCCGAATCCGAGAAAAACAAATGGATATGGATATGGATTTAGATCGATTCGATCCGAACCCGACCCGTTGACATACCTATACGGAAGGAGGCAAGGATACAAAACACGAAAGGTGAAGAGGGTAAAGGGGGCACACGTGCTAGTGTACATGAGACAATTAATTTCAGATTACTTAGAAATAGCACCATAAATTAACAGAATAAATATTAATATTGCATGAACACCAGCCCGAGTTTAGTCTAGACCTGGCAAATCGGGTAAACGGATCGGTTTCGGATCGGATATGCTTCGGATCGGATCCACTTTCGGATAAGGTACTATTTAGAGTCTATTCGGTTCGGATCCACTTTCGGTTAAGGTACTATTTAGAGCCTGTTCGGTTCGGATCGGATCTGATTCGGTTCGGGTAAAATTCGGATTAAAATCGGATAAATTTTGGATTAAGATCGGATCAAATTGGGTTCGGTTCTCTATCGGATTTTTACTGTTCGGATCGGATTTTGTTTGGATGTAGGAACATTCGGTTCGGATCGGATTGTCGAGATATATCTAATTTTTTTATGTACCCAAATTTTCCAAAAACCAAAAAATTATTTTGGATTGAGATCTTAGCAATGAACAACTAAATTCACTAGTACTAGTAACTAGTGCTTTGTTATGGCTTTTTGTTTCGTTTTAAAAAAAATATTTCTCGACGATCCAACTGTCGGATGTCAAAATATATATAATTTAGTGATATTCGCAAATTTTCAAAAATAAATTAATTAATTTGGTTGGAAATCTTAGTAGTCAACTACCGAATTGACTAGTACTCGTAACTAGTGTTTTGTCACAGATTGTTATTCTATTTTTTAATAATTATTTCTCGACGATCCAACCGTACGGATCTCAAGATATATCTAATCTAGTAATATTCCCAAATTTTCATAAAATAAAAAATTAATTTGGTTGGAGATCTTAGTAGTCAACTACCGAATTGACTAGTACTCGTAACTAGTAGTTTGTCACGGATTGTTATTCTATTTTTAAGAATTATTTCTCGACGATCCAACCGTACGGATCTCAAGATATATCAAATCTAGTGATATTCCCAATTTTCAAAAAATAAAAAATTAATTTGGTTGGAGATCTTAGTAGTCAACTACCGAATTGGCTAGTACTCGTAACTAGTGCTTTGACACAGATTGTTGATTCTATGTTTTAAAAAATATATCTCGATGATCCAACCATACGGATCTCAAGATATACCTAATTTAGTGATATACCATAATTTTCAAAAAATAAAAAATTAATTTGGTTGGATATCTTAGTAGTCAACTACGAAATTGACTAGTACTCGTAACTAGTGCTTTGTCACGGATTGTTGATTCTATTTTTTAAAAATCATTTCTCGACAATCCAACCGTACGGATCTCAAGATATATCTAACTAGTGATATTCCTAAATTTTTAAAAAATAAAAAATTAATTTGCTTGGAGATTTTAGTTGTCAACTATTGAATTGACTAAAACTCGTAACTAGTGCTTTGTCACGGATTGTTGTTTCTATTTTTTAAAAATAATTTCTCGACGATCTAACCGTACGGATCTCAAGATATATCTAATCTAGTGATTTTACCAAATTTAAAAAAAAAATGGTTGGAGATCTTAGTAGTCAACTACCGAACTGACTAGTACTCGTAACTAGTGCTTTGTCACGAATTGTTGATTCTATTTTTTAAAAATTATTTATCGAAGATCCAACCGTAAGGATCTCAAGATATATCTAATTTAGTGATATTCCCAAATTTTCAAAAAATAAGAAATTAATTTGGTTGGAGACCTTAGTAGTTAACTACCGAATTGACTGGTACCTGTAACTAGTTCGTTGTCACAGATTGTTGTAACTATTTTTAAAAAAATGTATCTCGACGATCCAACCATACGGATCTCAAGATATATCTAATTTAATGATATTCCCAAATTTTCAAAAAATAAAAAATTAATTTGTTTGGAGATATTAATAATCAACTACCGAATTGACTAGTACTCGTAACTAGTGCTTTGTCACGGATTGTTGATTCTATTTTTTAAAAATTATTTCTTGACGATCCAACCGTACGGATCTCAAGATATATCTAATCTAGTGATATTCTCAAATTTTTTTTTTTAAAAAAAATTAATTTGGTTGGAGATTTTAATAGTCAACTATCGAATTGACAAGTACTCGTAACTAGTGCTTTGTCACGGATTGTTGATTCTATTTTTTAAAAATTATTTTTCGACGATCCAACCGTACAGATCTCAAGATATATCTAATCTAGTGATATTCCCAACTTTTCAAAAAATAAAAAATTAATTTGGTTGGAGATCTTAGTAACTACCGAATTGACTAGTACTCGTAACTAGTGTTTTGTCACGGATTGTTGATTCTATTTTTTAAATAGTATTTCTCGACGATCCAAGCATACGAATCTCAAGATATGTCTAATTTATTGATATTCCTAATTTTCAAAAAATAAAAAATTAATTTGGTTGGAGATCTTAGTAGTCAACTACCGAATTGACTAGTACTCGTAGCTAGTGCTTTGTTACGGATTGTTGACTCTATTTTTTAAACATTATTTCTCGACGATCCAACCGTATGGATCTTAAGATATATCTAATCTAGTGATATTCCCAAATTTTCAAAAAAGAAAAAATTAATTTGGTTGGAGATCTTAGTAGTCAACTACTGAATTGACTAGTACTCGTAACTAGTGTTTTATCACGGAATGTTGATTCTATTTTTTATAAAATATTTCTCGACGATCCAACCGTACGGATTTCAAGATATATCTAATTTAGTGATATTCTAAAATTTGTAAAAAAATAAAAAATTAATTTGGTTTAAAATCTTAGTTGTCAACCATCGAATTGACTAGTACTCGTAACTAGTGTTTTGTCACGGATTGTTGATTCTATTTTTTAAAAATTATTTCTCGACGATCCAACCGTACGGATCTCAAGATATATCAAATCTAGTGATATTCTCAAATTTTCAAAAAATAAAAATTTAATTTGGTTGGAGATCTTAGTAGTCAACTACCGAATTGACTAGTACTCGTAACTAGTGCTTTATCACGGATTGTTGATTCTAATTTTTAAACATTATTTCTCGACGATTCAACCGTACTGATCTCAAGATATATCTAATCTAGTGACATTCCCAAATTTTTAAAAAATAAAAAATTAATTTGGTTGGAGAACATAGTAGTCAACTACCGAATTGACTAGTACTCGTAACTAGTGCTTTGTCACGGATTGTTGATTCTATTTTTTAAAAATTATTTCTCGACGATCCAACTGTACGGATCTCAAGATATATCTAATATAGTGATATTCCCAAATTTTTAAAAAATAAAATACTAATTTGGTTGGAGATCTTAGTAGTCAACTACCGAATTGACTAATACTCGTAACTATTGTTTTGACACGGATTGTTGATTTTATTTTTTTTAATTATTTCTTGACGATCCAACCGTATGGATGTCAAGATATATCTAATTTAGTGATATTTCCAAATTTTCAAAAAATAAAAAATATTTTAAAAAAAATACATGTGACAAAATTTATTAAATAAGACCGAATATGTCAAAATTAGATACATCACTTATATAACGCTTCCATAAGCGCTATGGAAGTGAATGCACTCACTTAGACAGCGCTTCAATAAGCGATATATAACTTAATGCACTTTAATTTCTGCCCAGAATATGCAGAATTTATTTATTTATTTTTTTGCTAATTATGTGCAGAATTTATTAATTTATATTTGCAAATTAAATTGAAATATTATTATATACAAAATATCGTAAGCAATATTCAATGACAATAATAAATATATAGCAAACCAGAAAATATACAAATTGATAAAACTAAACAAATGATGGTCAAGAAAATATTAATCTATATAAAATTATTTTATCGGATATTTTTCGATTCAGTTATTTTTAGTTTCGGATTTACATCGGATTCAAGTCATATTCGGTTCGGGTAAATTTTTATTCGGATTTGATTGATTCTGATTATAATCGGATACTTGGTCATCATTGGATACAGTATTTCGGATAATTTTTGGTTAAATTTCCGGTTCGGTTAATTTTCGGATCGGGTCAAATTGGTTTCCGGATCGTTATCGGATTTGATTAAATTGAAACGGTTTCGGTTCGGATTCGGATTGTTTCGGTTTCGGATACAATTTTGGATAATCTATTTCGGATCCAATTTCGGATTCGATTCCACATATTTCGGTTCGATTTTTGGGATCCAGACCCATTTTGCCAGGTCTAGTTTAGTCCCTTTTTGGAAAAAGAAAAATCGAACAAAATCAATTCAAGTTTTTAAATGAACTAGCTCGTTCTTAATTCGTGCAAGATATGGACATGTTCTAAAAATGAATAAATTAAATTTTTTTAAAAAAATATATGATATATTTGCATGTTTAAGGTATGATACATGAGTTATATGATCATTGTTGATCTTTTGTTGTACCATTAATGTGGCTTGTTTAAGGTGTTAATCTTATATTTGATTTTTGTTATGGAGTATAATTTTTTGTGCGTTTACGTATTGAAAATGTAATTGATTAGTTTTTTGATAGTTAATGTTAATAAAAGTTTGTATTATACTTATATACATATGAAGATTTCTTTTTTATGTTGTGATTTTTTTATAATATATAATTCGTAATTATCTACCGTAAATCTAAATAATAGTATAATGAGATGTGATATATGTTAGTGAATATTATAATATATTATTATATATCCACATATATATATATTTATGTATGTATATATGTATATAAAGATTAATAGATTATAAAATATAAATGTATGTATGTATAATTAATAATTATATATTAATGAATATTAAACATTACTTTGTAATAAATATTTTAAAGTTAAAAACCAAAATAAACTTAAAAACATATAATAAAAATAAGGATAAAATGCTTTCTAAATTACATTACTCAGCAAATCCCCTTATTATTGTATTAGATATATAATAAATAGATGAAATAAAGTTAATGTTTTAACTGACTTGATAATAATTAAACTGAACACGAATTTGATTGCCAACAATTTGTGTCGAATGAACGAGTTCTATGCAATGCTTTATGCTCTTCGAAAGGCTTTTTTCCTAGAGTATAACTTGCTGGAGTTAGATACTGATCATCAAGGGGCTTATTGGGAGTGGAGGTTCTCGTTGGGTGATGGCGTGATCCCTGAGCATCAATATGTGGTGCGTCAGTTGAATACTAGGAGGGAAGATAGGAACTCGAAGATTGATGTTAATCAAGTTAATGAAGAAAGTAATGCTTTGGCTATCTACTTGGCAACTCATGGTGCAAATACTTAGGACTGTATGGTTGAGATTCAAAACTTGTTTGGAAGGGTGCGTGAAATATGGTACAATGATATGGGGTTAGGTCCTATTGGTCCTCAGTTCGACACAGTCAGGGAGAATGAGTTTAATGCAGGTATTGTTGATGATGAAGCTGAAATAGAGGGTCCAGCAGATGACGACATGGTGTAATCTTCTAATGCTCCAATTAATCCCGCGTGGCAGTATCTTGGTTGGAAGATGAACAGTTTGGTTCTAGTATCTATTTATGTAACATCCCAAGTTTTTAGATTAATTTTAGTAAATAATTTGATAATTTAGTATTAACAATTCAGGACTTAAAATTATAGCATTTTTCAATTTTAGAGGAGTTATTGTAGAAAGTCATTAGAAATAGAAGATTAATAGGTTGTAAATCATAATCGATTTTTAAGTTTTTTTTATTAAAAATGATGTATCATCAAAGAGTAATTATTAAGAATAAAAGTAGATATAGGATAATGTATGTATACTTATATAGAAAATAGAGAAAGATTGAGAAAAAAAAAAAGAAAAAAAAGAGAGAGTACGGAAAATTAGAAAACCCTAGCAAGAGAATTCAATTGGGCAAAGAAAGAAAAAGAAACGTAGAGAGAGAGGAAGAGAAAAGAAACGCCGAGAGAGGAAAAAGATAGAGAAAGAGAGAGAGAGAGAAGAGAGAAGAGAAGATAAACATGAGAAGAGGAAGATTCATAACAAATTGAAAAAGAAGGGGTTAAATGGCAGTTAGGTCACTCAACTGACTGAAAACTTTCAATTGGGTCATCCAACTCAAAAAACTTTCAATCAGGTCACTTAACAAATAAAAACTTTCAGTATGGTCACTTAACAAATAAAAACACGTTAAATGACTTGATTTTAACGTGTTTAACGACCTGATTTTAACGTGTTTAATGACCTGACTGAAAGTTTTTTAACGTGTTTAATGACCTGATTGAAAGTTTTTATTTGTTAAGTGACTTGATTGAAAACTTTTTGAGTTGGGTGATCCAACTGAAAGTTTCCAGTCAGTTGAGTGACCTAACTGCCATTTAACCCGAAAAAGAAGGGGTAACTTTCTTTAATTCTCTTGATATTCGTGTTAATTCATATGTATTATATTTGATTGATTTTGATTAGTTGTTTTCTTGAGTTTTGTATATGTGGTGATGTTTTGTATATATCCATGAGTTATTTGTTATATGATCATTGTCTTGGTATCATTACTCCGATTTTGTATGTATAGTATATTTCGATTATGAATTCTTGTAAAAATCGTATCTGATTCGCTATTCATCGGAATTTCATGAAATTAGACTTTCTGAAAAGGTATTTGAATTATCTACAACTTTCATTCTCTGTGTTTTGTGAAATTCTGCTTGTAAGCATGTCAAAATCTGCTGTTTGTGTAATCTGGTGGGTTAAATTCAGTTCTGATGTCTTCACTTCGAAAATTCATAGTAAATCGGAAATTTGTTCAAAAACTATGAGCAATACCATTCTGGAATGCTCATTTCAATATCTGCATTTTGATTTTACGTTCCATTAACAAATTCTATGAACTTGATGTGTAAAATATCGATTTACTACTGGGATCAGTGCCTATTTCTATTCTGCCTGTCTGCATTTTCTTTATTTCTGAATTCGTTACTTCTTCATTTTTGATGAGCCTTACCATTCTGGAAAGGTCTCATAATTGTCTACGTTTTTAGTGTTTTGTACTTTTTCAGATAAAATATTTTCATAGTATAATTTGCCAATTTCCAAAACTGGTCAGGGCTGATTTGTTAACAATGGGCTATTTTGTAAGATATTTTGGTGTGTGATTTTTGGAATTTTCTTTGAGTAAATTATATGTAGCGCCGCATGAGTTATATTAAGGTGTGTGCTTATTTGCTTTGTTTGATTGTTAATAGATAATGAATTAATATTTAGGATTTGTTGTGACTTTATTTTCAGGGTACGACGTCGATATCGAGGTAAGTGACTTTTCGTTGCTCACTACCGTTATAAAATTTGTTTTTGATTATGTTTCAAAATACCTGTTGATTTGGTTATCGAAATTTGTGAAATCAAAAATTTATTATAGAAATGAGTTTTAGAAATCCCCAGTTTTAGTTGCGTATCGAATCATAGAATCCGGTCACTGGATAGTGTGACACATAGAACTAGTTTACGCACGTTCCGGAACACATAGATACCTTGTTGAGTTTGACTTAACGAGGGACGTAAACTAGCCCCCATCGAACTATAGAAGCCGTGTCACTGGCATAGTGTGACCGTAACTTAGAACTGTGGGAATAAAATGTGATTTTACTGAAAGATTCTTTTATCGATTTATAGCTTTTGAACTTTTGTTTTTTTAAAGTATTATTTTGAGCCGTCGGGCGATCGTTACTTGCTGGGCTTTGTAACTCATTGTTTTAATATATTTCAGGTTACTAAGCTTTGGATCGAATAAGGATGTGAACTTGTGGATTATGTGCTACCTGGTTTATATGCAATTATAGGAAAAGATTTATCGCATTATAGAATAATTTCAGTTTTTAATTGGACATTGATTATTGAATTTGTGTAGTTGCGTTTCTAATTTGATTGTTTCAGATTATGGTGTTGACTGTGGCTTTGACTTTCGTTGAATTTGGATTTATTGAATAAAGAATTGTATTTTATTTTAGTTGAGAATTTAGAAATAATAGTCCGAAAAAGTCGGGTTTTTAAAATTTATCTATTTATTCATGCTATTTCAATTTTAATCATAGGCTGCTTAGTTTTCTATTTGGGATGTAAGTTGTGGTCTGAAGTTTCTAGGTTTTTAGCAGTTAGGCCTATAGTTTTTCTTTGGTAATGGGCTTATGGGTTTTGAGAGTTTCTGGCTTGTGGGTTTGGGAAAGATTCTAGAAAATCCAATGCATTTACATAAGGGTTAATTGGCTATTTCATAACTGAACTCGTGCTCAACTTGCAGTTGGGTAATCGAACTAAAAAAACTTGCATTAACGTCATTAAACTAATTAAACCTTGCAATCTCATAATTAAACTATTAAAAACTTGCACGACCGTTAACTTTCGTTGACTTTTAACGGAGGTCCGTTAATTTTGTACAGGTAAGGGATAAAATGGCTAATTCATAACTGAACTGACCCTCAACTTGCAAATAGGTAATTGAACTCAAAAGGTTTGCAACTAGATAACTGAAATTACACATTAAAACACACACATATCTCATTATTTAATAGTATTTCAATATTTTTATATTACAATTTGTACTTGAACAAACATGTTCATATGACTTATATGTCTACTTGTGTCTTAGACAAAAAAAGTTTAATTTGCGATTAACCGAATTAATTACAAGCACAAAAGGTGATCACAAAATTAGATTTTAGGTGGTATAAAATTGTGAGAAATTCATCCATCTCTCTCTTTCTCAGACACACAGATATATATAATACGTAAATCTCTTGTACTCCATATTATCTAAACTCAAATATTGGAAAAAAATTTATACATTATATTTAATAAGTAAAAAATATATAAAATTTATATATGGCCAATGATTAGCTTCACAAGATGAATATTACAAATATTAACTATCTCGTACAACATACTGATATATTATATATATTTTTGAAAATCAATAAATAATTAAAATTTGGAGGGTGCACATTTACGTTCTTTGCACAGGCTAAAGAGCTAGTTTAATAAGTTAGTTGTTTAGAATATTTTTATAACACTAAATATAAGTAAAAAATATCGTTCCATCATATATTTTTATATATTATTGTTTAGAATATTTTTATAACACTAATTGATGAGTTGATTGCAACATTTTTTAGTTCAATTATCCATCTGCAAGTTGATGATCAGTTCAGTTATGAATTAGCCATTTTACCCATTAAAATTCTTGCCACGTCAACTTGCCACGTCATTTTTCCGTCAGTCCCGTTAAATGAGTTAACGGCAGTTATGAGATTGCAAGTTTTAATTAGTATGATGAGTTGACTGCAAACTTTTTGAGTTCAATTATCCACTTGCAAGTTGGTAATTTTGTATTGGGCTCAGCCCGAATTTTCCTATATATAATCGCTGCTTTCCAAAAAAAAAAAACAATTTGTGTTGAATCAAACAAGAACCAAACATGAGTCGCATCAAATTTTACTTTAATAAAGTAATTTACAATTTTTACTCAACCAAATTTAATTTATAAAATAAACTATAAATTACATCGGAATCACACTCCCACGCTCCAATTATAGCCCAAAGCCCTAAACTCACACCGAATACACCCAAATTACTTGCATTTATTTTTTATTGTAATAAACCAATATTTATTTTTCTATTGCATTTATTTTCAATAACTAAGTAATTTCCTTTTCAGGTAAAATATAAAAGCCGAAACATTAAAAATTTGGTTAGTCAGTATGGTACCGGTTGATTTTACTTCTTGCCCTAGCTTAATTACAGATAAAATCCATCTTATTAAATAACCAATTTATATCTTTTATATTTTATCTAACTAAAATTTCTCCTTTATTAATCAATTTCCTTTTTCAGATTAAACATATTACCTTTTCTATTTTTCAATAACTAAGTAATTTCAATTTCAGGTAAAATATAATATCGTTTATATTTTATCTAATTAAAAAGTTTATTATATTTAATATTAAATAATCAATTAACTTTTTCAGTCAATACACGTTATCTCTCCTCTTTTCTCTAACTAAAATATCTCTTTTTCCAATTATATCACGGGTTGCCTTTTTCAGCCAAAACACATTATCTTTTTTTGTTTTTTTAACTAAAATATCTCTTTTTCCAATTATATCACGGGTTGCCTTTTCAGCAATAACACATTATTTTTTTTGTTTTCTCTTACTAAAATATCTCTTTTTCCAATTATAACACGGGCGATTCTATTTAATAAAAATAAAATAATAATATTATAATGCTAAAAATTAATCGATTACCTTTTTAGCTAAAACGTATCATCTTTTTTATTATTTAATTAAATTCTTTTTTCTAGAAATATCACGGGTAACATCAATTTTCATTTTCTAAAAATACTACGAACAATTTTATTTATTAAAATAACAATTAAATAATAATTACTATAAACTAATCAATTATCTTTTTCACCGGAAGCATGCCACCTTTTTAATTTTCACGTTACCATTTCTATTTTCTCAAACTAAAATGTCTATTTTTCCAATTATATCACGGACAGTTCTATTTAATAAAAATAAAAATAAAAATAAAATTATAATACTAATAATTAATAGATTATATTTTTCAGCTAAAACATATCATCTTTTCTATATTTTCTAACTAAAATCTGTATTTTTCTATAAATATCACGGGCAACATTAATTTCTCCTTTTCTAAAAGTATTACGAGGATTTTTATTTAGTAAAATAACATAATTAAATTATAATTACTATATACTAATCAATTACCTTTTTCACCTAAAACGTGTTTCCTTTTTAATTTTCTCTAACTAAGACCTCTTTTTTTCAATTATATAACAGGCATTCTGTTTAATAAAATAAAATAATAATTTAATAATTGCTAATAATTAACCAATTACCGTTTTCAACTAAAGCCTATCACCTTTTCTATATTTTCTAACTAAAATCCCTCATTTTTTAGAAATATCATGGATAACATTTATATAATTATGATCATCATTTCATTTAAAAATTTAAGTCTCCAAAATTCATGTTTAAAAAAAATCAATTCAAATTAATGAAAAAATTCATATAATATTTTTTAAAAAAAACCGTGCATCGCACGGGTTCTAAGCTAGTATACTATATTAGTGCAACGTTCTATGGAGACCGGAGACCACATATCAATCAAACATTGCAAAAACTTTTTTTTATTAAAATTCACATTTTATGAAAATCATTATTTCATTTATTTTATTAAAAATCTTGAAAATCATATATGTTTTGCATGCAAATTTCATTAAAAATCTTGAAAATCATGTATGTTCTACAAACAAAATATTGCAGAACGTATTATTCTCCAAAACATGTTCTGCTTGCAAATCACATATGATTTTTAAAACTTTGAATGAAATACTAATTTTGATTCAACAATTTTTGCAAATATATATGTTTCATAATATTTTAAATACATAATGTATATGTTCTCCACGTTTCCACTCAAATATTTGTCTACTAAACTAATAGTAATGACGCACTACAAATTATGTCACTTTATTTTGGGTCTGGATCCTCTGTCCCCTTCCTAAATATTTGTCTACTAAACTAATAGTAATGACGCACTACAAATTATGTCACTTTATTTTGGGTCTGGATCCTCTGTCCCCTTCCTCCGTGTCTCCTTTGTGTCCCCTGCTCTTTTTAATACAAAAAGAGTGCCCCTGCGGGGTCCATTTTAATAAATAATAAAAATGGGCTCCACAAGAGCATTTTTTTTGTATTAAAAACAACAGGGGACACAAAGGAGACACGGAGGAAGGGGACAGAGGATCCCAACTCCTTTATTTTGCATCCAATATTTAATAAACATGATAGCACTTAAAATGGACTATAATTTGAATTTTAGGTGACAAATATTAAGCGAAAAAGAAATAAATATTTATAACTCACACAATGCTAAAATTATTTTGATAATCAAAACAAAATATAAGTAGATTTCATAAATTTAATAGAATTTTCAACTTAAAAAATTGTCAATTTTTTCTTTCTTTTCTTTTGTGTAGTTTTAATTAAAAAAGAATTTTTAAACCATCACTAAATTAACAAGTATTTTTTTTAATTTCACGTGGACTGTGCAATCGTCCAAATCAGATTTTAAGAATTTAATATGAAACACAAATATTAAATTGAACGTGTAAAAGTTTTCATATATCAATTTTCACAATAATTTGATATGTAAATTTACAAAATAGAAATATTAAAAAATTAATATTATTATATATATTAAAAAAGAAAGGACTTTTTTCATATATACCCTTGTCAAGAATTTTTTTTGCAAATTTTTTTTTTAAATAACAATAATTTGCAAAAATACCATCTTAGTTGTAAGTGGAAGTTGAATTTGCCTATTTGGCTGTGCAGCAGGTTGCATTCGATTGCATATGTGATTGTATATGCAACTTCATATGCAACTGAATGCAACTGAAAATTAAAAGTTAAATTTTTATTTTTTTTCAACTTCCAATTTTATATAAGGACCGTGTGCGCAACAACAAAAATATGAAAATTCAACTTTCAGTTTTCAGTTGCATATATGCAACTGAAAATTGGAAGTTTAATTTTTCATTTTTATCTGATGCGCAAGACTTTATATATAACTGAAAGTTAGGAAAAATTGAAAATTCAATTTCCAGTTTTCAGTTGCATAGGTTATATATATAAGGTTGATATTTTTACTTTGAGAAGATGGTAAAATTATAAAAAAAACTTAAAATAATAGTATTTTTGTTAAATATTTTAAAAAAAAGGCATGGATTTATAAATTAATAGTTACTAATTCGATAAAATATATGAAAAAGCTTTACTATGCTCTTCGTGTTAAATGTTATTGTTTTTTTTGGTGAGACTCGCAAAAGAAATGCTAAAGTGTGGGCTATGAAGATGGCCTAGGCCCCTGGTCCTTTAGAATATACTCCCTCCGTCCCAGGATCTTTACATTTTTGTGGGCATGGAGACCAATATATATATAGGCTAGCATTTCAATAGAAACCAAACTTAGAATTGAAACTATAAACCAACCCTAAATAAATTATATTTCATTTATTTTAATCCGCTAGGGGCACCTTCACAAAAAACTTATAAAATTCTTGGCTCTATTCAACAAAAATATATTAAAAAAAAAAAAAGAGTTACTGTTCACATGCCACGTCATCACGTGAACAGTAACTTTTTTTTTAATTTTTTTAATTTTTTTATTTTTTTTGTTGAATAGAGCCAATAATTTTAAACGCTTTTTGTATTGGGGTACCCCTAATTTGATCATTAGATTATCTTGAAATATTTAATTTAGGTTTAGTTTCTGGTTTTTATTCAAAGTTAGTTTCTAGAAGAACAAGACCCGGGTCTTGCTCAAATGAGAACCCCCACTATGGTGAGATATGAGATCTAATCATATCCACACATTTTTTATATGTATATTAAATCCTAACCCTACAATTAATATTTAAAATTTTAATTTTTTATTATTCATTTAATTCAACATCATCTTCTACAATCATTTCTTTCCTACTCCGGTCACCATTTCCGATCACCATCTCCGGCGACAAATTCCGGTCAACCCAGAAAATCACCACCGGTAAACAGAAAATCACCACACTGCCGCCACCTCCGGCCACCGCGCCGCCACCACCACCAACAAAAATCACCACCTTTAAACAAAAATCACCGCGACCAAACCACCCCAAACCACCACATCACCACCACCACCAACAACCCGGAAATCACCAAAAATAAAACCATAACACACCAAAATCCAGTCGAATAAAACCACTCAATTCATAAATCTAAAGAAAACCGGCTAGCACAATTCTAAAATCACCACCTCTATTGCTCTGCCACAACCACAACACCTCCGTCTCCATCACCGTCGATAGTGAAGCTCGCCTGCGGCGCCAGAATCACCAAAATCACCAACAAATCACCTCCGATCTCTGTCTCTCTCCCGTTTTCACCACTGGTCACCAACTCCGACGTACTTACCGTCACATCGCTTACTTCACCTCTCTCAAATCAATCAGCGTCTCTCCATCGTTTCTTCCACCTCCGCTTCATTTCCTCGACGGCGTCGTCGATTCAACCTCTTCCGACTCACTAGAACAACTACTAAAAATCACCATCGTCACCAGTAATCACCATCGGCAGGCATCATATTGCAAAAAATCACCATACAACACAACATCCACTCCATTTATTCCCCCCAACTGCTTCTGATTCTCCGATCGCCAATTAAACAAATTTTGAACTAACAATTCAAGCCAATTAATCAATCAGGTAGAGAGAGGAATTAACGAGAAAGAAAGAGAAGAGAGAGAGAAAAAAAAAGAGAAAGAGGGATGAGAGGGAGGTGGTGGCGGGTGGCGGCGGACGTGGTGGGGGTGGAGGCATGTGGTGGGTGATGGTGTTTGTGTGTGTCTGTGTATGTGTGTGTGTTTGTGCGTGTCGCGTGTGTGTCATGTGTGTTGGTCAATATGTGTGGTGGACTAGTGGGTATAATGTGTGCTGAGTAATTGTATTTTATGGCTAGGATATAAACTGATTTAAAAATTGTGGGGCTGAGATTAGATCTCAGTTCTCACCAATAATATGGATTCTCATTTGAGCAAAACCCTATATATATATATATATATATATATATATATATATATATATATATATATATTTATATATAATATTAAAATAGGTAAAATAATAACAAGTGATGAAAAGTGGATAAAGTGGTGGGAACTATTAATATTTAATAGTAGATTTGAGAAAGTGAAGTAAGTTAGTGTATATTATGGGCTGGCTAACCTGTGCCCCAGGGCACAGGTTAATATATATTTATTACACTTAGTTTTTTGTTTACAGCTGAATATTTATTACTTTCCACGTTTAACCAAGTTGGGTATTTACTTTTTTTTAATTCACCACCTTTCAATTATTTTTTATTACTTTTTTACTCTTGTTTATTTCACTCAATTAAGTATACTTTAATTTTTTTTAAAACAAATCATACAAAATAAAAATGTTATTTTGAAATAAAAATAGAAAGTATTTGTAAAAATTTATTTAACTATTTTGATCAAACATAAAAGATTTGTTTTAAGGTCTTTTATAAAATAGTTAAAAAATGATTTGACAGAAATAAATATTTTTATTAATTGATATTGATGTAAATGCAGGGGGGCCATTGTATTAATACCTTATATATAATAAGCATAAGGGAGATCTTATCCAAATTTTTGGTCGTCGTCGCTGTACTACCAAAAGCATATGATCTGTTGGATTAAAAATCATCCGTTGGATTATAAATTATATCCTTATATATTTATTTATCATGTGATCCGTTGGATTAAAAAATTGGATTAAAAATCATCCGTTGGATTATAAATTATATCCTTATATATTTATTTATAATTTTCACTTTTTTAATTTATTCTAATACCCTTTCTTCATGATCCGTTGGATTATAATTTTTGTTTATTTAAATTTTATCTATGTGTAGTGTTTCGTAGCATTAAATTAAAATAAAAAAGAAGCTCAAAGTTGTGGCACGTTTTATACTTGTTATTATATCCTTATATATAATAAGCATAAGAGGGGGGATTTTATCCAATTTTTTGGTCGCTGTACTACCAAAATCATATGATTCGTTGGATTGAAAATAGACGATCAAGAATAGATCACATTAAAAAGAAATTTATAATCTAAAAAGGATATAATTAGAAAAGCTCGCATTAGAAGTGAATTTTAAAAAGAAAATTATAATCTAAAAAGGTTATAATTCAAAAAATGTTGTATTAGAATTAAATTTTAATAAGAAAATTATAATCTGAAAAGGATATAATTAAAAAAGGTTGTAGTAGAATTAAATTTTATTTATTTATTTATTAGTATTAAAAAATTCATATTTACTATTTGGGCTTTATCTTGAGATCCAATAATCAAATTTGGATGATTTTACAATCCACGCGAAACTCATAAAAATAGCTTTAATTTAGTGATGATTTAATAATTATTATTCAAATGCTCAGAATCTCAAAAGAAAAGATAATTACGAATTTTTACCTTAATCCTATTCAATGTAGAAGTCCTACATTGATAATTCGGTTCAATGTAGAAAACCTAATTATATATGATTTAAATTATTGACATATACATTTTTGTATTTTAATATAAATACATTTTTAGTTTATAACATGCTAAAATAAAAAATATTTTTTTAATGCTAGATCCAACGGTTTTCATGTATTTACTTTAAGATCTTTGTCCGACTACCGATTATCAAAATTTGGACAAAAATCCCTCTTACACTTATTATAAAAATTGTATTTGGTTGTTGGTAGAACTATCCTCAAATAATTACAAAGGTATTTTGATAATCAAAACGAATTATAAGTAGAATTCATAAAACAAATAGAATTTTCAACGTAAAAAATCGTCAATTTCTTCTCTTCATTGTTTATGCGTAGATTTAATTAGAAAAAATTATTAAACCATCAGTAAATTAAAGATTATTTTGCTGTAATAGTCCAAATCAAAATTTAAGAATTAAAGATAGAGTACAAATATTAAATCAAACGTATAAAATTATATATATATATATATATATTAAGAACAATT
This sequence comes from Kitagawia praeruptora, assembly GCA_037693485.1. Taxonomy (NCBI): domain Eukaryota; kingdom Viridiplantae; phylum Streptophyta; class Magnoliopsida; order Apiales; family Apiaceae; genus Kitagawia; species Kitagawia praeruptora. The sequence goes on from CM075347.1 coordinate 55,414,814, forward strand.
TGATATGGAAATTAATAATATGTAAAATTTAATATAATTTTAAATATTAAAAAAAGAGCCGTGCGTTGCACGGGTTATAAGCGTATAAAATAATTTATACAAGTGAAATTTGTTATGACTAATATAAATAATGTAAAAGAAGTAGAAAGATTAGTAAATATAACAATAAAATACACTAACAACAAGGTAGAAATATAACTAGTCAAACTAATAAATGCTTCTTAACATGTGTCCAAGACACAAGACACAAGTTAACAGTCCAAAATAATAATTGTAAAAAAATAGGTGGGACGGATGAAATAATGGAAATAGATGCAACGTGCAAAGAGTAGGTGGCAACAGAGCTTGTTTTTCCATCACATTCAAATATAAAGCCGGGCCTGTAGTTCTGACCAGGAAAAAAAAAGCTGGGCCTGTAGTGCGTGCAGGCCAGCGGTCACAGTACGTTCATTTCAACAGCAACTTACAATAAAATCTCTATAAATTAATATTCGATAAATTAATAATCTCGATAAAATTAATAATTTGTCCAGTTCTAACTTGGGACTAGTAAAAAATTAGATCACAATCGATAAAATAATAAGGAAAATAGATATTTTTTTGTCACTGAAACTATTCACCGTTTTAGAAATTTACCACTCAACTATGAATATTAATTTTTTACTCACTAAACTTAGATTCGGATTTTGTTTTACTCACTAAACTTAGGTTCAGATTTGATTATTAGCATTACTAGATGATAGCCGTGCGAAGCACGGGTCGAGATAATAAATTAAAATAACTTATTTTTGTAAGATAACGAATATTAAACTCCACATACACATTTTTCTCTAAAAAATTTTTATGTAAAAACGAAAGTTTTTCCGAAATAAGTAACTTATCAGTTGATTTAATTGATTTATTTTCAAAATAAAATTACTATATTTGATTGATTTGTTTTCAAAATAAAGTTTAATTCATCATTTTCAACTTTCAAGTATTAAAGGTTAACAAATTGTCCACTATAATGCATTACTTTCAATTGTTAAAGGTTCAATCGACTTTTTCACCCCGAATCTAAGGTTAGTGATCAAAAAAATTAACATAATGCTAATAATCAAATCTGAACCTAAGTTTAGTGAGTAAAAGAAAATCCGAACCTAAGTTTAGTGACTAAAAGAAAACCGGATTTAACGTTAGTGAGTAAAAAATAAAAATTTATAGCTGAGTGGTAAGTTTCTAAAAAGGTTAATAGTTCAATGACAAAAAAATCCATTTTCCCTAAAATAATAAGATAATAACTTTTTTGAAATCCTAGTATATATATATATTGGTCCCAACGAAACTATAAATTAATAATTACTAAAAAATTCCAAATTCTAAGATTGTATAGTAAAAAATGAATATATAGTGATAAAATAAACGCAAATTCTCTTCTTATTCAAAATGGAGGCACTCGCCTCAAGTTTATTACAATACATCACAATTATTTATATAGCAAATCTCTAATTCTCAATAATGGAAATTAACATATTAAGGGAACTCTCCCTATTTACTACTCCCTCCGTTCCCTTATTTTTTTCCTGTTTGCTGAATTTCATGGGTTTTAATATAGTGGAGAATGAATAGTGGGTAGAATAGTGGGTATTGAATATTATTTTTAAGGAGTAGTGGGTAGAGTGGTGGATATTGAATATTATTTTTAAAAAATAGTGGGTGGAATAGTGCGTATTGAATATTATTTGTAATGATTAGTGAGTGGAGTAGTGGGTATTGAATATTATTTTTAAGGAGTAGTGGATTGAGTAGTGGGTATTGAATATTATTTTTTATGGACAAAAATAGTAAGAGGAAAAGTATTTTGAATATCCTTAAAAGGAAAGTAGGAAAAGAAATAAGGAACGGAGGGAGTAATAATACAATAAAGGCAATTCTCCATATTTTCTCACAATAATATATATTAACATATATCTCAACATCCCCACTCAAACTCACGATACTCAATCGAGAGTTTGCCAAAATTGAAAAAGAAATAAAATTGAATCATCCGCTCCAATCATCATAATCATCTGCTTGAATCAGCTTCTCGTTACGATCAATTTTTCATCCTCGTTTTCATCATCTTTGTCCTCATCGCCATCTTTGTTTACATTGTCACAATTCTTCTCAAAGTTTTTCTTGTCGTTTAGGATAGTCTTTTCCACAAATCCATCATCATCGTCTTGCATTCGTCTCGTTTTCAACTTCGTAATCAAAATTCTCCTTTTCTTCCACATTCAAAAACTCTCGTAGTTTTTTTTTTCACCCCAAAACTCTTGTAGGATCTTTTTTCATCTCACCCACGAACTCTCGCGGGATATTTTTCTCTCACCCACGAACTCTCGCAGAATCTTTTTTTTTCTCTCATCCACGAACTCTCGTGGGATCTTCTCACACCCACGAACTCTCGTAGGTTTTTTTTCACCCCTGGCTCTGATACCATGATAAAATAAACGCAAATTCTCTTCTTATTCACAATGGAGGCACTCGCCTCAAGTTTATTACAATACATCACAATTATTTATATAGCAAATCCCTAATTCTCAATAATGGAAATTAAACATTAAGAGAACTCTCCCTATTTACTAATAATACGATAAAGGCAATTCTCCATATTTTCTCACAATAATATATATTAACATATATCTCAACTAAAATAAACGCAAATTTTCTTCTTATTCACAATGGAGGCACTCGCCTCAAGTTTATTACAATACATCACAATTATTTATATAGCAAATCCCTAATTCTCAATAATGGAAATTAACACATTAAGGGAACTCTCCCTATTTACTAATAATACAATAAAGGCAATTCTCCATATTTTCTCACAATAATATATATTAACATATATCTCAACATATAGTCACTTGTTTTTTGTTGAACTTCAAACTATATTGAGTTCATCTTTAAATCTCCTCATTGCACTTAAGAGTTGGGGCATTGTCTTCTTGTATTGCAACAAAAAGTTTGTTTTTTGTTGAAATTCAAATCTATATTGAGTTCATCTTTAAATCTTCTCATTGCACTTAAGAGTTGGGGTAATGGGCATTGTCTTCTCGTATTACAACAAAAAATTGCAAAGAGTTGTTATCGCTTGCAATGCTTCTTTCCAAGTGACCGATTTCAAATCTATTGAATCATCCTCAAATTCAATTAATTTGTGGGAATTTACTTTTGTAATTTATTTTTCATCTCTAACTAATATACACTGTATGTACATTGGATTTGAAAATTTAAAGGTCATACGTAAAATCTCTTTAAATTAATAAATTATTAATTTATCGATATAATAATATCTCTCTAAATTAATAAAATATCCCGGTCCCAACATTATTAATTTATAGAGATTTTACTGTATACTATTTGGGATAGAGTGTTTGAGTAAAATATAGTCTTATAACTCAATCAAAGAACGCTCTTCTCCGAGGCATGAGTAAAAGAAAATAATAAATTATTTTTAACTTTTTTCCTTTTAAATAAAAATTATGGAAGTATATTTTATATACACCTTGAAATGCTTACAAATCAGTAAAAAACCTGTAAAAAAATGAGAGGGACGAAGGGAATACAATACAATCTGACCTCAAGGTGTTAGAGGAAGGCCTTACTAGGATCTTATATTAATATTCTAACACTCTCTCTCACTCGGAAGCCAATTTTTGGGTCAAAGAGTAGATCATGGACGCCCATCTTTGGAACATAACTTGCCTTTGTGTCAATATTAAATATGAAAATATTGGGGGTCGCAGAGAGTCGAACCCGAGACCTTTGCATGATATCATGTTAAGTAAGTTAAGATATATATATGAACCTGTAAGCCCAACTCCTAACACCTTGAAATTTTAGGAGAACTGATTACTTAATATAATATCAGAGCTCTAGTTGTGGGAGGTCTCATGTATACATATTTAGGTTCGAATAAGATTTTTAATTTTGTTTTGATCCATGGACTATCCACTTTATAGGTATGGTATCCATTTTAGCTTTGTATTGGATCCATATTATTATTTGACCCATGTTCAATTTTGGAAATTTTGTATATCAATTTCAAATTGCATTAATGTCCATTACATTTTTGGTAGGCTCATTAACAAAAATTTCAATTAATCTTTCAATTTTAGTAATCAAATTAATGCATATCATCACATGCTATATATAACAAAAGTTTGACTAAATTAATTCTTAAGTGTAATTATTATATCATAGGGTTGATATTTCTAAGTACGTACTCACCTAAGTTACGTGAAATACAATGGATTTTTTTATTGCAAATACACTCGAATTACTTATGTAATTACACGACTTCCTATATAATTACAAATCTGCCATCTATATGCTCATATAAGCCCCTTAAGTATGTAATTAGGGGCATTTTCTCTTATATTATATAAAATAGCATTTAATGATATTAATATTAGTTGTTTCGAAATTTTATTATTTAATCATTATTAATTATTTCATTTATTAATATATCATTATTATGATATATTAATATTTTTATAAAATAATATTTTGAAGTACCGTGTGCGTAGCACGGGCTCCCTCCTACCCCTCAATATTCTCATTTATTGAAATATTGCAATTGTGTGCTATGGTGGGCCTAAAAGGGGACGAGATCCCCACCTAGTATTGAAAATCAGACCGATTGGACGCTAGGACCAAAAAGGCACGAACAACCTAGCGATCCACTCTTTTGACCCAAATAATGGGCATTCGAGTGAGGGAATGTTAAGATAAATATGTGATCCTGGTAAGCCCAACTCCTAACATCTTGAGATTTTAGGAGAACTGGTAACTTAACACGGGTCGTTGTAGTCATTCATCGTCATCGATTTGAATCGAAAAACGTTGTCTGATCTTGTTGTAAGTCGTCGCATCGTCGTAGGACTGGTACAACCTCTGGCATAGCCTTAATTCGTTTACAATACAATGATATTTTATATATCCAATACCTAATTATAATAAAGGAAACTATCTATTTTCCCTAATAATAATTACGAAAACTTCCCATATTACATCATAATAATATGTCAACACAATCCTTGTCATTCATTAATCTACTCTATACATACTATTATCATGTTAAAGATGCGGGATATTAAAAATTAAAAAATTTGTCTAATCATCTGAATTTGGTCATTTAATCCATAATTTTTGGATTTTTAAAATGTAATTAATGAGAATCTTTAAATAAAATATTAAAAAGTATTATATAAAATAATTTAAGGTTCAAATATTACCAATAACATATTAGAATTTATCATTTACAATATCTATTTTAAAAATACTAATAAATGTAAACTTTTGTCAAACATATATTATTATGCTTATTATTTTTAATAAATATTATACATAATTAACAAAATTAAAATTAAAAAATATTAAAATTTAAATAATTAAACATTTAAAAATATTCTGTACAAAAACACGGGATGGATATAAGCTAGTAATATTTTAAATTGTAAATTACATAAGTATAGTTTAAAGTTTTTAAGGTAATAGTTTTGGAAATAACAAAAAATTACATTGTCAAGTTTATTACTTTATGATGAATAAAAATACATGGTCTCAATCATTATAGCCAAATCCAATAGAATACAACACCTTATATATTTAGCAAATATTATTTAGACATTATTTTATATTATTTTAGGTAAGATCATTAGAGATGCTCTTAATAAAGGTAAACTTTTGTCAAACATATATTATTATGTTTATTATTTTTAATAAATATTATACATAATTAACAAAATTAAAATTAAAAATATTAAAATTTAAATAATAAAACATTTAAGAATATTCTGTACAAAAACACGGGATGGATATAAGCTAGTAATATTTTAAATTGTAAATTACATAAGTATAGTTTAAAGTTTTTAAGGTAATAGTTTTGGAAATAACAAAAAATTACATTGTCAAGTTTATTACTTTATGGTGAATAAAAATACATGGTCTCAATCATTATAGCCAACTCTAATAGAATACAACACTTTATATATTTAGCAAATATTATTTAGACATTATTTTATATTATTTTAGGTAAGACCATTAGAGATGCTCTTAAAGCATCTCCAACCATATAATATTCTTAGCTGAAAGTGTGTGTAACATGCTATAGATAAAAATTATAGCAAATATGTAAAAACAACTCATCTCCAATGGGACTATATTTGTCGAACCTCTAAATATCTGAAGTAAAACTCCACATCATCTATTACCATAACGATAAAATATATTCTATTTTTAATAACTTGAAGTAACAATAATATACTATATTTAAAAAATTATCAATCATTAAGCAAACTCCATTAAAGTATAATACCTTACAGATTCAACAAATTTTACATAATCATTATTTTATATCATTTTAGCCAACACAATTGGAGACTCTTTATAGATAAAAAAGATAATTTATAAATTAACCTAGATACATTCTATTTATGATTTATACTTTTAAATTTTAATTTATATCAGGGGGAATGTTGAATTGACATTCATTTGAAAAGATCAATCTTAACTTTTACTCTTTCAAGTTGTAATCATAAGCTTTGCAAGTTTACAAAAGTGAAGCCAAACAAGGCGCTTTATTTTTTAACTTGTTAATTGAAACTAATATTTAGTTAACTAAAATATTCTATCCATAATGTAGTCCACTAATATTTAGTAAACTTTATCATTCATTTTGTTTGAACTTGTGGTTGTACATATTAATGAACTTTCAAAAATTATCCTTTATTTAAGATCCAAACTAGTAAGGTTTAGAAAAACTTACCGTCAGCTAATGGATTTACTCAGCTAATAATTTTGTGAAGGTTTATCTATAAGAATCAAACTGTTTATGTAGACAGTATACTTAATTTAGTCTTTTATAGATCAATTCTATTGACTAAATTGTTACATACAAAGTTGAAAGTTGTCATTTTATTTAAACTTTTAGATAATCATATATTTGTGAAAATAATGTCTTTTTCTTTAATTTTGAAAAAAGACCTAAAATGGTAATTGTAAGTAGTTAATAGTCCTTTCAAAATATTGCTTTGATAATAGGCAATTCCATCAAAATTTTAGACAAGATTAAAATGAAATTTACATATTAACCCACAACAATAGATATCAATCAAAGAGTATATAGTAGAATCAGATTTACTAATCAAGAAAAAATCATTGAAGTTTAGAGACGAGTAAATGAATCTATAAATTATTAAAATTATTTGTTTCGCTAGAATTATAGGAGAAGGTTCAAACAATCCCAGCCTTATTAAGGAACAACTTGATCTACTATAAACGATCTAGATCACTACAAACAATTCAAAATAAGTTACTGAAAATTTATGACAATTTTACTAATATGGTCTTTTGCAACTAAACATATGAATTGTTAAATATTACATCATAATCTACATTAAAATTCTAAATATATTAAGAACATACTATAAGAGTTATTATGTAATTAAAATGAAGATGACTACAAAACATAGTAATGCAAATGTACTATGAAATATAAGATAAAACTCCACTAGATTACATTCATTGTTTCGATTTCATTTTTGTATCTTGTTGAATTTTTTCATCATGATTATTTGATTATGTTAATCATTAGACACCAATTTAAGAAATCTATCCAAAAATATCATATATCATCATATGTTAAGGATTAAACTTGCATATACCTTTCTTGCATTTTTTAATTTATACAACTTTGGATTTAAACTTGGGTACTAAAGTTTAGAAGATTTTTAAAAAAATTATTATCGATATACCATTTACATGTCTAATCTTTTTTTAGAAACTCTTTAACCAGCGACAGGTTAGCCCCGCCTTTGGCAACCGTTATAACTTATAATAAAGTATGTATTTGTTAAGATATAATATCATCCTGGTAATTTCGCTTCCTTAGACGTTAAGATTTTAGCAAAACTGATAATTTTAGAAATACCTAGCAATACTTAGTACACGACATTATCTTGGAGACTCTAAACCCAGACTAATTACTTATTAGCTAAGAAGGTCTAAAAAAAACAAAATCTCATAAAATAATAATTAGTGATTTGTACTAATCACAGGAGAGCTATGTGTTGTATTTGACTTATTTTTATCAAATATAATATTAGAATAAAATACATTATTAGTGTATTTGTAACTTACAAAAAATAAATAACATTGATTATAATTAATGTGAGCAGGAGTTACAAATATAAATATTATACTTGTAACTTACATATCTTGACATTATTATATGTATTAATTAGGCAGTTATATTTTTGGGTGGAGGAAGTGCATGGAAAAGCCTATATATTGTGGATTAATCCAATAGAAAAAAGCACTCAAGAAAGGAAAAAGAGCAGCTTGTTCACTTCTCTTCCGGAACCCTCAAATAATATTTGATTCTCCTAATCTTTTCTATCACTTTGTTTTATCTATATTTATATTTTTTGCATGTGTAATCTTTCATTGGTATCAGAGCTTTTCGACGTTATCACGTTTCTGGAAATTGCTTGTGCTAAGGAATTATATCCACTCATACATTTAGATATTTTGTCTTGTCTGTTTGTTTTCCTTTTAGATCCCATGTGCAATTTTGGTTCTAATCTTTTTTATGCACATCCAATTTGTTAAGTGTTGCTACTTTATGTTTAATGTTTATTTTAATGTTTTATTATTATCTGACTCTTGAATAATTTTTTTTTTGGTTCTCGTTCTATTCAATATTTCCTATGTGGGATATATTACTTGATTTTTGGTTTGTCCTTGTAATAATGTATGGTATCGTTTAGTTGCATATTTTGTGTTTTAGACTCCTAATTTTTGACTCTGTTATCAGTTATGTGGTCAGTGGGTGTTTTTTTTTGGACATCTTTATTTTCGGTTTCATAGGCTATTTCTCTAGTATTCAAATACTGTTAATCAATTGCCTTATTTTTATAATTTCCTGCCTATGGCCATATAGTCTCCATTAGTTTTGTCATGTTGCCTGAATTTTGAGTGCATATTTCTACTTCATGTGTTTGTGTTTTTTTTGTTTAGGCTTATCAAATCATATTTTTATATGATCTCTTGTTGGCTGTATGATTCTATCTTGGAAGCATGGATCTATTTATTGTGCTATCTATTTTACCCTATTACTTGGCGTGACTGTTTTTAATTTTACGTTTTAAGATGATTTTATTGAGGCACATATTATCTTTGCAAATTATCTTTAATTTGTTTTGGTTATATGAAACAAATTTCTTGTAAAATTTTTGCCTTATTTGAGTAAGGTATTTTGAAGATAGTTCGAGAAATGTCATTGAAATAGATGACGCTATAATAGAGAAGTTTCTGATGAAGCTCGAAAATGATTATTTTTAACATAAACAATGTTGCTTGTGGTTGAATGAAATATCATTTACGTGATTTTGAACATAAATGAAGATTGTTTGGAGATAATCCGAAAATATATCGATTTAAAAAGGATATTTTATAAGAAATATTTTTATGATGTTCAGAATAAAGAGCATATAAAAAAATGAAATTTACGATGAACATAAATGAATGATTATTTTTGAAATAATTTATTTTTTAAGAAAAATTGGGACAAGTGTCTGGAATAAAATAAACAAGAATTTATTGGTTTTATTGGAACAAGGGTTTAAACAATTTTAAAAGCTATTTTGAAAAATAAGGCAAGGTGTGGTTGAGTTGGTATATCTTGTGAACTAGAAAATGTGTGTGTTTGTTTAAAAATAATGTGCTTAATTGGAACCCGTTGGTATACGTGGTAATTGGAAATCGTTGTTGAAAAAGACAACATTGTAATTCAACATTATAATCAAAATGATTATAGAGGCTCTTATAATAGAGAGTAGAAAGGAAAAGGTGTTTTTTTTTTATTTTGATACTCAGAATAGTGAGTACAAAATTAGAAATTTTCGAAATGAAATAGAAAGAATTTGAGTAATTCATGGAAATGAATAAAAGGTGGGAATTGTGTGATCCACCAGAATATAGAAAATTCGTTGGTTGTAAGTGAATTTTGAAAAGGAAAATAAAGTTGTTGGAATGTTTAATAAATTTTGATATTTGCTAGTTGTAAAGGTTTTGTGAAAAATCGATAATGAAAGTAGACAATTATGTCTGTATTTTTGGAAAGTGGGAGTTTGTTTATCACGGATATATTATCAGTGGAAATAATGAATATGTGTGGAACAAAATTAAGTTGGAACTTGGTTGAAAATTTGAGATCGAAGATATGTGTGAAATATATATAGAAAATTTGGATTAAGGAATGAAAACACAAGAATGTTCAGTTTGAACTTAGAATGGTATTTGAGTAAAATGCTTAATTGTTTTAGGATGCAGAATTGCAGTCCGGCGCCAACCCTATTGGTAATGGGAAACGATTAATGCAGAAATGGGAACCACTGAATGTATTATGTGCAAGTAGTCAGAAGTTCGATATTTTATGTTGTGTAATCGATTGACTTGACATTTTTAGTTAGTTTTGTAAGTGGATTGTGAAGCAATTTTGCTTGAGCCTAGTGAGAGGCTGTAAGGAGAATCATGATCATGTACTTGAATAGTACGTTGTGTAAGAAATTGGTGAATCAAGCAAACGTGCTTGGAGTTATTGGGTTACTACAGTACAAATATTTTTTTTGAATTGACAAAAATAATGCGAAGTCAACTTCGAGCCATCTATTTGATTTTGATGGAGCTCAAACTGGAAAAGTAAAAATAAGAAATGTATTGTAAGAGATGAATATTTTTCACTTGCTATATGGTTGTTTACACTAAAACACGCAAGCGTACGTGGTCACAAGTAATATATAAGGTTAAGTCCAAATTCGTTCCCACAGGGATCTGGTTATGGTTTTAATTCAGTAAACGCACCTATGCAACAGTGTATGATCTTAATTCACTGCTAAGACAATAACAATTTTGGGTTTATTAAACTAAATTAACTAAGACACAAATTAACAAAACTAAGAATTAACTAACTAACAAGAATTAAAATCTAATTACGTCTGCAAGAGTAAACATGGAATCCTAACTTCATTAAATACTTTGCTTAGATCTGACGCCTTTAATCACTATATGCAATGGTTATGATATCTGATCGGATAACACGAAACAAGTATACGCTACTTCTCAGTATACGAATACCAAACTAAACATACATCCACAAAAGAGATAGAAGATGAATAGACACCAATTATGCTTAGACCCTATATCTCTATAAGATTTGAAAACATAACGGTTGAAGAACAAGTTATCCATAATGATCACATAGGGCAATACAAGTATTCTCATCTCATACCACGAATCATATTGATAAACAATTATGAACCTATGCTAGCATGGCAAGTTCTAAATCTCAAGATCCACTTTCACTTCACAAGAGATTAACAAATTAGATGTTCATGACGCATCTATCAATTAAGCATAACCATACGAGGATATCAGATATACATCACAGACAGATCTTTAAAGCAATCAAGATACTAAAGCTCCATAAATAAATCCGTTAGAATCCCATGACAACAATTAGTTCATAATCGAACCTCTCGTCATCATGGGATCTGATGAAACCATGATAAAAACAAAGTATGAAAATATACAAATAAACCTAAGTAATTGATATGTAATAATTCTACTCCTAATGATGATGATCTTAATTCTTTAATTTACAAGGGTTGGATGTGTTTATATAGGCTCTAGACATCTTGCCCAGCAAGAAAATACCAAAACAGAATTATAATAGAATTTCTGCAAGATACGTTTCCTAAACTGATTCTGTTTTTTAAGGGAAATTCGTAGCTGACTTTTCTTCTGTTTTCCAGAGCCGTTCCAGACGTAATTGGGCTTCTGGACCACCTTAGAATGATAGAGAATCTCGTTATCTTCGCGTGGACTGCTTACGGGCTGAAAACAGACTTATAGAACTCAAGATATGGCCCAAACAGTGAATCTCACGCGTGCAGCCCAATAAATCCGAATTTTAATAAATTAAATCTCCAAAAATGACAAAAACATCCACCATAATCAACATCCTTGTAAATCTGCACAACTAAACAAAACACATCAAAACTACAAGAAACTTGAGCCCAAGACAATTAATTTAAGCCGATTTAGAATGCTCCAAGTGGAGATAAATCCACTTATCAATGGTTGCAATATAAGGTATTCGTGCAAAAGTATTTATCGAACAAGTTGGTTTGTTTAATGATTTTGAGTGTTTAAATATGGAATGTTAATTTTACGAAAAATGAAAATATATAGACTCCGGAAAAAGTGGGAGTCAAGAAAAATATTTGATTAAAAAAAGTCAAGTGGGAGATGTTGTATTTGACTTATTTTTATCAAATATAATATTAGAATAAAATACATTATTAGTGTATTTGTAACTTACAAAAAATAAATAACATTGATTATAATTAATGTGAGCAGGAGTTACAAATATAAATATTATACTTGTAACTTACATATCTTGACATTATTATATGTATTAATTAGGCAGTTATATTTTTGGGTGGAGGAAGTGCATGGAAAAGCCTATATATTATGGATTAATCCAATAGAAAAAAGCACTCAAGAAAGGAAAAAGAGCAGCTTGTTCACTTCTCTTCCGGAACCCTCAAATAATATTTGATTCTCCTAATCTTTTCTATCACTTTGTTTTATCTATATTTATATTTTTTGCATGTGTAATCTTTCACTATGTTACAAATTAAATTCTTGATTTATAGGGAGTTAAATAAAAATATATCTAAAAAAGTGATATAAAATGGAAGAAGAGTTATGAGAAAAAAAATTTCACACCATCACTCTCAGAAGAACAAAATTTAAAGAGTCATGTATTGATTAATGGAAAGTTGTGCAAAAAAATTTAAAAACAAGTGGGTGCAAGCTGTTTAACTTGGTGTAGATTCAAATGTTGTAATTTGTGTTAATCAAAATTCTAAAGTTAATTTTGTAGCATCATGATTTGTTCAACTAAGGTTCACTCTGATAAAAGTCATGTTAGGAATTATGTTGTTCTTGATGATAACTTAACACTTAACATATTTTGTATAAGTTATTGTTTGTAACTACACAACGGATGACATGTGGTTACAAGATCCGTTGAATAAGAATCTTATAACTTTTGATAAGTTCTGTAACATGTTCTTTTATATGATTTAAAATAGCTATTGAAAGTAAATCAGTCATGTTGACTATCAACGGATGTGGAGAATAGGTTAATGAATTGCAAAGATCCTATACTTTATAATTCTGCACAAGTGAATATGTAAGTCAACGGATGAGGTTTCAATTATTTCAACGGGTGAAGCACTTCAACTTTCAACAGATGTCAAGATTATTACTTCAACGGACAATGTGCTCATCAAGCTGAGCAGTTGAAAGTGACATGACAATTCTAATAGATCACATGGGTTGATAGAATCTCAAAGATAATGGAAGCCAAGACTTGGAGATCTCGAAGAAGAATAAACATTCTATTCCATACAAGAAAATTGGATGATTATTTTAAGGAAAATGAGTCAAAGACAAAGCATCTAGATGACTTATATGGGACAAAGAAGAAGTAGCATGCTTACTAGACCTAGAAAACTGTTACATTTTGTTTCTAGTAAGCATTGTAAATTTGGCTTACTGTTACATTTTGTTTCTAGTAAGCATTGTAGCACTTTGATATTTAAAAAACATAAGTATCTTTGCGTAGATTTATCTAGGATTTCTTGTGAAGCAATGTACTGAAAATACATATATAAAAATATCTGGTCTACAATTAATCTTAACTATAAGGTTCTACATATAACACAACTCGTGTTATCACATAATTAAATAATTGTATAATTTTGTGTCTAATCAATTATTTAGATTATGGCACATATTTATTTTATAACATCATAAATTATTTAACATAATATTAAGAGGCAAGATCACAATTCTGAGAATTTCAAAACTTAAAAATCAAATAATATATTTATTAAATATTCAAAACTATTATTCATTTACATACATTAATCATTCGCAATACTATGATTTAAATTTGAAAAATAGCTTCTAGAAGTAATGTTAAAAATTTAATTAATTTTAAGTTTGAAAATTTTTCATCTAGAAAATTTTATATATTTTATTTATCAAATATAATCATTCATTCAGTATTCAAATTATTCATTCATTAAAATATTTAATTTATTCAGAAAAATGGTGAACATTAAATAAATTATCTCTTAAACTTGCATAACAACTATACAATAAACAAAATCTTTTGCTAACAATATGTTTGCTTTCTTACCTCATCTACATTTTACATAACTGAATAAATTGGTACGTTAATAATTGACACATTATATCATAGCTTATTTTTGAAACCACGCATTTTATTTTGTATGTTAATAATTTTGTGTCATATTTGAGAATTCTTTTCTATCATAAAATAGCATTTTTGATTTGTAAATAATATATTCTGTGCTTAATCAAATGGAAGTTCTTGAATAAATTTTTGTTTTATCATCTACTCAGTATCTATTATTATATATTATACAGCAACGTAGGGGTAAAAAGTTACAGAAAATTGTCAGCGAAATTACCCATTTAACCTTATTTTACTTGATATTACGTAAATGTTCAGCTATATTTTATTACACCGTCTGCTATCAATCGATCTTTGTCCAATCTAATCGCCCGTCGGAGTAGTTGCCTAGACCTAAAAACTAGCTTCTTCTTTAATCTGTGATTGTTTGTTTCATTTACCCCCAATATATTCTTGTTTGATTTGTGTTTACTGTTGATGCTTGTGTTGTTTTTATTGTGGTCCGAGGCTTAGAGTTGGAAGAGGGGATTTATGGCATCATCTGCTATTGAGGTGAGTGTTCTTTTGTTTACATGGCCCTAATTCCTTCCTGTGATGTCTGGATTATGTTGATTAGAGTCATATGTTTAGTTAATTAGGAATCTCTGGACATTATTTTAAGTGCTATATTTAATTAATCATATTGCTCTTCTAAGGAAATTCTTCAAAGTTAGTGTATGTGAACATATTTTAAACTGCATGCTATACTAATCAAAATTAGGGGAAGCCTTTTCCAAGGAAACTTAGTGCATTGCAAAAATAATTTAGGAATATTTAATGATAATATATACAATTGGGTAGAGGGGTAAAAGAAAGAACTCTTACATAAGCCTGGAACTAAACAACACATTTGCTCAGGTAAGAATGAATTAACAATCATTAGTTCTTCATAGCTACATTAAAGAGAGTGTAAGCTCTGCAACACATAGTCGGGCATGCAATAAAATATTTCTTCTTTATCACATTAATTGTATTGAATTCACACATCTAAAAGTAAAACAAGTGGTCAGCATTTGGGAAGAATAGATTTTATAAGAAATTATAGTATTTGTTCTCAATTCTCATTATAGTCTTTTACTTTTTTTTTTAATAAACTTAAAGTGTAAAAATGTGAAACTAGCAAAAAAAAAGGTGTAAAAATATGCTTGTGGGTCAGAGATACCTTGTTAGAGAGGTAGTATATGGATAGTGCAAAGTCTATATAATTGATTCCGTGTGTTATTATTCAGCAAGGGACTTAAATCGTAAACTGTAAAACAAAAATGGGTAGAAAAATTCCCAGAGCTATTGAAACAATATTTCACTAAATTAAATCCAGAAAGCCTAGCTTTGGCCACTTGGTGCCGACAAATGTGGCAACATACACTATGCAGTACAGTTGGAGGAATTAAGGGATTAAGTTGGGCAGCGAAAGAAAATATTAGAATCAATGTTTTTTAAATTTAATATGTCCACATAAATTGTCAATAAGTCATTTCTCTCATTTAAGAAGCTGATATGGTACATATTTGACACTTTTTAAAACTAAGCTTATAAGTTAATGTAAACACTAATATAAACCAGTAAAATATTCAATGAATACAGATAGTTGTTGTAACGTTTGCGATTGTCTAAGTTTTTATTGTGGTCAACAAAGTATGTGCATTATGTAATTACTAATTCAAGTACAAACTACTCATTCTGAGGGCCAAACAAGCATTACCAAAATATGAATTAAACGTATATGTTGCCATCATTGTGTATGTATGTTCTATCAATTGCTCCATTCCTAGTGTGGTATTTAATGCAATTCTCGGTTTCAGGGCTGCAAGTCCTGGTGTCGACTGCCCTGCCTTTCTTCAATGGAGTAGCCGTCAAAGAAGATGGGGAGACCAAAAATATATCTCGGTAAAGAAATGGTGGAAGAGCGAAGACTTTTGAAGATTCTTTGTGAAAATACTCTCCCAAACTTACAAGGTATATCATGTCAATGATGTAATTTTAACTTTGTACTAGATACTTTGCTTTCACACTCAGTATGCCCTTTATTAGTTAATCTAAACTCTGCAGGCTCCCGGGCAGAAGGCGCAATAGCAGCTGAGCATGGTAAATACCTTTAGTTCAAATACTCTTTTATCTGTGTACTAAACAGCCCCCCCTCAATTTCCATCCCGTAAATTCCATTTTTTATTTTTTACTTCAAAGGAAGAGACTTACACCGAGCCCGTTACCTGCGATTATTGTGATATTTTGAGTCTTGCATGACAATCAAGGCTAAAACAATTATTTGGTTGGATTAATTAGACTTTTGAATGAAGTGTTCTATATCTAACTATATCAATAAATATAAGGTCTCATGCTAAAAAAGGAATCATTATGTGAGACAAACTATAGCGATATTGTATATGTATTAAAATATTATCTCTTACCTATTTATTGGAAAGTTTCACCATGATAATAGCGGAGCTTCTGGTTAGGATGAATGCCATGGAAATGCTAGGTCGGATGATGATCTTGGATCGTCGGGTAGTGGGACAACAAATTCCTGATGTTTTTTTAACCGGTCGCATGATTTGCAACGTTAATAGCAATTGCTATTAATCTATGTCTGCAAACAACATTGCATGTATAATCTTGATCCCATGAGAAGAACATGATGATTATGATATGTAGTCACAAATTAGGGAAATATGAGCTCTAACCTTCTATGCAAGTGTTTTTGGTAATCAGTGCTTTGTACTTGTTCAAATTTTAGCCGGAATGGATAATTCATTAAATGAGCTACGCTTTGTAATTATGCCCTAAATTGTTGACACCCGACGTATAACTTTTGCGGACAGTGCCAGTGGATATTATCGGATAGAAAATATAATATCGGTGTAATAATAATAGTTCTATGCAAATTTTAACTGTTGGTTGAATTTGATTTTTAAAATGATGTGCCCATGCTTCCTTCATTTGACCTGTCTCAGTACTGACATTTATAACTACAACTACTGGACCACCCAGGTTCTCGCACTAAACGTCAGAGCATCAATCTGATGAAGAAAAAATATTTTAGTAAGTTGCCTGATTAGTTAATTTTTCTGGTTTAGAATTGTGCACTTGCGCTTAGGTTCATTCCTCTAAATTTGAATGGCAATGAATATCTGGATGAACCTGGTAAAATATTATTAGCCTTTTAATTTATGGGTAGACGACAACTAACATTTTCATTTGGAGTATTTCACATTTTTTGTCCTTTCGAAATCTCGCATTGTTTAATTAAATGAAGCTGCTGGTGAAAATAGAGTATTAAATCTCTAGACTGCACTCAAGCACAATATATGTGGTTTTAACAATGTACATGTACCATTAATTTATTGGCAAATGGAAATTAAACAATATAACTTTTAATTTTATTTGTATACACGCCTACACACACAAATATATACGTTAAAAATGGCATATTTTCGAGTGTCAAACTCGATATTTATGATAATAGGGGACACGAGGCCGTGTCCTATTTTTGGATATCAGATAAAATATCCTACCAAAAATAAACAAAGTTAAGCTAAGCATGGTTTCATGAAGAAATTTTCCAGATAAGGCGTTCTTTTTTCATTGCTACTTTTTTTCTCTTTCTTCTCGTATCTCTCTTTTTGCATCACAAGTTTACCTCGTACTTGGTTTTAATTTGGTCAGAATTTCCACATTTTAGTCAAACAATTTGACACAAGAATAAGTGATGTATCTGAGTATTCAGCGCAGGTACTTCTCTGTAATTTATTATTGCTGATCATTCCAATTAGACATATAATCAATCTCTAACACTATGTGCCTGCTTAGCTTTTGAACATTACTTCAATCACACTGGTTTCTTTTGTGAATGCCAACTATACAGTATTGTGTGTAGAAAAATCTTATGAGGTGCAAGATGTGTGGATAAGTTCATTCCTCAAAGTGCTTAATCTTGTTCTTAGGACATTGTGTTTAATCGTTACATAAAAATAACTTATTATCCAAAAGAGGTCTTAAAAAATAGATGAATTATACTAAATTTGAAGTTGAAATTCAGTTTAAAAGGCCAATACAAGAGTTTGTAATATAAGTAAAATCTATTTGTAAAATATATACAGGAGTGGTTTCTATGCTTCCTGCCATGTGTTTCATGATGATATCTGTATGTGCAGTCCTGAAATCTCGGTAAATAAAAAGACTGGTTGTTGGCAAGTTTTCGCTAATTTTAATTTTCTAGACAAGATATTCTCCGCTTAATTATTGATACTAACCTTCTAAACATATAAAAGGAGAACGTAATCTAATCGCATCCCTGTCAGACAGAAGGGATATTATAATCCATTCCATACTATTTTAGTGGAATTGCTTATTTAGTTTCAACCCAGGAACACATAGATGTACTACAAATATACGAAATACACATGACTTTTAATGATGTAAATTAATTGCCTTGCCAGATATTTTGAGTCGACGTGGTTTCAGTGATTAATACTATGTATGGATTTTCAGGAATTACATAGAAGGCTCTCCTTCCATTCACATATTTTACAAAGTAAGCGATTTAAGGTATTTACATTTCTCCAATTCCGTAACGTGTACATATCTGATATTTTTCTATAATATTTATGCACTATAAATAAAAATAAAATATGAAAATGGAGGAGGATAGCACCTCAGTAGAATAGAGACAAGCCTCTAAACTAAAACAACAAAGACTCTCTAAAATCTAAGTATTTCGTGTCCAGTTTAATAACACCAGAGACTTAGCACTATAGAGCTCAAACCATTTAGAAGAGAATAATATACATTTGATAATGCTAAGACATTAAGTAGCGTTTTTCCCTACACTATGAGATTTCCTATTATGATATTCATTGTTTCGCTCTTGCCATAAACTAACCAAGTAACCAATTCGAAACATTTGAGAAGGCATATGTTAATTTACCAAGATTAGTTCCAAATGTTAATTTACCAAGATTAGTTGCATGTAAAATGATTAGTTGCATGTTCCTTCCATCCCATTGCGGCATAAGTGATAATCCTTGTCCTTCAGCACTCAATTATAAAAAATGTTGAAAATATGAACATTGAAAGATTAATGTCTCGCATTTTCAGTGTCATTAATATAATATCATGCGTTAGCCTCTATCACTTCGTATTGCTTAGGTTTGGGCAACATAGTAACTTTGTCGTGAATTGTAAGTCAATGCAGGAAATGATATCTCGAAGCCAAGAGTTTATGCCACACATTGTGCGATCATGGAACTGGTGTGCACTCATGTCAAATATGAAATATCCTGCCTAAGATCCAAGACTAGCTCAGAGGGATTTTAAAGCAATTTTCCAGCAAATGTCATCCTTTTTTGAAAGATTATTAGAGGTACAGAGTTGAAAGTTCTTCACTCTATTACACCTTTGGTAGTTAAGACAAATGATGGGACCATGGGGAGTCATTGAGAATAGAAGAAACTTTTAACTGGGTAGTTAGGTATCTATTTTGTATAAGATATTCCACCCATAAATATTATCGCAAAATTATTTTTTTGGATAGCCAAATGCATATTATATATATGGAATACCCATTTGATGAAAGTGTATTCATATCATCCTCATTTGGTTCATCTGGTTACCACATGTGTGTCCCAAATATGTGGGATATCCAATTGTGGCATCCTGGTATCCCTTAGGCTGAAGTTGTCCTAAAATTTAAAATTAATTATTCAATTTTTTTTGGAAGAAGGCTACCAGTAAGTGGTGAAGATAAGAGTACTGATGGATATTGAGTTAAAGGTTTTGTGAGTATCATGCATAGTTCCATGAAACTTTCTGTTATGCAAGTTCGGACCTTTCTGTTATGTAAGTTCGGACTTGATGTGTTATAAAAATTTCTATTTTGATTGCAATTTTCAGCAATTTTTCTGACTTCGCCTACGTAGCAGGTTTATAAATATGTACAAATTTCGAGTTAAAATAGAGGCTCGTGCCTTGCATGGACTGTTACACTAGTACTTTTTAATATTATATCAAAAGAGTCAAGTTCTATAGAGACCTTATATTTAGTGGAGACTCGGAATCCAAATCTGAACCATTGATTTCCATCTAATCCAATGATCTCAGTTTTTCCATTTTGTAATACATATTTTAATTTATTAAGCCCGGATTATCATTTTTAGACTTACTACATGATTTCATCTATGAAGTATCATTTTTAAACTGCAGCGCATGATTCCAATATCTATTACATCCATGTTTTAAAATATAATTAGTTGCTTGCAATCTCACAAAAACAAAAAAGTCATTAATCTGGAAAACTTGTATAACATGCGATTTTTGATATTCATACAAAATCAAACAAAGTACTACACTATCATCATTCAAATTACTATGCATTATGCACTTATCGCTTTCAATCACCTGTGTTCTTTACTTTCTGCCTTCAATCCCCCAACCCAAAACGATGTAACTATCGAGGCGTTGATTAATGCAAGACATTTAGAATTGAATGTTTGCACGACTCAATTACAAAATATTATATGTATATTTGATGTAAATGGTACTGGATATTGACCCTATCCATTAAAATATTTACAAAAATATTATTACGTTGTTTTTATTTTCAGCCGTATGATGAAAATTGATCTAATGATAGTATTGCATTTACAGAAAGTACTGCATTTCATACTCCACTACTTGTACTCAATTAAACAAAAACCAAAAAATCACAAATCTAACAAACTTGTAAATATGCGATTTTTGATACTCATACAAATCAAACAAAATACCGCACTATCATCGTTCAAGTCACTATGCATTCTACACTTGCCGCTTTCAATCCCCAGTGTTCTATACTTGTCGCCTTCAACCCCTAATCCAAAACAATGTAATTATCGAGGCGTTGATCAGTGAAAAGCATTTGGAATTGAATATTTGCACAACACAATTCCAAAATATTATATGTATATTTGATGTAAACGATATTCGACATTGACCCTATCCATTAACATATTTATAAAAAATTTATTATGCTATTTTTATTTTTAACCATATGATAAAAATTAATCTAACGGTAGTATAATAGGTCTCCATGATCTCCATTTATATTGTGTAACCCAACTCTATATCAAAAAAAAATAAAATATAAGGGATATTTACAAAAATAACTAACTTTTTGAAAATATTTTCAAAAATATTACCTGAGATTGCAACCCTGACATCGCAACGAGGTTGAAAGTGTTGCAACCGTATTTTTGATTTTTTTTTTGCAACTTGGGTATTTTAAAAAAAAACCCTAAATATAATAACTAGTAGTTTTGAATTTATTTTCTTATAAAGTAATCTGGAATCCAGGTGAATTTATTTTTCTAATTTAACCGGATAAATTATATTCTTATATATAATAAGTGTAAGAGCGATCTTATCCATAAATTTGGTTTGGTCACTTTACTACCAAAACAATCTCAACCCTCGAATCTAATATTTTTAAAAATAGACGATCAAGATTATATCATATTAAAAAGAAACTTATAATCTAAAAAGAATATCATTAAAAAAAGGTTGTATTGGAATTGAATTTAAAAAGAAAATTATAATATGAAAAGGATATAATCATGATTGAACATGTAAAACCTAATATATATCAAATTTTTAACAACAATTTGATATATAATAACATATAAATATTAAAAAGTTAAAATATTTAGGGTGAAAAACCAGAATACCCACCATTTAATTTTGGGTGCCCAAAATACCTACCGGCGGAAACACACGCCCAAAATACCCACGGACCACGCATTTGGGTGATGGGGTATACGCATCTTATATTTGCGTGGAGGTCGACCACGCATCGTACCTATGCGTGGCATTTGTTAAAATTGATTCTGAATTTATGAACAGTAATTGAGGATACGCATGTTGAGCATGCGTGACCCCAGATACGCATGTCCAACATGCGTATGCCTCACCACTGTTCATCGTCTCCCAACAGCGCCGGCGTCGTTTTTTCGACGAAATCTTTGACCAAACCATTCAGTCCATTCCAGGCATCGTTCAATAACGTGCCATATACCAAAACGATCGCCTTTTCGTACTCTATAAGCACATACCAACCATTTTCCATTTGATTCGCCGTAATCGAAAGCCCCAAAATCGAGTGCTTTTTCCGATTTGGTTTTCAGATCGTTCGTACACGTCCCTGCGGGGCCATAACTCATCAACTGAATATGGTAATATGTAGAGCAATGTCTGGACATCATTTTGATGTGCTTAGTTTTTGTGGAGGTGGCCTGAATCGGATAGACGGGGGAAGGCGATTTCCAGGCGATTTTTTGGTCGTCGGAGCTCCAGAACTGTTAACGAAGAAATGACGCATGCTGACGTCATTGCGCATCAGGGGAATGCGTGACCCCAGATGCGCATTCCCTGAATGCGTATCTCAGAGTACGCATGATACACATGCGTACACTGTGGGCAAAAAGGGAGGTCAGTCCCGTAAACAGGCATTTCGGGCAAGTTGTAAGGGAAAGTAGTGTATTTTGAGCATTATTTCAAATATTTAATAGATATTAAAAAAAGACCGTGGGGGTTGTAAGTAAAAAAGAGATAGCTATCATGTGTCCATCAATATTGATGCATACAGATACATATTCAAACAGAATACAAAACATTAAAGTACAATGATGTAGGTAGATTAGATCCATATTAAATTCATATCGAATTATTAATATCTTAATATTCATATTTAATTCTAACCATGTATAGCTATTACCGTGAAATATGTATAAACAACTAAAATCGATTACAAATAAACAAATTAAAAAGATCTCTAGAGTGAATTGGAAAATAAATTCTATCAATATTTACAAATAATATTTATAAATTTCAATATTTAAGTACAAATATTCAATACAAAATATTTAAATATTTAAAATATTTAAATATTCTAGAATGAATAAATATTTATAAATTTCAATATCAAGTTACAATTATTTAAATATTTTTTGAAGATAGAATATATTAATGTAAATAATTAAAAAAATAAACAAAATTGATTACTTATATTTGCAATGATAAAAAAAATAATTTCAGGATTTAACTTTGTAAAATGTTATTTATAAATTTAAAATCGTGTTGTAAATTATTTATAAATTAACATTCAAGTGTAATGAAATAATTTCCATGATGCATATATTAAAATAGCAATTTTCAAAATAAAACTCACAAAAATTAAAAAAAAAACCGTGCATTTATAAGCTATTAAAAAAAAAAGGGTAGTTTGGGTAAAACAAAAAAGTGTATCCGCAGTTAGCTTGTCATCATCATCCTCAGACAAAAATGCTGATCGCTGAACAAGTCTTGTTCAAAATTTGCACCATCATCATCCTAACTAAAAGTCTTTAAACACCTTCTATCTATACATACACCTATACACACACTTTGTAATTATCTGAATTCACCTCTAAATCTAATCACATTGCCATTCACATTCATCAATTCATTAACACACTCATATACTTATCCAATTACACATTATTATACACATTATTATACACACACAAACACGTAGTAGTGTGTGTAATTGGTGAATTATGGGGTCAGTGCCATCGTCGCCGCGCCGGAGCGGTGCGCAGCCGCGAGACACGGCGGAGTATCTGATCGGAAGATTTGTCGGGGAGATATCGTTGCCGATCAGCTCAGATTACTGGAATAAATTGCTGGAGCTTCCTATTGATCTCCATTGGCCCTCGCATCGTGTTCGTCAAGCTTGCCAAGTTTTCGGTTAGTTCATTTCTTGGTTTGCTCCTTACTTTGCTCTGTTTTTGTTGATTTAGTTGATGTAAATGCATTCTTTCGCGTAATTCTAAAATTGATATGGTCCATTTTCCGCAATGTAGTTGATAAAAATGCATATTTTTGTGCAATTATAGTGGTTTTGCTCAATTGTTTTCTAATTTAGCTTATAAAAATGCATTTTTTTTTGTTTTGCTCAATTTGTCTTAATTTTAAAATGCACTTTTTTGTGTAATTATAGTTGTTTTACACAACTTTCCCTTAACTTAGCTGATTAAAATGCGTATTGATGTGATTATATTATGTTATTTTTTATGAAGTTTGAGTATGTCTCTTTGTTAGCTGATTAGTTTACACTATTGGAGGTAGAGAAACCAAAATTAAAAATTGTGATGTGAACTAGATTATCTAATACGTAGTTACACTTGTTAGTGCTTCACAGATTTTACAACTAAGTGCAGTAAAGGTATCCGTCTAAAAATCGCTTGGTAGAATGTTGGATAGCTACATTGTTTGTAAGAGCAAGCTAATGTTATCTCTCTCTTAAGACTTAAGATGCTTGGTTATATTATCTATTGTGTTCCCCTCAATGACGGAAGTTGAAATTTTTCCACGGGGTCCAGAGTGAAACTATAACTTAACATAAAATTCTCTATTTTCAAGACTACATATAATTATCAAGGTAAATTGAAATTTGATATAAATATAAACATTAATTCTGAAAAGAGTGAAATGTAGTGATAAAAAAGATGCAATTTATAACCTACTTGGTCCCTTTTCTACCTACTTTAACAAAATTTATCAATAAATCAAATGTTTACCATATATAGCCGCCACTGGAACCCCCTCCCCCAAATTCGCCTCCGGTTGCAGTTATTCCAGTTATTGTGGCCTGATAAAATTGTTAGACTGTAATTTCAATAATTCCTGGACACTCATAAGTCATTAAAAGCCACTTTTTCCTATAGAAGCACTGGTATGTGCCACTCCCGGGAGCTAATCAGGTTTTCAGAATTCTTAAATGATCATTTTTGTGTTCTATTTTTACCTGATCCTGGCATAAGAGTATTCATTCTCATTGCATAAAGTGTGTGCACAATTTTGTTTTGTACAACTACATTCTAAATAGTCTGTACAAGGCTTTTGATATCTTCTACTCTTTGATGATATTTAAAGCTCAATGATGGGTTTGTAATTAGAAAACAGTAAAGTATTCTTCTGATCAACATCAAAATTTTAGTTTTAATTTGATAGAACTGTGAGTAGTGGTTACTAGCTTCTGCATGAGGTGGCAGAGCTAAGCTGGTCAAGTGGGGTCATGGGACTCCCAATTGACTTTTTATATATATGCCGAAATGGTAGATTGTACAGATATTATATTTCAGACGATTTTTGTGGGAGAATTTAATATGGTTTTCTAATAATATTTAACAAAATTATATATTTATATTATACAGTGTAAGATGTTTTATTAGAAAGTTGTTGAAAGTTATATACTCTATTTGGAAAGATAATTCTTGAATTGTTAAATGAAAAATCTTAAACACATAAACTAATATACAATAGAGTTCTATGAAGGATGTCATGTATATATCAACATATCTAATTATCTAATTGATTAATATTATTTCTTCCCAAATCTACTTCTGGTCTGGCTTGTCACTGATTGCATGTTTTTTCTTTTCTGCCAAGTTCACTGATTGCATGTTTATAGCTTCTCATAATGTACTCGTATGTGGGATTACTACAAAATACTTGTAGGATATTCATGTACCAATTGCAATGTCATAATCTATATATATGCTAGTTTTATGTTGTTTTCATGTAAAGCACCATCTTATGATACCTTGTTGGGCTTGAAATCTGTCGAGTCATATATTTATCAAAAATACCACTTTTTTTAAAGTTCTGTTTGCGATTTTACCATCTTATCAAAATATTTGCAATTTTTTTTAAAACAAAATTGCAAAAATACCATTTTATTTGCAAAAATACGGTCTGCAACTAGATGCAACGTTGCATCTGGTTGCATATATGGCTGCGTAGCACGTTGCATATGTGGTTGCAAACAGTTGCATTTGGTTGATTTGGTTGCATCTAGTTGCAGACCGTATTTTTGCAAATAAGATGGTATTTTTGCAAAAAAAATATTCTGGCCTTGGGTATTTATGAAAAAAGCCCTTAAACTAATCAACAAGTGTGTGAATCTTTGTGTCCTTTATTTCCATATTTTATACCATGTACATGCTATTTTACTTTGATTTTTCTTTAACATATTTTGATTATGCAGAACAGAACAATTGTTCCACAAGGCATTTAGCAAAGATTTTGATACACCTGGTTTGGTGTTTGGAAGAATTAATTTCTGATTCAGGGGTGCCATCTGTAGCATCTACCAAAGCTATTAATGCAATGTACATCTCATCAGTGTTTCTGAAGTACTTAATTGAAAATTCCAAAAGCGATACCTTTGAGGAGTTATACCTGTCCTTAAATGAGAGCGAGGAACTACCAAACAATTTCTTATTAGGTAATAATTTACATTCGCTGTAAACATTACAGCACTGTTGATCAAGCTTCTAACTGTGTTTTTGACACTTTACGTGATCGGCACCACTTTTGCTTTTGGGAAGGCTTCACATGTACCTGAGATTATGACAGCTAAGTTCATAGCAATATGGAGTAGAAAGTTAATATATCTTCTGTGTAGGGTGTGGACTAGGATAGCATGAAACAGTTTTTTCTAGTTGTTATAATTGCCTTTTTTAACTAAAATTTTCATATTTTGCAGCCAAAATGCTACTTTCATTTTGATACTAGGATATAATAATGCATCAACTATTCACAGCTTCTAAAGTACATTATAGTGAAACGCATGCCAGACAAATAGTACAAATTGTTTCAACTCCTAAGTTCCTAAATTTTATTGTTTTTTTATCAGTACAAAGTGTTATAGCTTATGCAATGTTTTATTATGCTTTTGTTCATGGGTGCAAATAATGAAATTTGCAATATCAGGGGTGGATGCAAGTAAGGTTCAGTGGGGTCCCAGGACACCACTGAACTTTCAGTATATATTATAGATGTATGCAAATTTTACTCAGTAAATGCTTGGTTCAACGGTAGGAACTCACTGAATTTTCGTGGGTGACCCCAGTTCGAATCCTCATGACTACATTTTGGACATTTTTTCTTGCAGGAACCTATTGAATCTTGATAGATACCATACATTTATACATTTTTAACACTAAAATCCTATAGTTCAGTGGTAGTTTAAGCTAAATTTGGTCAAATCAACCATGGTTCAACTCCTAGATGCTGTGTTTTTACACAAAAATAATATTTTTCACTATATAAGTGCAAAAACAGGGCAAAACAGAGCTGTAATTACAATAGAGCTCGAAAAAATTTTTGCGCTACGCGCGCCTAGGACCCCACTGGCTACCAATCCTGGATCCGCCACTGATCATAGGGGCCTTGGACCTGTGAATATATGCGGTTTTAAAGAATATATGATAAATTGTATATACTTATGTAAGTAGAGAGAAGAAGTAATCACAAAAGGATTTTTATATATTGATGTTGTGTATTACAAGAGTACTTGGACGTTCCTATATATAGACTAATTTAGACTTCAATAACGTAACTGATTACATCATAGTTAGCTACTGTAGATCTTCTGACTATGACTTAGTGTAAATGTATGACTAACTATGTTGACAATTTGACACTCCCCCTCAAGTTGATGCATATATATCACTCATGCCCAACTTGCAAATAAGAGGATGAAGCATCTTCTGATTTAAACCTTTGGTAAATATGTCAGCTATCTGGTCCTCCGATCTTACAAAGTGAATACCAATGGTATCATTATTGATCTTCTCTTTTATGAAGTGTCGATCAATTTCGATATGTTTGGTCCGATCATGTTGAACTGGATTATGTGCAATGGCAATAGCGGCTTTGTTATCACAATGTAGCTTCATTGGAGTTGCAGATGCAAGTCCCAATTCTTCTAGGAACAATCTTATCCACAATAATTCACGTACACCTTTAGCCATAGCTCTATATTCTGCCTCAGCACTAGATAAGGCCACCACAGGTTGTTTCTTGCTTCGCCAAGTAACCAAATTGCCACCAACAAATGTGCAGTATCCTGAAGTAGATCGTCTATCGTCTTGACATCCGGCCCAATCTGCATCTGTATAGCTTTCAACCCTGAGATGATTGTTTTTAGTAAACATTACTCCTTTTCCAGGAGCAGCCTTAAGATACCTTAATATCATATAAACTGCATCCAAATGTGGTTGACGAGGATCATGCATATACCTACTAACAATTCCCACTGCATATGATATGTCTGGCCTTGTATGTGCAAGGTAGATTAGTCGACCAACTAACCTTTGATATTGGGATTTCTCGACAATTTCACCAGCATCTCCACAAAGTTTATGATTTGCTTCTATTGGAGATTCTGCAGGTCTACATCCCAACATCCCTGTTTCATTCAGAAGATCAAGTGTATACTTCCGTTGTGAGAGGAAGATGCCACCTGGATTTCTAAAGACCTCAATACCAAGGAAATACCGTAGTTTTCCTAAGTCCTTCATCTCGAATTCAGAGGCAAGCTTGCGTTTGACATTAGCAATCTCACAGGTGTCGTTGCCGGTGATCACAATATCATCAACATAGACAATCAACACTGTAATTTTTTCATCTCGTCTTTTTACGAACATGGTGTTATCTGAGTTGCTCTGTTTGTAGTCAAATTTAATCATTGCTCCCTGAAATTTGCCAAACCAGTCTCTTGGAGACTGTTTTAACCCATAAATAGTCTTCTTTAGCTTGCATATTTTCCCAGTGGTCGCAGCTGTAGAAAACCCCGGTGGAATATCCATGTAAACCTCTTCTTTCAGGTCTCCATGTAAGAATGCATTTTTTACATCCAATTGTTGAAGTTCCCATCCAAGATTTGCTGCACATGATATCAAGACTCGGATAGAGGCCATCTTTGCTACTGGAGCAAAAGTTTCCTGATAATCAATCCCGTAAGTTTGAGTATACCCTTTTGCTACAAGTCTCGCTTTGTACCTATCAATCAGCCCATTAGGTTTCTGTTTCACAGTGAATACCCATCTGCATCCTACTACCTTCCTTCCAGCGGGAAGCTGAGTTAACTCCCAAGTGCCATTATGTTTCAAGGCATTCATTTCCTCTATCATAGCATCTTTCCATTTAGGATCAAATAAAGCATCCTGCCAAGTATGCGGAACAGAAACACTAGACAAGGATGACACAAAAGCAAGTGAAGATGGAGATAATGCATTATAAGATACAAAGTTTGAGATAGGATGGTTAGTGCAAGAACGTACACCCTTTCTTATAGCAATAGGAAGATCCAAAGTGGGATCAAGAGTACTACCATTATCGGGCTCAGTTATAGGAGCTGTAGAATCTACAGGATCTGATTCGAGGTCAGAGGTCTCTGGATGTGGTAAAGTGGTGATATCATCATTTCTTCGTCTAGAGTATGTAATCAAATCTGGTATGCCAAACCTATTTAAATCATCCGACTCATTATTCGTAGGCAACGATTTTGAGCTAATGTTTGGAATAGGTATATTCATGAACGGAAGTGATTCACTATCAAGGAGACTGTGATCTGACTCATTTGTTTCATTATCAAGACTATGTCTGTTTATCTCCCCCTGAAGCAAAGAGGAGGAGCCGGGAGAGAAGTAAGAAATGGACTCCCAGAAAGTAACATCGTAACTGACAAATACCCGACGTGAGGGAGGATGGTAACATTTATACCCTTTCTGAGTGGGGGAATATCCAATGAAAACACATCTAAGGGCCCGAGAATCAAGCTTATCTCGAGAGGGTGCATGGTTATGAGCAAAACATACGCTCCCAAATACCCGAAGAGGAAGTGGATGAGAAGAGGGTGCAGGAACACATGACAATGGTGTTTTGAATTTTAGAACCTTGGTAGGCAGACGGTTGATAAGATAAGCAGCAGTCATGACTGCCTCTCCCTAAAGATATTTAGGAACATGCATGGTTAGCATAAGAGACCGTGCAACCTGTGTTAAGTGGCCAATTTTTCTTTCGGCTTTTGTTGAGAAGTTTTAACACACGTAGTTTGATGAATAATACCACATGTGTCCAAATAAGATGTAAATGGACCTCCATATTCAGTACCATTATCACTTCGAAGGATTTTAACAGAGGCATTAAACTGTGTTTGTAGCATGTGATGAAAAGATTTAAAACACCCGAAAACTTCATTTTTTTGTTTCAGAAGATAAACCCAAGTTAATCGAGAATAACAATCTACAAAGACAACAAACCACCTATACCCATCATGTGTAGAATTTCTAAATGGACCCCAAACATCAGTATGAATAATAGAAAACAAGGTAGAACTTCTTTTATTTCTGGGCGGATAAGTTGATCTTTTATGTTTAGCCAATTCACATGGTTCACAGAAAAAATCTTCTTTATTACAGTGTTTTACTAAAGCGGGAAATAGATGTGTTAAAACACCAAAGGATGGATGACCTAACCGTCTATGCCATTGATACAAGGATTCAGAAACAGAATTAGATGACACCTGATAATTTGAAGGAGAAACAGAATTCCCTTCCATAACATAGAGACCATCGACCACTTTACCACTGCCAAGGACCTTGCCTGTCATTAGATCCTGAAATACACAGTGGGAAGAAAAAAAGGTTACTGAACAATTGAGGTTGTCAGTAATACTGTGAATAGATAGTAAATTTGCAGATAAAGAAGGAACATGCAAAACATCTGATAATGGTAATGATGATGAAAGACAAAGAGAGGTGCCCTGTCCATGAATAGGTGCAAGATCTCCATTAGCAACACGTATATTGCCTGTTTTGTCATGATATGATTCCAGAATACTAGAATCTCCAGTCATATGTGCTGATGCTCCTGAATCAATAATCCAAGATGTTGGATATTTATCGGAAGTAAGATGGCAGGATATACCTGCATGAGCAGAATTAGCTGTAGGAGAAGGGGTCTTGATTTGTGATATGAATTGACGGAAGGCGTTGAGCTCTGAAGCGGTCATCGTCCCTGTTGTAGAGTCAGGCTCGTATTCTGAAGTAGTATGATGAGCATTAAAGGAACCCCTACTCATGCCTCTGCCAGATGAGACACCACGGTAACCACCTCGGCCACGTCCACCTCGTCCTCGAATTCTGAGATGAGGGTGCAGAATAAAACATGTCTCACGAGTGTGGCCTAATTTTTTGCAGTAGTCACATTGAATAGATCTTTCTCCAATTACAGCTATTGACACATGCTCTGGTTGTTCTGGTTCTGATTGCTGGACACCTTTAGTTAAGAGTGCGGATCGATCAGAAGAGACCATTGGGGTCATACTTTGCTTTCGGCTTTCCTCTAGCCTGACACGACCATAGGCCTCTTCCACAGTAGGAAATGGAACTTGTCCGATCAGTTGATTTTTAATTGAATCATACTCATCCGACAATCCATCAAGAAATTTCATCACTTTTTCTTCAGTGACCATCTTCTGATATTTTTCTTGATCTTCAGCAGTTTTACACTCAAATATAGTGTAGTGTCCCAATTCACTCCATAATGATGTTAGCTCAGAATAATACTGAGCTAGTGTGCAGCTTCCTTGAGTCAATGCCCACATCTTTCGCTTCACCTCAAACCGCTTGGCTACATTCCCGGAGAAGGAATAAGTCCGAGTGAGAGAATTCCATACATCTTCAGCGGTATCAATGAAGATATAGCTTTTTCGAATATCTACCTCCATGGAGTTAGATAACCATGAACACACCATGGCATTTTCTGAATCCCAATCATCATAGTCTGTGTCCGTCTCCAGGGGTTGCTTGGCTTTCCCATTAATATATTTCATTAATTTATGGGATTTAAGGGCCATCGTGCAGGCTTTCGACCATTCAAGGAAATTCTTCCCATCGAATTTAGGACTTACAAATGGGATACTATGGAACCCCAATTTACCAGTCCCTTGATTAGTATTTTTACTTGTAACCGAATCATTCACAACCTCCGCCATTATTTTTTAGTAAGGAAATTACAAAGGTTCGGTTAATAACAACACTCTCCTTGACTACCCAAATATTTTAAAAGACAAGAATAAAAGCCTTGACTTAGTTTTTGCAAACCCAAAAAAAAAAAAAAGCCCAGTTAAACAAAACATAAGTTCAGGCCCACAACACTTATACTCTTTAGCCCAATAAGATGTGAGAGTTTGGCCCAATAAGATGTATGAGTTTGGCCCAATAAAAATATTGGAGGACTTGTTATACAGCCCAAATATTGTTACGACTTGTTTAAAACAGAGCAGATATGACAATTAGCAGCGATTACATACAAAACAAGTACACAACATGTTGAGATTTGGGCTTACCCAGTGATTTACAGTCTGAGGAGAGTTTCGATGATGACGGAAAAGAGCTTTGGTTACTGAAACAGGTGGGTTTAGTAACTCGTGATTGAGTTAGCGAATTACCGAGTTGAATCGGACTAATTTGGAAAGATGAGATGCTGCTGGTTTGTTATAATGGTCTTGGTGATAGCTTTGCCGGCTCTTATGATTGTTGAGTTGAAAACGAGTTGAGGAACTCTTTGTATTGACTCATCGGAAAAGTGGGCTGCCAACTGTTCGTTTTAATGACTGAAAGAGTTTGTCACCGGAAACAATGGCTTTGGCCGGAAAACACAGAGGTAAGGATCTTAATTCTCTGATACCATGATAAATTGTATATACTTATGTAAGTAGAGAGAAGAAGTAATCACAAAAGGATTTTTATATATTGATGTTGTGTATTACAAGAGTACTTGGACGTTCCTATATATAGACTAATTTAGACTTCAATAACGTAACTGATTACATCATAGTTAGCTACTGTAGATCTTCTGACTATGACTTGGTGTAAATGTATGACTAACTATGTTGACAATTTGACATATTCTCTTATGCATAACTTAGTGGTGTTTTTTTCGTTTAACTATTTACAGATCAAAGCATTGAATACTTCGTTATGCATAGTGTTCTTACCTATATTGGTAAAGTAGATGTGAGGTATGCCACAATTCTTCAGTATTTTAATTCACACAATTTTTGGATATGCAATTTTGCTAATCTAGTTTGTTTTGATCTTCAAGCCCCAACACATGTCTTCTGCACCACGGGCTGCTTGACTTTATGCTTGTTGTCATGTCTACCCAGCTTCTTTCAGGACCATCGCCAGGGCCAAGTGATGTCCACCCATTTATTGATGCTGCAGTATCTCAGGTAATTTGGAAGAAGTTTAGCATTCTTAAATTTTATCTTTAACTATATATGATTTTAGGTGGCACAAATATCTAAATGATTTTTGTGGATGCAGGAAACCAGTATAGTCAGCTTGGTTGTTCGCAAGCTACTACATAATTATGTCACGCGGCCCCATTTTCCCGTGGATGTTAAATCTTATGCTATATTTTCAGAAGATCAGCCTGGTGTTCTGCAGAGAGTTGGTTCTGCTGCTGGTATGCGTTTGTAAATAACACATATTTGATTGTTTGTGTTCAGCATCTCTATCTCCACTTGTTTTTGGCATGATTATTTTCTCAACTAAATACATTTTTTGGTGTAAAATTAATGGCCTATCAATTGTCATTATCCTTTCCTGTTTTCCTGTGTCTCTAGTAGTGTACTAGCTTCAGTTTGCATGGTAAATGTTGTCTCCATCATGCTTGATAGCATCATTGTTTTACTGGTGTTCTGTGGGTTTTGCACCTAATTTTAGCTGAAAATGATTAAAACTAAGACATTTTATCTGTAGCTACAACCTCTATTCACCATGTTTATGTTCTGTTTCATTGCAGACATTTGAAATTTCATTAGGTTTTTTATTAAAAGCCTAGCTGTTATATTTTGTGTGCAGCAAATTTTATGTTGTTGCCATTAACGTATCTCGTCAGTTCAACTAAAGAAGCTTCCAAAAGTCCAGTGGCTGACAGCAGTCTTAATATTCTACTCACTCTTATCCACTATCGTAAATGCGTTCTTCTGAAGCATGGGAAGGATATGAGTGTTGGTACTGCTACTTCAGATTCTACCTTGAAAGAAGATACATATTTATCAGAAAACCCGTATTGCAAGGCCTTAGCAAATGCCAAGGATGTCGAATGTGAGATCCACTACCCTGTTATCTTACATTATCCATAGGATGTGCTTCTGTTGCTTAGACACCCATTTGTCTGCTAACAGTTGATCGTGTGAATATAGCGGGGAATGCACTCTGTGGTTCACTTGTGAGATTACCTTTTGCCTCTCTATTTGACACTCTTGGCACGTAAGTGTTTCATTGTTACTTTTGCTGTTTATTTGTGTCACCTACAAGCATATGGAAGCATATAGTTCCTACTAGCAAGGTTTGGTAGCCACTGACCGTTGCAAGTTGTTGAATAATATATGATCCATTTAAGGCCTCCCCCTAACACCTTAAGTTTAGATAAGTTGGTTACTTAACATGGTATCAGACCCACCCTTACGATTGAGGGGGAGTGTTTAATAATAAATGATCCATTTAAGGCCCTACTTTAAGAATTATACCTAACACAAGTAATACGAGGACAATGTTCAGCCTGAAAATTAGAAAACAGGTTCAGAGTAATGATTTGTCCGACTTCAACAGATGCAGCAGTAGTATTCTACGACATAGGTATTTAATTATTTCTATCAGCATTTTACTCATTATTCGCTGTTTGCCATGAGTGGTCCTACACCAGACTCAATTACTAAAATTTAGGCCATTGTTGAATAGGTTCAGGGGGTGACACGTGGTGGAACAGTACAACTGTTAAAGTTGAAGTTATGCTTATATCTGTATCTTGCCACACTTAGTGAAAAATGGGGACTGCGTTTAAAGAATTTGAACTAGCTTGTAATTAACAGAAAGGAGAGGAAGGGGGCGAAAGTTGGTTTTCAGTGTCTAATGAGCTGTTTTATGTGATATATAGTTATATTGAGTTTCATTTGTGATGGGAAAAAGTAATTTACATAGCTACTTGAAAATCAAAAAGGTTATAAGGATGTAAGATTGCATCAAAATATCTTGGGAAACCATTTGTGGAGATATGGTTTAGTTCTGTGAATTTAAACCCTAGTAACCACTATGCCAATACAGGGATTGTACTACTAGCCTTAACTTATTGTAAACGAGCTTTCTCTCGGAGTTCATTTCCATCATGTTGGTATTTCCATATACGTTAATAAGGGCTGTTCCACAGCAGTCATAGTTTCATACACAAGTCTCTTGAATATGTTTATTTTTTATTTTTTTATTTTTTTGATTTATCTAAAACAAAGTTTTTACTTCACCATTCCTAGGTGATAACCCGTGCAAAGCGGGGTGAAAAACTAAAATACCCACCAATTAATTCTCCGTGCCCAAAATACCCACCGGTGGAAAGCTCCGCCCTTTTTACCCACGGACCACGCATTACACACATGCGTATAGGGTATGAGTAGGCTATACACGCATGGCAAGCATGCGTAGTCTTTTTTTTTTTTTTTTTACTAGCAGGCCACGCATGGTAAATATGCGTTGTCTTCATAATTTTTTTTTTGTTGTTCATGGAACACGCATGTTGGACATGCGTGTTCTTTATTTTTTATTTTTTAAAAAAATGAGCTGCGTGTTCTTTATTTTTTATTTTTTAAAAAAATGAGCCATGCATCATCAGTATGCGTACAACTTAGATTCTTTTTTTTTTTGTTTTCAGCTCTTATCTCTACTATGCTTTAGGGGTAATAAAGCACGGCTGCATGTCGGCATAAGATATATAACACAAAATATAACAATATAGGAGTGACATCTCCGATAATTAATAGAATTATACAAGGTTACTTCTGTATATGCAGTTTGTCAAAAACGAATCCATGTTTTAGGTTCCACTATTGTCAATATACAATATTACCCAGTCAAATAATATACAAAACAGAGAACATGTCTAAATTGTACGCATATTAGTGATGCGTATAGATTTAAAAGAAAAAAAAAATTAAAGAACACGCATGTTGAACATGCGTGTTTAACCCTGAAAATGAATACGCAAGTCCAACATGCGTATCTGACGGGTATTTTGGTCGGTGCTTATCGCCTACAGGTATTTCGGGCAGTAGAATCTAAAAAATGGTGTATTTTGGTCATTTTTTCTGCAAAGCATGGGCACGGCTCTACGCACAACCCAAGATTAAAATATTAAAATTAATAAACTATCGAAAACAAATCTATACTATATTATAATAGCCGAAGTATTAAAAGTTTGATTGGTCAGTATGGTTTAAATATCTATTATGAAATTTCTAACTAAATAAATCTATACTATATTATACTATATTTCTACCTAAAATATCTCTGTTTCAAACTTGTTTTTTTTGCTTAATTATCCCTACTTTAATATATATTATTGGTAAAAAAACATGTTATTTTATTTTATAAAATAAAAGAACGATGTTATAATTCCTAATAACTAACCAATTACGTTTTTGAGCTAAAACACATTATTTTTTCTAAATTTTCTAACTATAACCTCTCATTTTCAAAAAAATATCACGGATCGTTCTATTTAATGAAATAAACCAATAATATTAAATTGCTAATAATATT
This sequence comes from Kitagawia praeruptora, assembly GCA_037693485.1. NCBI lineage: Eukaryota > Viridiplantae > Streptophyta > Magnoliopsida > Apiales > Apiaceae > Kitagawia > Kitagawia praeruptora. Next base: position 55,451,633 of record CM075347.1, read on the forward strand.
AAAATTACTAATAAATAATTGAATACCTTTTTTATATTCTCTATATTTTAACTAATATATTTCCTTTTCAAATTTTCTTTTCTTACTTAATTATCCTTACTTAAATATTTATTATTGGTAAAAACATGTTACCTTTTCTATTTTTTTAATAACTAACTAATTTCCTTTTTAGGTAAAACACGTTATCTTTTATATTTTAAAAATACCACGAGCAATTATATTTAATCAAAAAAAAAATCATATTATGTATGCTATTATATTAAAGCCGAAACATTAAAACTTTTGTCGGTTTGGTTTTCGGTACGGTTATCCTAATAAATAAATAAAAAAAATAATATAATTAATGGTAAGTAGCCGATTGTTTTCTCTAATTAAAATATGTTACTTTTTAATTAAAAAATATTACATTTGATAAACACCTAAAAATATTAATTGTGTTAGGTTAGGGGACTTACACAATTCGAGATTCACAATCAACCAATACAGAGCGCGCGCACACACCAATCAATAATTGACAAGATCTACCAAAGCGCAAAACAAGAACACACAAATACTTGACGTGGAAACACCCACGCCCCAAACTCGTATTATTAATCAAAACAGTTATCAATAATACATCAAAACAATAACACCTTAATGGTGTCCCAACCCTGATACTTGAGCCAACAATGCTCAAGCATCTCCCAAACAATACTTAAGACTACATCTCTTAAGCTTTCACCTCTATCAAACAAATACAATATGACTATGTATATATAGCCATCCAAAACTTAGCCACCAAGATTTACTATACTTGTTCTACAAGTCTTACCATACTTGTTACAAGCCTTCCAATTCTTGGCACCTAATTTCCAAACTTTGTGATCAAGACATACCATATATAATAATTGTCTAAACATACAATTATTACCTTACCCATATATCTTGGACCACCCAAGCCCATAACATATATTGGGTTGAAACCCAACAATCCTCCCCTTCAACCCAATACCCACATCGGATTGAACGGTAACCAATCAAAGCCATCGACGTCCATTCGCCAACGCCTCCCCTCGAACAAGAACCTCATCTTGCTCCTCCAAACATTGGGTGTCGCTAAAACCCATATAGTGACCCTCCAAACCATCGTTCTTCACCATAACGATGTATCCAATCTACAAAATCACGTGCATCAACCACCACGAGTGCTCTTCCACATGTTGAGTCACTCGATCCTTGCTTTCACAATCCTTCGGCCTCCTGAAGAAAAATCCTTAGTATCATCCAAACAGTTCACCTGGTTGATCAAGCCATTGAAGCAATTGCGATGATCTCTTCCATCTTCTTCCATCTTGAGTCCGAACACAGGATTGATCCACGGTGCAAGTCAACCGCCAAACCGCACGTAACTTTGTCTCTTCCCGCTTTAGCAGCAATCTCCTTGTCAGCAAATCCTTCTCGAACTTTCCCTTAACCTCATCCATCACGAACCCGAACCTTGGCTCTTGATACCACTTGTTAGGTTAGGGGACTTACACAATTCGAGATTCACAATCAACCAATACAGAGCGCGCGCACACACCAATCAATAATTGACAAGATCTACCAAAGCGCAAAACAAGAACACACAAATACTTGACGTGGAAACACCCACGCCCCAAACTCGTATTATTAATCAAAACAGTTATCAATAATACATCAAAACAATAACACCTTAACGGTGTCCCAACCCTGATACTTGAGCCAACAATGCTCAAGCATCTCCCAAACAATACTTAAGACTACATCTCTTAAGCTTTCACCTCTATCAAACAAATACAATATGACTATGTATATATAGCCATCCAAAACTTGGCCACCAAGATTTACTATACTTGTTCTACAAGTCTTACCATACTTGTTACAAGCCTTCCAATTCTTGGCACCTAATTTCCAAATTTTGTGATCAAGACATACCATATATAATAATTGTCTAAACATACAATTATTACCTTACCCATATATCTTGGACCACCCAAGCCCATAACATATATTGGGTTGAAACCCAACAAATTGTACTATATCTTTTAATCATTTATTTTTCTTTTCTAATTAAGACAAGTTACCTTTTAATTTAGACTTAATTGCATATTACATCCTCTTGTTTTTGCCTTATTACATTTTGGGTTATGTTATTTGATAGAAATCAGTTTGCATCCCCATATTTTAAATCTCGTTACAATTTCCATCCCTTTGACTTTTTTCAGTTAATTATGGGTATTTTGATTATTATAATTAATAATAATTTTAAAAAATGAACAATTTGAATTATTATTGTTATTTAAAGATTTTAATATTTATCAAAATTACATTTGTAATTTACAGATTTTTCAAAATATAATTTATAATTTTCATTTTTTTCAGAAAAATTAAAATGTATCTTATTAAAATTTTCTTAGATTATTACTTGAAATATAAACTATTATTATTATAAGTTTTAAGGTATTCATTATAAAATATAATACAAATTTAAGATTTTTATAAACATGTTTCGTATTGTTCTTTTTTTCTTCCAATTTTAAAATTTTCTTTTTTTCTTTTTAAAAAACTTTTTGTTTAATATAATAATAATAATAATAAATGACTAAAATGTCCTCATTTTGATTAACGGTAAAAATCAAATTTAATGAAAAATCAGCAAAGGGGTGAAAATTGCGAGAGAACTCAAAATTATGAGATGTAAAATGCATAAACTAAAACAAACGAATCTTAAATGCAATAACGTTAAACTAAAGGGATGCAAAATGCATTTTAGTCTTTAATTTAAAACATAATTTTGCAATCATTAATATATACCCAAAAATATCACATCTTTCAGTCATTAATAAAATTATTGAAAACCTATATACGTTTATAATAAGGAACATTTATATTAAAGACAAAACATTGAAACTTTTGTTTAATTGGTTTTCGGTAGGGGTGTTCACGGATCGGGTTGGGAGGATTTTATGACCCAATCCAATTTAATCGGTTTAGAAAATTTTCAACCCAACCCATAAAAAAAAATTTGTAAACCAACCCATTTAATGTATTTCGGTTTGGATCGGATTGATCGGGTTAGTAAATATATAAATAAATTTTTTATCAAATAAATAAAATTGAAAATGAGAATTCAAAACAAATCGGAAATAGTTCAACAAAATATTACAATCATTCATGCAACACAAATAGCATAGGTCTTAAATATCTAAGTTCTAATAATATGAGAGTAATAATACAAATTAGTGTATTTGTAATACGTGATAGTTGATACTTTGATAGGGTAAATTGTAATGGACCGGACTCCGGAGTCAGACTATAGTGGACTATTGGACTGGACTAATACTAATACGAATGTCTAATACTCTAATGGGTTGGGTTTATATATTTTAATTATCTTATTTTTAATCGGATCGGGTTGGATTGGATCGGATTTTAAAAATCGAAACCCATATCCAACCCATTAAAATCGGGTTGACATTTTTTCAATCCGAGTATACATCGGGTTGGAAAAAATCGGTTTGGATCGGCCGAAAAGTGCCCGGTTTGGATCGGATTGGTCGGGTTGGCCAAACCGTGAACACCCCTAGTTTTCGGTACGGTTATATATCCTAGTTAATAAATAAGAAAATAATATAATTGATGGTGAGTAGCTGATTGTCTTTCTAATTAAAATACGTTACTTTTTAATTAAAAGATATTATCTTTTATAAACACATAAAAATATCAATTATACTATTTCTTTCATTCATTAATATTTCTTTTTTAATTAAGACAAGTTACATTTTAATTCATAACATTATCTTTCAGTCATTAACATTTACCTAAAAAGATCACACCATATCTTACAATCATTAATAAAATATATTGAAAACCTACCCAAAAATATCACACCATATCTTCCAATCATTAATAAAGTATATTGAAAACCTATATACCTTTATAATAAGGAAACATAGGATAAATTTTTGTATTTTGGTTTAGCTGTTAAACCATACAACGAATAATGACCATTAGAATTTTAGTAAATAAATAAGAAACTTTAGATTTAATAATAAGATAGGGGGTGTTTGGGGGAACTTTTTTTCAGAATAAGTCAACTTATTTTAAGACAAAGTTAGAAATTCCTAACTTTCCAACTTATTTTCTAACTTATTTTTGCAACTTATTGAATCTCAAACATACATTAAATACTTGTATAAAAAAATATCAAAATATAAAACTTTTATCCGAAAATAAGTTCATAAGTCCTTAAGAAAAGTTCTGCCAAACAGGCACATAGTTTATATTTAAATTAGTCTACTAAATATCCAAGATTCGAATCCTGTCAATAACATATTTAATTTAAAAATTTATAATATAAGTTTTTAACCATGCATGTCATTAATTAAAGTTAAATTAAATTATATTAAATTTAAATTAAAATGACTATTGAAAATATTGATTATATAAAAACATAATTGTAACATAAATAAAATTTACAACATATCAAAAAAATCTGTGCATAGTAGGGTTTTAGAGAAAACTTCCAAAGTGTCCCAATTTGAAATTGCTTGGTCTTATTTATCTTTTTTAAAATTGAAGGCCTTTTTGCACCCTGGTATCGTGTTCGATGCAGACGCACAAGACACACTTCACAGTCCACACAATTTATAAACACAATCAATCGATACAAGTTGAGTATGGTAATCTTTACTCCTCTTCTAACACATCAAACAGAGAGTAAATTTGTTTCTATTTATATGCATCAAACACCCAGTAAGTACTCTCGTTCTTGATTGCTTCGGCGCCGCAAGCGAGAGATAGAGAGAGATGGTGATGAAAAAAGATTAAAATAGACTTGTATCAATTGATTGTGTTTGAGAGAGAGGATGAAATCGACTTCAAGATTGACTTGATGAAACAAAATATTGGATTCAATTTGGGTATAAAAGAAGAAGGTAGTGATATGAGATGTGTGTTGTGCATCATAGATATGAAAGAAGGTATTGATGTGAAGAAGTGTATTTGGTCAGAATACGATGTTTCAGCTACCGCAACATAGCTATTGTTGAACACAGAACAACATATCAAGCTAATACTCAACAAGAAATAGCGTATCTGAATGATACACAACACACAATAGCGTATCAGCGGAGTAAATAGGGCCATGCTTATGTTTTTAGGCATTTTGGACCCAATGTTTTTATTTTAGGTTATATAAGGCCATCACCCCTGGTTTTAAGCTAGTAATTACTATTTTTTTATATTTATACACACGCACACAGCCACCTGGTTTTTGACAAGTTCGAACCCTCGACATCCCGTAAAGGGCTTGAAGAACCAAGAGGTGAGAGGTAAGTTAGCAAGTACTAATAACTAACCAATTACATTTTCAGCTTAAACTTGTTACCTTTTATATTTTCTCTTGCTGAAACCTCTTTTTTTCCAATGATATCACGGGCAGTTGTATTCAATAAAATAATACCATTATAATTAATAATTGACTTATTACATTTTTCAGCTAAAACGTATCATCTTATCTATATCTTATATTTTAGAAATATTACGGCCTATATATATATATAATTATTATGAAATCATATCATTTAAAAATTTAACTTACAAAATTCATATCTTAAAAAATTCATTCAAATTATTGAAAAAAATCATATAATATTAAAGAAAATCTAGTATAATTAATAGGTATTATTTAAATATATACTTGTAGAGAATTGAAATATAAAAGCATATAATAAATAAACACTATTTAATTATGTAGTTATAGGAAATCGAACACGGGTGAAATTAAAGAAATTAAAAATGAATAAATAAATATAATTCATAAGTATTATTTAAATGTAAACTTGTAGAGAATTGAATGATATCTATACTAATATATAATAAGCAAACTAGGGGATAATTGGTAGTTTGGTTGTTTGGTTCAACCAACCAAATGGTGACCATTAGATATTTAGCAAATAGATCGTAACCGTTAGATCTAATAGTAAGGAATATTCTATATTTAAATTTCTTTTCTAACTATCCAAGGTTCGAATCCCGTCAATAACAAATTTACATTAAAATTTTATATTATTAGTTTTAAACAATACATGTTATTTATTTTAATAACTATTATTATTACTAATAATTTTATTAATTAATATTACAAAGTTAAATTATATCCATAATAAATTATTTTATTCTATTTTTTTAATCATATAATTTTAAAAATATTTAAAAGTAAGTCGTGCTTTGCACGGGCTCAAATAGATCAAAACCGTCAGATACACTTCTTTTCTAACTATCCAAGGTTCGAATCCCGTGAACAACAAATTTACATTAAAATTTTATATTATTAGTTTTAAACAATACATGTCATTTATTTTAATAACTATTATTATTACTAATAATTTTATTAATTAATATTACAAAGTTAAATTATATCTATAATAAATTATTTTATTCTATTTTTTTAATCATATAATTTTAAAAATATTTAAAAGTAAGTCGTGCTTTGCACGGGCTCAAATAGATCAAAACCGTCAGATACAACAATACTAAAAGTGATTATATACAAAGGTTTAAAGTCGATTCCCGCCAACAACATATTAATTTATATTTAATAGTAAAAATTATTATATACAAAAATGTTAGGTTCGAATTCTTCCAATAACATATTAAAATTAAAATTTATAATAACTAGCTTATAGCCCATGCAAAGCACGAGTTACTTTTAAATATTTTTGAAATTATATGATTAAATAAAATAAAGTATAATAATTTATTAGGGTGATGGCCCAAAATATTCATATGGGAGCCATGCTGGCCCTTTTTACTGACTGAAAACGCTACACCGTCTACCGTGATATAAGGGGTGTTGCGGAAGACCGTGTTCCGTATCATGGGGTGTTGCGGAACACCGTGTTCCGTATCATGAGGTGTTGCGGAACACCATATTCCGTATCATGGGGTGTTGCGGAACACCGTGTTCCGTATCATGCTAACACGGAAGATGGTGTTCCGTATCATGCATAATACGGAACACGGTGTTCCGTATTATGCTAATACGGAGGACGATTCTCCGTATCCCGTCGGTATTTCGGGCCATTTTTTTCAAAATCAGTATTTTGGACAAAAACTTGTGAAAAATAGGCATTTTGGTAATTCTCTCAATTTATTATGGATATAATTTAATTTTGTAATATTAATTAATAAAATTAATAGTAATGATAATAGGGATTCGAACATTGGATTTTTAGAAGAGAGATTTAAATATGGAATATTCCTTATTATTAGATCTAACGGCTATCATCTATTTACTAAATATCTAACGATTACTATTTTTTTAGATGGTTGAACCAAGTCCTTATCTATAATACATTATTATACTCCATTTATTTAATCATATAATTTTAAAAGTAACCCGTGCTTTGCACGGGATATAATAAGCAAACTAGGGGATAAATGGTAGTTTGGTTCAATCCTATATTTTAGCCATAATTTTACTTGAATTAAAAATAAATTTAATTAACATTTTATATAAAAAAAACGTAATTTCCCGGACTATTTGGAGCGTGTAACAACGAAGCAACACAGAAAAATGGTAAACGCGTGAAAAGTGAATCACAAAGCTACTCCCACAATTCCCGTATTTTTGCAATTTAAAAAAAATAATTGGTATAATTGTAATTAAAATGATAAATTTACAAATAGTTTTTCTTAATAAAAGTAAAATTGTAAAAAATTACTTTTAGCAATTTATTTATCAAAAAAGCCCTAAAAATAACGACCAAAACATTAAAATCCCATTTTTTTCTCTACTTTTTTCTTAAATATAATATTATAATTTTTAGTAACTAACCATTATTTTATCTTTAATTTTAAAAAAAAAACTAATTACTTTTAAAATATGTTAGCTTTAATTTCTATTTTCCAAACTTAAACCTTTTCTTTTAAAAAAACCACAGATAATTTTATTTATATGATATTATAATTCATAATAACTAACCAACAATTTAGAGGGATATATTTCGACCCATATCTTCTATATTTATTGAGTATTACAATTTTTAATGAATTATTAATTTTTAAGATAATCAATTTGCTTCCCCAAATTAGTGAAAGCAGTGTAAAATTGCGATCATTTTCCATAAATTATCCTTTTTAAAAATTGTATAGTAGTTAATGAGGAATGACCAAGAATATAAAATAACTCATATTCTTAAAAATCAATGCATTTATAATGGGTATAAAAGAAAATGTATCATCTAATTAATGTTTTCTTAAAATGCGTAATGGTTCCTCATTTTTGGTTATCCACATTTACAAATGTTAGATCTTCAACTCAAATAGATCATGACCGTTTGGAGATCTAAGGTTCGAATCCCGCCAACAACAGTTTAATATAAAGTTAATAATAAATTATGTTATATAGAAAGATTGAAGGTTCGATTTCCACCAACAGCATATTAATTTAGAACCAAACTACAAATCATATCCCTTTCGCTTATTAAAGTATAGTATAGATTTATAAACAAAGGTCTAAAATTTAAATTTTATCAACATATTTATAATATTATGTATACTAAACTATAAGTAATTAAAAAAATTAAAAGTACCCGTGCTTTGCACGGGCTATAAGCTAGTAAATATATAATAGATAAACACTATTTTAATTATGTAGTTATAGGGAATCGAACATGTGATGGAATTAAAGAAATTAAATTAAATAAACAAATCTTGTATTATTATGGAGTTGGAAGGAATTGACCAGAGTTAGGTGATAACCAAATTTGGTACTTTGGTGCTATTGAGCGCCATTAAAATATGGTTTTTCACATTAATAAAGAGTATAGATGGGTGTTGCATCGTCTTTATGCATGTGATCTCTTGCCTAAGTTATCTCTTTGCATAGCTTGATATTTGTAACAAACTTCTTTGATTCTCAGTTTTTTTACTACATTTTCTCAAAGTCATGTAAGCATTTGCATAATTCATTTTCTTGAGTTGATTATAACAAGTTAAACTTTTTCAGGTCTCTGGCTGATGAAGTTGCTATATTACTGCTATACTCACTAGTTTATGAAAATGCAGACTTTCTGGAGTATGTCTTGGTGCGAACTGATCTGGATACGTTGGTATGATATAGTTTTTGTTTTTTGACCTTCTCCTAGTCAAGTTTGTTTAATGTTTCTTGAGTTACATGGTAGTACAAATTTTTAAAAATGTCTTGAAGTGAACTCAGAACTGTCCCTAAAAGAACATAAACAAGAGTAGATCTATTATATTATGTGGTGAATTTCTTGTAGAATTGCATCTATAACCAAAGGAAATAGTAACTCCTTTGTGCTTATTTACAATTTAAACTCTGGACTTGGTTTCATGCACTTGAAACAGCTGGTCATTTGTGTGCTTTTTCCTCTATACATTATGTGTCAAAACTGTAATAACTGTATATCTAGTTTTAAAATACCTTCATAACATCAGATGAAGCAAATTTATGAACCAGTCACCTCTAAAAAGTTTTCTCGTCTAGAATTACTTTTGGCATCATAGTCCCTTTTGCTACTTACCGTTGAATGTTTACTACCTAAGTTACCCCACTGCATTCAGATGTATCTTATCTGTTCCATCAATGATATTAACAGTTGATGCCCTTGCTGGAAACGCTATATAATGCTTCAAAAAGGTCATCCAATCAAATATATATGGTGCTAATCATCCTTCTTATACTTAGTCAGGACTCTACTTTCAGCGCCAGCATACACAAATTGGTGAGGATACTCTCTGCTGGCTTGTATTAAACTATCAAGGATCTTACTTATTAATTATTTATTGGGTCAGATGCTACCTAATGTTCCATGGTATGAAGAGCGCATTCTTCATCAGATATCACTTGGTTCTCTCATGGTCATAATCCTCATAAGGACTGTCAAGTACAACCTATCTATGCTGCGGGTATGATGCCTTGTTTACTTTGTGTGAGATGTAAGAGACAGAGTCCGTACATTTTATAACTCATCATTGTCAGATTTCATCAATGTGCTTACACAAGTGTCAGTAATTGTTTAATAGTTTTTTATTCCAATGTACAGGAAACAATACTAGTAATTTGTCTAAAACTGTGATTTCTATTGCTTTTGACATAATGGCGTGTCTTAACTATAAGTTAGTGGATGTATAAATCCAATACAAAATACTTAGGACCAAGCACTATTCATTTATAGGTACTTGAGATCATTTATGACTTGTGAGTGCCTCGTATGACCCATAACGTATTCAAAAAATAATTACATGATAATACCTGCGCATGCATGCAAATAATTAATTAAGTAATCTGAAAGCAAATTGCAGACTGATTTTGATAGCCCTGCAACAACATGGACCTCTTGAGTTTGTTGTGATTGTACTAACTGAGAGTGCATGTTGCAGATTATTCTAGTTATATAAATTTAAACCAGTGTATTGACAATGATTATGGTTTCAAACACTGTATTGAACTTGAAAGGCATCTAGTCTTATCCATGTGTGTCCACAAACAGAAAGTACTGTATATGTAGGAGCGGGTGTTCTTATAGCGCACTAGATATAAGCGTTGTGGTAAAGTTTGCATATGGTAAACTATTAAGAAGCACACGGCCTCTCAGTCAATATACCCATCAAATACGATACCCTCTCAGAAGATCGTCTAATGTCCATCTAGAAAAGTAGGCTCCTTCACTTGATATATGCTATAACAAACAATAGAAGTATTGATTATAATACTAGGCAACATGTGCATTTTTATCGTAAAAGAAATTTGTTACCAGCAGTTCCACAGTTTCATTGATTGTATATTCTAACACCTTCATTTTAAACAGGATGTATATCTCCATACAAATTGTCTTGCCACTCTGGCAAATATGGCACCTCACGTGCATCGCCTGAGTGCATATGCATCTCAGCGATTGGTTAGCCTTTTTTATATGCTATCACGAAAGTAAGCAACTCATTGCTGTGTTTGTTGATATTTTTGAACATTGTACATTTCACTAACAAATTACAATGGTTGGCTCTGGTTACAGCTTACCTATCTGGGATCCAATTTAATAGTTTTAGCTTTAATGTGATTGAGCAATATAGGTACTCCAAATTAGCCGAATTGAAAAACAATATGATGCACTTGAGCAATGGTGAACTAAAGGATGATGACATCTCAGAAGACACGGTAGTCAATTATACTACTTCTATCCTCCTTTTATCATTCAGATGTTCTAATGCTAAACTAAGGATATTTTCGTTGCAGTCGCCGGAACTGCATATATACACTGACTTCCTACGAATCGTTCTTGAAATATTAAATGCAATTCTAACTTATGCTTTGCCTAGGAATCCGGAGGTATCATATATTATGTACAAATAATATGTGTTCTCATTTATCATATCGATTAAAATGTTTTTACCCTTTCTGCCAAATCTTAACATAACACCATGGGGCAGGTTGTTTATGCGATTATGCACAGGCAGGAGGTTTTTCAGCCTTTCAAGAGTCATCCACGGTTCAATGAGCTGATTGAGAACATTTTTACAGTATGTTGACGATCAAGTTTATTCCTTTTATGTTTACCTCGTCCACCACACACAAACAAACCAAAAAACAAAAATATAATTGTTACATGAGATGTTACCATATAAATATGATATTTGTTTGGAATGTTGCACATAAAGTCTATGGTGCATCTTCAACCCAATGACATTTCTACCTGAATAGGTATTGGATTTTTTCAATACCCGTATAGATGCCCAGAAAAAAGAAGGCGAATGGTCTGTGGAAAAGGTACTTCAAGTCATAATCATCAATTGCCGGTCATGGCGAGGTGAAGGAATGAAGGTATGAACAAATTTAGTTTCTGAAACATTTGTAACATAAAATTATACTATTCTTTTCTGCTATATTATAACCTCCCCGTCCTCACAACTCCCTCTTCTCTTGAAGATGTTCACTCAGTTACGTTTCACATATGAACAAGAGAGCCACCCTGAAGAGTTCTTTGTTCCATATGTGTGGCAACTAGTTGTATCTCGCAGGTTGTTCCTAACTTGTTTTCCCCTTCAAGTCATTGTGTTTTTGATTTGCACTGTTCTTTTACAGAGACCATACACGTGGACACTTCATCCCTATAGCTCTCCTATGTTTAAATATATTGATGCCTCACACTATTCTGATTATGTTCTCTTATTCTGCTGTCTGATTTTGTAACTTGTCTTTAAATTAGCATTCTCGCAATACATATAAGTGGTCTGATTTAATGACTTAGGCCATTCCACTTGTTTAACTATATGTAGTTTATGTTTACTTATTTTACTTGTAGTAATATCTCCAATTCTGGGCTCTTCTATATTTCTTACTGATTTGTTTATCTTGTCAAATGTCGTTCTGCAGTGGTTTCAGCTTTAATCCCAAAAGCATACATCTATTTCCAGTTGATATTCCTGTGGAAGTAAGTATATGTTATTATGCACTTCCATTGCACAATGCATTAACAAAAAAAATCATGTATAAAGGGTTTACTAAAATCAATCAGTTGGTCCTGTGTAACTAAAATATACTAATATCTATCTTTGCCTCTTGGGTCTGGGTAACTGTCTGAGACCAATACATGTCCATTGCTGAGCGTTCCCTTTACCTTGTGATTGGATTTATTTTGCGCTGTTGGAAAAATGTATTTGGAGGAGGGGTAAATTTGATGGAAATTAATGAAAATAACTACTTGATAGATCTTATGCCAACCAGGAAATTTATGTTTTATGCAGAAATTGAGGTATCAAAAGAAGTAATTATATTTCAGGAGATTGGTAAGCGCAAACTTAAGAATTTCTCAAGAAATTTGCAAGTATTTTTGTTATATCCTTCACAGTGGTCATTCTTGATCTCTCTGACACTATTTTACAGTCTGCTCATTAGTGCTTTATCAGTCATTGACTGTTGCATATTCCACTAGTTAACGGAGCATCTGAGCAAAGGTTTAATTCTTGTTGAAGATAATTGCAGTCTTATTTACAATTTTAGTCTGAGTTCAAACTGCTGTGTTGTAGCCTTGTAGACTCGTAAAAAAATGTTTTAATTGATCGGAATACATGATTGACCTAGTTTTCAGAGACTATAGAATTCTTAAATGGTGCTTGACTAGTAGTAAAATATTTACATGATATTTTTGTTTGCTGGCTGAACAGATTAGTTATGCAACAAGAGAGGTTGACAAGCACCAAACTGATGAAGAGTTGTGAGTCTGATACACTTGGATATGTATATACATTGATAATACAAAATAGTAGAGAACACGGATGTCTTTCTCATGCCTGCATGTCTATCATGTCCAACTTGAGAACCATCTCCTGTAGCTAAACTCGATGGGCATCATCATTGTACCCAGTTTGATGTCATATGTCTCGATACATCAGATGTGAGGAGAGTCATGTTAGATCTAAATAAATAACCAGAATCATCTTATGCGATATTATCAAAGTTACACGATAAAACTGTAGTATGGAAGCGTACCTGATTCCATGACGATAGATATGAATACGAATTATGGGACTTGATCTTCCACAGACTTGATTCGCCTCTAGCCGTCTCTCTCTCTAACTGATGGGAATAGGAGGAGTAGAGGTTGCGAATAGCCTTGGGGACCAAAACCCTATTATGTTCTTTATATAGTACTCTAATTAGACCCCATTAACTCTAATCAGATTACTATTGGGTATTACACATTACAAAGCCCATACCGAATAAGATGTTATTGGACACTTTATTTTAGATCACTTAATTAGTCCAAATAGAATAAACATTAAATATAATTGTCTTTAATTTGTAAGCCCACAAATTATTATTAGATTATAAAATATAATCTAACAATCTCCCACTTGGGCTACAAATTGTTCCGAACAACAATTACATTCAATAACCTTAAGTGCGCGCAAGATTGTTTATTCTTTAGAAAACATCTTCCTTAGTCAATCTGGTCCATCTCATATATAAACATGAAACCAAAGCGACCTTCGTCACATTGTCGTAACTGGATCCTCAATGATCACCATATAAATATATTCAATGACATAGATCAAGTATGGATGTGTAACTGAAAATTACATGCAATGTGATCTCAATCATGCCTATTTTCAATTGGTCCTTAATACCTTAGTGAGATCAATCTTTATTCTTTCAAACTTTATGTCAAAACCACAATTGAAAGAGACAGCTCATATTGAGCAATAGAGAGAATAAAATAAATAACTTTATTCTGCAGAATACTCAAAAACACAAATATCACCATAGTGTCAATAAAAACTGAGTACCTAATATAAGAATAAAACAAAAAACTCCCACTAAAACTAAATATTCTCCAATGAGACAACACCCATATGAGCAGTATGCCTAAAAAAAACTTTATGGTGTCAAAAACTTTAGTAAGTAAGTGGGTCTGCTAGCATAGAATTTGTTCTTATATACTCAATAGACACTAATTGATATTGCATTCTCTCTACAATGACTTGATATTTAATGTCTATCTGTTTAGACATAACAAAAAAAACTTAACCAGAAGTAGATTTTCTTGTATCTACACAACCAACATAATCAGAATCAGAATACATAATGATCTCCAAATTTTCCGATTTCTGTTAAACGAGCATGTAATATTTTTGTTCTTTGCAAGTACCTTATAACCCATTTAATTACAATCCAATGATCCATTCCATGGTTACTTGAATATCTGCTTAACATACCCATAATGAATGCCAAAACCGGCAGGTACTAAACTTGACCATACATAAGGCTTCCAATAGCCGAAGCATATGGAATGTTCTACATCTCCTTTCCTTCATGATCATTCTTAGGGCACTGTTTGAGACTAAACTTATCTCCTTTAGCAACATGAATACTTTGCTCCCACTGAATGTGTGATATATCCACAAGTGCCATTAACTAGAGGATCTACTAAGTGGCACTTCATCTTGAGCTTGTTGAGTTTGCTCTTCTTGAGCATCATCTTGATTTTGAGTAGGAAACTGTACAGGTATATCCACATTGTTATCTTGAACTACATGAGGCAAAGAAACTGATTCTTCCTCAAAGAAAACATCCCTGACTTTATCTTCCCCTCAAACTCAACATCCTCAAGAAATCTAGCATTTCCCGTTTCGAAAAAAACTTTACCAAAGGATCATAAAACCTGAAACCCTTTATTTTTTCAGGATACCCAACAAAATAGCAACTAACAATTCTTGAGTCCAGTTTATTTTCATGCGGCTTGTAAAGCCTTGCCTCAGCTGGACAACCCCACAAAAAATAATTGATTGACCACAATTCATAAGGGGTTTTAGCTATTGCTTTGTTAGGTACTCTATTTAGTATGTAGGCTGCAGTCTTAAGTGACGTTGTTCACCGGATCCGTCATACCGACCATAGTACTCACCACCACGATCAGATCTGACAGCTTTAATCTTCTCACAAAGCTGATTTTCAACTTCGGCTTTGAAGACTTTAAACACGTCCAAAAATTGTGACTTTTCATGAATTAAAAATAAGTACCCATATCGAGAATAGTTGTCTATAAAAGTGATAAAATACTGTTGACCATTCCAAGAAGCTGTAGGGAATGGACCACATTATATCAGTATGTATCAACTGTAAGACACTAGTACTCCTATTTGCACTTAATTTCCTTATGTTTGTCTGTTTGCCCTTAATACACTCAATGCATACATTAAGGTCTGAATAATCAAGAGATTCAAGTATTCCATGTGACACAAGTCTCTCTAGTCTCCCTTTAGAGATATGTCCTAAGCGCTTATGCCATAACATTGCAGAATTCTCTCTTGATAATCTTCGTTTTGTACCTCTTGATGTTACTTGCAGGGTTTCATTATGTGAAGCAATTGTATTTAGCAAATATAAATTATCAATCAAAGAACCAGTCGCAACCAACGAAGAATTAAGAAATAGACTAAATTTATTATCTCCAAATGAACAAGATTAACCATATTTGTCCAAAACAGAAATAAAAACCAAATTCCGTCTAAATGACGGTACTACATAAGTCTCTCTTAATTCAACAAAATGACCAGTCTCAAAAGACAATCTAAAAGTGCCAATAGCTTCAACTGGAACTGCATTGCCATCACCCACATAGATGAATCTTTCAGCATCACTTGGTTTCCGGCTCCAAATGCAACCCTGCATAGAAATACTTATGTGAGTAGTAGCACCAGAATCTACCCACCATGTATTACTAGGCACAGAAGTCAAATTAACTTCAAAACAGACAAAGGTGAAAAGTCTACCTTTCTTTATACGCCATGAAGCGTATTTGGGACATTCCTTTTTCACATGCCCAGATTCCTTACAAAAGAAACAAGTTACAGCTTGATCCTGAGTCTTTTGTTTCTTAAGCTGTGATTTTCCCACTGCAGTCTCATTATCTTTAGTCCTCTTTCGGTGATTAGCCTTTGAGGTAGTTGCAACATGAGCACTTTCAGTCTTTTCACGCTTCAATCTATCTTCCTCTTGCACACAATGTGAAATGAGCTCATTCAGAGTCCACTTATCCTTCTGAGTATTATAACTCACTATAAATTGACCGTATTGTGCAGGAAGAGAGATGAGTACCAAATGCACAAGCAAGTCATCAGACAAGTCAAGCTTTAGTGCCTTAAGTTTTGAAGCGATGTTAGACATCTCCATAATGTACTCACGAATATTTCCTTGAGCTTTATACCTCATCTGAACAAGATCAGCCAAAAGCTTACTTGTCTCAGCCTTTTCGTTTTTCGCAAAACGCTTTTCAAGCTCATCAAGGAAATCCTTAACAGATACCTCATCGGAGTCATCAGACATACCGCCCCTGAATGCTTCAGGAATGCTGCGCTTTATCATCATTAGACTTAAGCGATTCGAACGCTCCCACTTCTCAAAGTTCAATTTATCAGTATTAGAACTTTCATCCGTAAGAGAAGCAGGTTGTTCTTTCCTTATAGCATAGTCTAAATCCATGCAACCAAGAACTAATAGAACGTTCTCTTTCCAGCTCTTAAAGTTTGTGCCGTTAAGCACGGGAATGGAGTTCATGTTGGCAGTTATATTAGCAGCAGATGCATTAACTAGCAATTTGGAACAAAAAAAAATATAAGCTCGCATAATGGAAATTCATGTCATATGCATACATAATAGCACACAAAAAAATACATGAATTTAAATACTATAGTGTGTGGGCCCATTCAAACAAGATACCTAGCACAACATTAATATTTAGTCTTTGGACAGAAATATTAACTTGCAAGTGGTACTCTCCACGCAGAAATCAAATATTAATAATAAATTCGGTCAAGCAATAACCTTCCTTTGGGCCGGTTTATTACTCACATGAAAAATTAATAATTATTACATATTTATTTCCGCACGTATATTCATTATTTGGCCATTAAATAATCTTCCTTTGGGCCGATTATTTTAACGCATAAATAATAAACATACACATCCTAATATTTCAAAATAAATAAATCTACACATAAATATCAGTTTGCCAATATTTTGCTTCAACTCACTTATTCACGAAATAAAAGGACAAGAAAAAAAATATCTTTTCTCTTTCTTTAAAAAAATGTGCCCAAATCCGTATTATTGTAAAATATTAAAATAATCACCAAATATTTTAATATTTCCACAACCCAAATTTAATCATATTAATGAAAATATGATAGTACCTTAATATAACACACAAATATAATGTGTTCGACACATCTAACAAAAAAAAACTTAATATCCATAATCACAGGTTCCATGTCATATAAGTGTTAATAAAAAAAAATTAACACAAAACGGACAACCAGTTTAACATGCAGTGGCCATATTAATGTTAAATTAACAAAAAAAAAATTAACTTTTCTGTTGTTATTTCGACCATGCAAAACAGGTCATGGTTCTACGACTTAGCCAATTAAAGTAGACGTAATCAAATAAATTTACATGCAGTATAGGCCAGGCAAGAAAAATATCAAAAACTCATGATATTATTAACTGCATATATGTGTTCAGTACTAATACACGTGTTTATTAAACCTTAGAAAACACGAATTGAACATGCCAATCAACGATCAACGATACATTAATATATACTCCCTCTGTCTCTTAAAACATTTCCTGTTTACTAAATCGGGACTATCAAAATACTCTTCCCCTTTCTATTTTAAGCCATAAACAATAATATTCAATACTCACTACTCCACCCACTACTCCTTAAAAACAATATTCAATACCCACTACTTCACCCACTACTCCTTAAAAACAATATTCAATATCCACTACTCCACCCACTACTCCTTAAAAAATAATATTCAATACCCATTATCCACCCACTACTCTTTAAAAACTATATTCAATATCCACTACTCCACCCACTACTCCTTAAAAACAATATTCAATACCCAATACTTCTTAAAAACAATATTCAATACTCACTACTCCATAAAAAAACAATATTTATTACTAATTGTCTTAAAACCCGTGTTTTTAGTCAAACGGGAAAAGAATAAAGAGACGGAGGGAGTATCATAATCGATAAAATACAATCATATAATATGATCAATCCTAATAATTCGACATAAGATAGGCTCGGATACCAATTGTTAGATCTAAATAAATAACCAGAATCATCTTATGCGATATTATCAAGGTTACACGATAAAACTGTAGTATGGAAACGTACCTGATTCCATGACGATAGATATGAATACGGATTATGGGACTTGATCTTCCACAGACTTGATTCGCCTCTAGCCGTATCTCTCTCTAACTGATGGGAATAGGAGGAGTAGAGGTTGCGAATAGCCTTGGGGACCAAAACCCTATTATGTTCTTTATATAGTACTCTAATTAGACCCCATTAACTCTAATCAGATTACTATTGGGTATTACACATTACAAAGCCCATACCGAATAAGATGTTATTGGACACTTTATTTTAGATCACTTAATTAGTCCAAATAGAATAAACATTAAATATAATTGTCTTTAATTTGTAAGCCCACAAATTATTATTAGATTATAAAATATAATCTAACAAGTCATTTTTGCCATTATAAATCAATGTTCTATAGAAAATTGTGTATGCATATGTAGAGAACTTACGAACTTGATCAGTGTTTTGGCTATTCTTGTTGTTCAATATTCAATATAGAGAGTTAAGTTCTATGGAGACAGTGGAGACCGACCATATACATTATGTATTTAAAACATTGCAAAACATATATATTTGCAAAGAATGTTCAATTAACATTATTATTTCATTCAAAATCTAAAAAATCATATATGATTGCAGAACATGTTTTGGAGAAATATACGTTCTGCAATATTTTATTTGCAGAACATACATGATTTTCAAGATTTTTAATGAAATTTGCATGTAAAACATATATGATCTTCAAGATTTTCAATGAAATAGATGGTATAGTGATTTTCATAGAACATGATTTTTAATAAATAAGTTTTTGAAATGTTTTGATTGATATTGGTCTCCGATCTCCACTAAAAATGTTGGTCTCCAAAGAACTTAACCCATATAAAGTTGTGTTTGCAATTCATTGTTGGGATAAAATTCAGCAGCAATATTTCCTCAAAAAAAAATAAAAATTCAGAAGCAATATTATGTCTGGCCGGTCAATCACAAGTTCACAAAACTTTGAAAACTGATAAACATGTACGTTGAAAAATTGTTGAAAAATTGTTGAATGTTTGTTATTGGGGTTGGTTAAATTTTCTTGGGTCAAAACAGGTCAGATATTCAATAGTTTGGCAAATATTTTCCGGCACAATTGTTGTACCACTTATGTAATGATGGTTAAGAGCTTTGATTCCTGTACAGTTGAACCTCCATTAAATAATCAATTCGTTTATGGCTTGTTTGGTAACTTGGAATTCATTTGAATTCCTGAAATTGACCAAATTTAAGTGTTTGGTAAGATTAAAAAAATTTGGAATGGGAATTGATGAATTCTATACCAATTCAATATTAACTATTTTTTTGTAATTTGAAATTACAAGTGAAAGATAGTCATTTGAAATTCTTCTCCACCAAAATACAAGAGCATCACTTTTTTTTTTGAAATTTTTTTTTTGAAAATTTATTTTCCGGGAAAATTTTCTCGAAAAATTTTTAGAAATTATTTTCCGGGAAACATTTTTAGAGAATTTTTTCTTTTCCCGGGAAAATTTTCTCGAGAAATTTTTTTGGGGAAATTTAGAAATTTTTTTGGGGAAATTTAGAAATTTTTCCCGAGGAATTTTTTTTCGAGAACTTTTATTTCGGGAAATTTTTCTCGAGAAATTTTTTTCGGGAAAATTTTTCTCGAGAAATTTTTTTCCCGGGAAAATTTTCTCGAGAAATTTTTTTCCAGGAAAATTTTCTCGAGAAATTTTTTTTCCGGAAAATTTTCTCGAGAAATTTTTTTTCAGAAAATTTTTCTCGAGAAATTTTTTTTCGGGAAAATTTTCTCGAGAAATTTTTTCCGGGAAAATTTTTCTCGAGAAAATTTTTTCCCGGAAAATTTTCTCGAGAAATTTTTTTCCCAGAAAATTTTTCTCGAGAAATTTTTTCCCGGGAAAATTTTTCTCGAGAAATTTTTTTCCGGAAAATTTTCTCGAGAAATTTTTTTCCCGGAAAATTTTTCTCGAGAAATTTTTTTCCTGGAAAATTTTCTCGAAAAATTTTTTTCCCGGAAAATTTCCTCGAGAAATTTTTTTTCGTGAAAATTTTCTCAAGAAATTTTTTCCCGAGAATTTTTTTTCCGGAAAATTTTTATCTTGAAATTTTTTTCAGGAAAAATTTTCTCGAGAAATTTTTTTTCGGGAAAATTTTTCTCGAGAATTTTTTTTTAAATTTCTCGAGACCAGAAATTTTTAAAGTAAAATTTTTTCAAATTTTAAAATTTCTGAATTTGAAATTCTCATACTTTCCAAACAAAGAATTTGAAATTGAAATCATGGATTTCAAATTTTGAAATTGAAATCATGAATTTCAAATGAAATTGTAATTCCCAAACGCGACCTTAATGAATTTTTTTCCCGGTTAATCACATATAACAAAATGATAGTAATAGAAGAAGTTAGGTGTCAGAATTATCTTTTGCGATGCTGCTTCGAAACAACAATTTCATAGAGAGAATTTTTCGATTGCTCAGGATGTGTCCTGATATTAAATTATTTTTCATATAAAATACATGCAAGAGTAATTTTGTAATTACATACTTCACGTTTCATTTTGGAAGTATGTTTTTATTGTCTTACATTACATGTAAGAATCTTATAACTTTACTCCATTTTTTTATTTCACTAAATTACTTTAAATTTAAGAAGAAAATGATATTAAATGATATTACAACAGAAGACTACTGAAAATATTAAATATATCTCAACTACGTTCTACCGGAAACACCCTTGCTAATATGTACTCTAAGTTCTGTGATGAAAAATTGATTATCATTAAACTATGATTCGATTCTTTGATTTCGATTCCTTATTATTACATAAATAAATCATATTTATTTATTATATAATTTTATCAATTTAAATAATTAATTAATATTCCCTTTGTTTTTTTATGTTAGTCTCTTGACTTTTCTGCACGTACTTTTAAGTGTTTTGACTGCATAGTTAAAATTATTTTTTTCAATTAATTTTTTTTGTGAATTAAAATTTTGAATATATATTTTTATTCAAAAAAATAAAATTTCAAAAATAATAATTTTAATTATGTGGTCAATGCACCTAAAAATTTATGCAAAAAATTCAAAATACTAATATAAAAAAAACAGAGGGAGGATTAATATTTTAATTTTGGTCATGCACGGTTGTCAGCTAAATTAGTTACAGGTACAATTTAGCGAAGACTTGCTGAAGTCTTTATTGCTAGAAAATCACAAGGTTTGCAAAGACATAGCAAGAAGAGGACGTATCACATTTGGCGATGAAGAAAGCTTCTAAACCTGAAGGTACTTTGACACTAAAAGTTCATATATTGATTGATCGTTTGTTAAGAGAAGTGAACAGGCTTCTATTATATCCTGACTGGCTTCCTGTAGAAAGATGTCAAATTTCTTTTTATTCTCAGCAGCTCATCTCCTTCTCTAAAGAATTTCAAACCTTTACCATAACATTTCATCACAATCATCTATATCATTTGTTAACTAATAGCACATTAAGCGATCTTGTTAGTAGGTTACTTGAGTTTAAAAATGCAAGAACAACCGTAGACATTTCGAACTTTAATGATCTTCCTGATTTCAACCATGTTGGAGACCGACTAGCGTTTGAAGTGGCTTTGATTTTTAAATGCTTCCCGAAAGGTTTTTGGAAGTTATCCCAAGAATTTGTATCCATTTACTTTTGTTTTGACAAAAGAAAGAATCACGAAGAAGAAGTTTTCGTTGGATTCGAAGAGGAAGCAAGAACTTTACTGCAACAACTTGCGTGTATCACAAAGAAGCAGCTTGAAGTTATTTCCATTGTTGGGATGGCTGGACTTGGTAAGACTACTTTAGCTAAAAGACTTTATAATGATCCTTATGTGGTATCCTACTTCTATGTTCGAGCATGGGTTACTTGTTCTCAGGTTTATCATAAAAGAGATCTAATGCTTTCCATTTTAAGCTCTGTCACTGAGATTACTGACGAGGATTCTAGAATGAATGATAATATGATTGCCCATGTTTTATATCGTGCCTTAAAGGGTCGAAGATACCTTATTGTGATTGATGATATCTGGAGTGCTAAGGCATGGGATGATTTTAAAAGTTGTTTTCCAGATGACAACAATGGGAGTAAAATTATGCTGACCACCCGGCTCAAAGACGTTGCTTTGCATGCACAGTCTGATGGAAATCCGCTTTGTTTACGTTTCTTAACTGAAGTGGAAAGTTTTAATTTATTTACAATGAAAGCTTTTATAACAGGATTGTTTATTGAAGACTTATATTTCATTGGAATGAGTATTACAAGAAAATGTCGTGGTTTGCCTCTTGCAATTGTTGTAATCGCTGGACTACTCAAATACAAATACGAGAGAGATTGGTGGGTACAGGTTGAGGAAAGTGTAAGTTCTTACATCGTGACTGATGAAAACCATTACATGGATACACTAGCCCTGAGTTATGACCACATGCCTCAGCACTTAAGACCTTGTTTTCTTTCTTTCGGAGCATTCCCAGAAGATCATGACATCCCAGTACATAAATTGATTTGGTTATGGATTGCAGAGGGATTCGTGCATCAGCATGGTACAAAAAAGAGCTTAGAGGATGTTGCTGAGGATTACTTGATGGATCTTATCATGAGAAGTCTAGTTGTTGTCGGCAAAAAAAGGTCTAATGGTAAAGTCAAAACATGTCGTATTCATGATCTCTTGCGTGATTTGTGCTTCAAAAAGGCTGAGGAAGATAAATTTTCACCAACTATATGCAAGTACAATAAACATTCTTATGCATGTTCTCATTCTTTAAGAAATCATTCTACAAGATCCCAACTTTTGCTCAGCAATGATGATATCCCTACCACTCCATCAAACTGTTCTTGCTATTCTTCTGAAATCTCTCTGTCATTTTTCAAAGATGTATCAATTGTATGGGATAATTCAAAACTTTTTAAATCTTTGGACATGTCATCCATAGAACTGTTGGTATTTCCAAGTGAATTACTGCAACTAGTACACTTAAGGTACTTGGAACTTCGGTTTAGGTCCGGTAATCCTCCTGAGTCTATATCCCACCTTAAAGAACTCGAAACACTTATAATGTCATCAAGGATGAGCATGGTTCTTCCACAAAATATATGGAAGATGAGAAATTTGAAGCATCTTTGTATCAAATCAGGGGAAAATCTTGTGAATTTCTCTGATTCTCAAGAAGAACCTAGCTTACTGGAAAACATGCAGAGTATGTCACTAGTAAGCCCTACTCGGCAATGTCAACATATCTTAGCTAGAACTTGTAATTTGCAGAAGCTAGGTCTTTGTGGACCAGTAACAACAAAGAGCGGGGATTTGAAGTTTCCTGATCTAGGCCGTTTAGTGCACCTCAAAACGTTAAAGTTGTTAAATACTATTCCTCTTTGCAAAGCCGGAAGATTAAGTGATTCAATTACATTCCCCAAAAGTCTAAGACATCTTACTATGTCGAATACTTATCTGGATTGGAAGGAAGCTTGGTTCTTTGAAATGATACCTAACCTTGAAGTTCTCAAGTTGAAACTTCATGCCTTTGTCGGCAAAGACTGGGAGACAAGTGTGGAAGCTTTCCCTTGTCTGAAATTTCTTAAACTTGATGAATTGGATATTACAAGTTGGACAGCTTCCCGTAATCACTTTCCAGTCCTTCAGCGCTTACAGGTGAACCGATGCCCTTATCTAATAGAGATCCCAGAAGACTTTGGTAACATCTACTCGCTTGAGTGCATTGAGTTAATTGGGTGCAGTGATGCTACAACAAGTTGTGCAAGGAATATCCAGAAAGAGCTAGAGAGCAATGGTAATGATTGGCTCAAAATCATACTCACCCCTCAAGATTAGCTGAACAAAAAGAAAGGTTAGAACACCCAAGTATATCACTGTGATCATTAAGAAATATCACTGAATTATGCTCTTTTTTTCTGTAATTATTGAAGTGTTTGATAGGTTGCTCATATGGATATTTTGCCATTATGTGACTTTCCCAGATCATCCATTAAGTTCTAAGGCTGAGGCTATGTTTGTTTCATCGACATAATCGTGAAACTGACGGAAATCCACACTCATTTTATCATACCTTATGCTTTGACATAATTCAACTAATTTTGATTAATTTTGGTTCAGTTTGGGAGACTATTCAATCCCAACGTATGTCCATGTATTATTAATTCCACAGAGTTGAACTATAAGTCATTAGAATTCGAGCGTGTTTGGCTTAACTTAAAAATTGTTACTTATCACTTAAAGTGCTACTTACTCACTTTAAGTGAAAAGTGATAATTTTCACTTAAAGTTAGGTGTATCTGTTTGGCTAATTTTACTTAAAGTAAATTTTTTTAAAAAAAAATAACTAAAAAAAAGGAAATTTATATTTTTTAAACATAATATAAAAGTGTAAAATACAAATATATGCAAAGAATATAATACGAGTTAAAAGGTGACTCAAATACATAAAAATTGATATGAGAAAAAAAATAAGTGAAAAAAAAGTACCTCAATTTTTTTAAGCCCAGTTTCACTTTAAGTTGGTAAAATTAAAGACGAGCCAAACGGCTCATTTCTACTTAAAGTGGGTTCTAAAAAAAAAAAATGAACGCCAAACACGCTCTTCATTCCATAGCATTACTTAAGAACTTTGTATAAACAGTATATATTAAGTTGGAGATCTTAATAGAAATTCGTTAGGCTCGTTTAACAGCTCGTTTAGCTCGGCTCGTTTAACAGCTCGTTAGGCTCGGCTCGTATAACAGAACTCGACCCGACTCGTATAACAAAACTCGACTCGACTCGTGAGGAACTCGCGAGTAGCTCGACCCGACTCGTATAACAAACGAGCCGAGTTCGGCAGGGATTTTCGGCTCGTTTAATAAACGAGTCCGGCTCAACTCGTCAAAAAAAGCTCGATTCGATTTAAAGCTCGACTCGAACTCGCTCGGCTCGACTCGAATTACAGCCCTAATGCCAATGCCATGAAACAAACATAGCCTTTCTGTTTAAATGAAGGTGGCATTAATTAATTTATCACAGCATCTTAATTTGTGATGAAAAACTGTAGTATTTTCTCATTACTAATGTATTAACACATACCTTCTTAAATTAGATAAGGCAAGTATTCAGGTATAATCTCAGTGTTGTGAACTAAGAGTAATGCTAAGATTAATGTTAGATAGCCCAAATTGGTACTTAAAAATTGCTTCGATGTAAATATAGGGGATCCACATTATATATTATAACTATAAATTCATACACTTGTCATTTAGGAAAGTTTTTAAGAACCAATTCAGGATACCTAAATTTTCCTATAAAAATAAAGTTTTTTTTGCGTAATTTGGAAGTCTCATGAATACTTTTAATAAATGAGTTCCACATAAAAAATTTTAGTAAAAAGCATAGACAGATTTTATGCCACATAAAGTCTGCTTTCTATAACTTTGGCCAATCTAGTTTAGGTTTAATATTTCAAAGTTTAAAAACATTGTCTATCAATAGAGTCCAAATCTTCTACACCACCACTTTAGTCTACACCACCACTTTAGGTATGTTATTCCATATTTCACTTTGAATGATTGTTTTTGATTGGGTAGTTAATGTAAATGTAGGGGTTCCATTTTATATTAATGAGAAGTGAGCGAATCAAAAACAATCTCTAAAGTGGAAGATGGAGTGACACACCTAAAATGTTGGTCAGGATTTGGACTCCTATCAACGTCACTTTCACGTTTCTAATGTTAAGTAGGACGTTTTTATGTTTCTAATGTTAAGTCGACGTTAATGTCACTTGTCAATCGAGTATTTTTGATAATAAATATAAATTTCAATTTACATTTCAGAAATTTGCTCGAATCTCAATTTAGTTTTAGTATTTAAAATATTTTAATTTTGTAGTGATTAATATTAGTTTTTTTTATAATTCAAATTATCAAAAAACAATCGACTTATATCATTTTATAAATTGATGGGAAAATTCAATTTTATCAATTATGCAAGTTCTTAATTATTTATTCAATTGGTTGTAATTTTTGCAACTTTAGCTTTTAAATAAATTGACGAGACAACTCAGTTTATCATTCATATAATTGCACTATTTATTCAATTATTTTTGTTCGGTTCCAATTTGTTTGTAATTGTGAAATCGACTTAATTGCAATTTAATGGTCTCAACTATTATTATTTTGTATGAAAAAACTCTTTTATAATTATTGATCATTTATGTACTAAATAATTTTTTAATAAATAATTGCATTCCATCAAATTTTTTTAATTAACGTTGATGAGTTCACTTTTTCTTTTTTATTATAGCAACAATCTAAGAACAATATAAATTTTAGTTTAATTTCAACAATATATGAACAATATAAATTTTTAAATACAAAGATTGAGTACTTTTCTAGAAATATTTATAAAAATATGGAAGACAATCAAATTTATTCGAAATCAATTTATTTAACTTTGACATTCTAAAAAAGGGAATTGAATTTGCATTTTGGCTACTGATATGGGCTAAAAGTAAGCCCTAAAGACACATTTAATGTGGCATTAATTAGACCCGGAATGGTCCAAACGTGGGGCCCACCAAGTAGGCCCAAACTCCAATTATAATATTAATTTCGTAATTAATATTTAGGGGTAATTAACAGCTGGGAGATACAAGTCAGATAAGGACGTTATCCCTACGAAAAGTAGCCTCCAAGCCACACAATCATACAAGGAAACTGACTCCTACAAGGAAGGAGTCTAGAACCTTCCTCAAGGATGACTTGTCCACCAAGTCACTTAACCCTACCCTAATTCTGAGGCTTCTCAGCCTATATAAAGGGTCAGACCCCTCAACCTAGAACTACGTTTTCTTGGCTTGATTCTCTAATACAGAGATACGTAGGCATTCTGTGAGGACCGTTAGTCTCGAACACAGAAGCAGCCATAAAAGCACGAAGCTCACGAACCCTAGCATTAAATACATCAAACCCTAGCCGCAATCTAATAACCTAGTTTTTATTCCACAACATTTGGCGCCGTCTGTGGGAAGAAGACATCAACCATGGTTCAAACACGAAGAACTCCACCAAGCACTACGGAGCCAATCGCTACCGAGGCTCTACCTCTTAGCTCTGCTCCGCCCCGTACTGAACAAGTGCTACCGACATCTGAGCAAGTACCTCCAACATCTGGGATTATCGTTCCATATCAAGTTTCTCAACCCCTAGGGACGACTACCCATGTTGAGAGTACGCTACCTCCGATCGTCCACACAATTCCAGGGACTAACCCGGGGATTTCTTCCCTGATTGTAGACCCCAACAACCTTACACGAGGGGTTCAGATCCACACTACGGATCTCCCCATAAGCACCAATCCAATGTATGGGATGACCAATTACGGAGCTGGACCGAGTGGCCATGCCCTGTATATTCGAGATCGAGATTATCGCGATTTTTCTGGTCCTTATTCAGATGAATCATCTTCTGGCAATGATTACGAGCGTGATGAAGCCCCGAGGAGGCGACGTGCAAGTAAAGAGCCTATGGGAAGAACTCGAACTATCCATGATGGACTCCCTTCAACAGCTGCTGAAAGGATTAAGGCTTATGAAGCCGAGATCTTAAAGTTAAAGGAAGATATGGCCAGGGAGCAAGCCAGATCAAAACAGACTTTGCCACCTCCCACGTCAGGACCGATTCCCTTCATAGATCTGGAGAGGCCTCCAAGGAGGCAAAGAAGGACTACTGTCCCACCTGAAAGAACTACAAGGGTGGAAACCCCTAAAAGCAACCCTAAGGATCTGATGCCACTTGGGGACCCTGATGATCCCACACCTCCGTTCACTGAGGACGTGATGAATGCTCGTATTTCAAAGAAGTTTAAGATGCCAACGATCAAGGCTTATGATGGAATGGGTGATCCTGCCAACCACGTTAGGACGTTCTCAAACGCACTGCTGTTGCAGCCTGCAAGCGACGCTTTGAAGTGTAGGGCTTTCCCTCAAACTTTGTCAGGCATGGCTCAAAGATGGTATAGTCGGCTTCCTGCAAACTCGATTGGTTCCTTTAAGGAATTGAGTGCTGCTTTCATTAGTCAGTTTATCAGCGGAAGAACGCATGAGAAAAGCTCTGCATCTCTTATGTATGTGGTACAAGGGAAGAACGAAAGTCTGAGAGACTATCTTAAGAGGTTCACCAAGGAGACTCTGAATATCACTGATCTGGACAATAAGGTTGCAATGGTAGCCTTGGAGCATGGTACCACCGACCTATACTTTAAGAGATCATTGGCAAAGCATCCCCCGGAGAACATGGCTGATCTCCAACGAAGAGCTGATAAGTACATCAAGGCCGAGGATAGCACGAAGAAGGAAGTCACAGTAGGGAATGGTCAGGGGAACAATGATACAAAAAAGCGCAAGCAAGGGCAGGAGTACGATGCTAGGGACAAGTATCCCCGAACTAGCAAAGACTCTGATTCGCCACCAAAAAAGAACTTGGGACCAAGGTTCTCTGACTATGCAAGGTTGAATGCCCCTAGAAGTCAAATCTTGTTGGAAATTGAGAAGGATAAAGACTTCCGATGGCCGAAGCCACTCAGGGGAGACCCCGCAAAGAGGAATAAGGATCAGTACTGTAGGTTCCACCGAGATGTAGGACATGACACGGATGATTGCAGACAGTTGAAGGACGAGATTGAATTCTTGATCCGTAAAGGAAAGTTGAACAATTTCACAAAGGGTGGAGATCAAGGAACCCAAAGAGGGGATTACAACAGGAGAAACAATGACAGAAGGGATAATGATCGTGACCGTAGCACGCAGCCCCGAGGGCCAGTTATCAACATGATCTGGGGAGGTCCTACAGCGGCCGGTACAACTCGAAACTCTCGAAAGGCATACGCAAGAGAAGTAATGCACATTGTGGGAGAAGCCCCGAAGCGTGCCAAAACTGAGATGGTAATTGGTTTTGATGATTCAGACTTGGAAGGGGTGAAGTTCCCCCATGATGACCCGTTGGTCATAACTCCTGTGATTGGAAATTCAGAAGTAAAACGAGTCTTGATAGACAATGGAGCTTCTGTGGATATTTTGTTTCATGATGCGTTTGTAAAGATGGGATACAACGACTCTCAATTGACCCCTGCAAACATGCCTATATACGGATTTAATGGAGTGGAGTCCAACGTTGAAGGGACCATTCAGTTGCCCATGACTATTGGGCAGGAGCCTAAGGAGGCGACTCAGATGCTGAATTTCTTGGTGATTAAAGCAGCTTCAACATACAACGCAATCCTTGGAAGGACTGGATTACATGCGTTTAAGGCTGTGGCCTCTTCCTATCATATGAAGATTAAGTTTCCAACACGGAATGGTGTCGGAGAACAAAAGGGTGATCAGAAGATGGCAAGAAGTTGCTATGTAGCCGCCTTGAGGGCCGATGGAGTTGGGGGGCAGGTCCTTCCAATTGAAGACATGGATGTCCGTGACGATGAAGAGCATAGAGGGAAGCCAGCAGAGGATTTGATTCCCATACCCCTAGAGCCGAATGATCCTGAAAAAGTTACTTATGTTGGAGCATCTCTGAAAGAACCCTTAAAGGGCAAGTTGATAGAATTCTTACAAAAGAATAGCGACGTGTTCGCTTGGACGGCAGCTGATATGCCAGGGATTGACCCCCAACTTATAACTCATAAGTTGAATGTTGACCCCAAGAGGAAGACAATAAAGCAGAAGAAGAGAAACTTTGCTCCGGAGAGGCAAGAGGCCATTAAGCAAGAAGTGGATAAGCTCTTGGAAGCTGGTTTTATTGAAGAGATTCAGTTTCCCGAATGGTTAGCAAACCCTGTGATGGTCAAAAAGGCGAATGGGAAGTGGAGGATGTGTATAGACTTCACTGA
Organism: Kitagawia praeruptora; assembly: GCA_037693485.1. Taxonomy (NCBI): domain Eukaryota; kingdom Viridiplantae; phylum Streptophyta; class Magnoliopsida; order Apiales; family Apiaceae; genus Kitagawia; species Kitagawia praeruptora. The sequence goes on from CM075347.1 coordinate 55,482,238, forward strand.
CCTGAATGATGCATGTCCAAAAGATTGTTTCCCCCTTCCGAGGATTGACATGTTAATAGATGCCACAGCTGGAAATGAGATGTTAAGCTTCATGGATGGATTCAGCGGTTATAATCAGATCAAGATGCACAAAGATGACATCCCTAAGGTATCTTTCATAACTGACTTTGGTGTCTTCTGTTATCTTGTTATGGCGTTTGGTCTAAAGAACGCAGGAGCTACTTACCAGCGCTTGGTGAACAAGATATTTGCTCATTTGATTGGAAAAACCATGGAGGTGTATGTTGATGACATGTTAGTCAAGAGCCTACTCAAGGCTGATCATATTAAGCACCTCGAAGAGGCATTTGAAGTGCTGAGGCACCATAAGATGATGTTGAATCCCGCTAAGTGTGCCTTTGGTGTTGGATCGGGAAAGTTTTTAGGGCTGATGGTTTCAAAGAGAGGCATTGAGGCCAATCCTGACAAGATCAAGGCGATTTTAGACATGGAGCCACCACGTTCTATAAGAGATGTGCAGAAGTTGACAGGCCGAGTAGCAGCCCTAGGGAGGTTTATTTCCAAGTCTGGTGATAAGTGTTTACCTTTCTTTCAAACATTAAAGAAGGTAAAGAATTTTGAATGGACACCTGAAAGCCAAGAGGCCTTTGAACAATTGAAGAAATACATGGCTGAAACCCCGTTGTTGGCCAAGCCTAGCCTCGGAGAGACTCTTTACCTATACCTGGCGGTATCTGAGCAAGCATTGAGTGCCGTCCTCATACGGGAAGAGAACAAGGTTCAGAAACCTATCTACTACGTGAGTAAGGTGTTACATGGAGCTGAGTTGAACTATTCTACCATTGAGAAGTTTGCTTTAGCATTGGTAACGGCTTCAAGGAAACTAAGACCTTACTTTCAGTCACACAAGATTGAAGTCCTGACGGACCAGCAATTGAGAAGTATCTTGCATAGCCCGAAGGTCAGTGGAAGGCTAATTAAGTGGGCAATCGAACTCGGAGAATTTGACATTGCATATAAGCCTCGGACAGCCATCAAGGCTCAGGCATTAGCTGACTTCGTGGTTGAATGTACCATTGGCAACCAAGAAGTCGGGGGGCAGGAGATAGTAACCACCCCTGGAGTTGAGAGTAAGGATGAAGAACTTGTACCTGATCAGAAAGAGTATTGGGTGCTCTATTTTGATGGAGCATCAAAAACAAAATCTAGTGGTGCAGGTTTGGTTTTGCAAAGCCCCGATGGGTTCACAGTTGAATACGCTTTGAAGTTGGACTTTCCTACAACCAACAATGAAGCTGAATATGAAGCATTGATAGCTGGATTGGGATTGGCCAGAGTTATGAGGGTCAAGAATCTCAAAGTGTGTGGAGATTCAAGACTGGTAGTCTCGCAAGTGAATGGTGAGTTTGAGGCCAAAGATGAAACTATGGCAAAATACCTCAGAGTCGTGAAAGCTGTTATGACTCAGTTTGAGGAGTGCTACCTGGAGCACATTCCTAGGGAAGAGAACGTTAAGGCCGATGCCCTCTCTAAGTTCGCTTCTTCTGAGATAGAGAATTATGCAGGCAGTGTTTACTTCCAGGTCCTGAAGGCCCCGACCATCAACTCTAAGTTGGTAGCACCTATCGATGTTGGAAGCTGTTGGATAGATCCTATTAAAGCTCATCTAGAAACCGGATGGCTCCCTAACAATGCCTTGGAGGCACGGAAATTGTCAGTGAGAGCATTAAGATATGCCTTGATTGAAGGCATCTTATACAAGAGGTCGTTTGTCATCCCCTACTTGAAGTGCCTAAGGCCCCAAGAGGCAAGAGAAGCATTGGAGGAAGTTCATGAAGGGATTTGTGGGCAGCACTTGGGGGGCAGAGCCCTAGCTCACAAGATTACCCGCCTAGGATTCTATTGGCCGGAGATGTTAGCAGATGCCCAGGATTATGTCAAGAGGTGTGACAGGTGTCAAAAACATGCCCCTGTTGTAAGGCAGCCGCCTGAGAGGTTAACCTCAATCAGCTCTCCTATTCCGTTTGCAATGTGGGGGATGGACATTCTTGGTCCTTTCCCCATGGCTTCAGCACAAAGGAAATTTCTGATTGTCGCCATCGATTATTTCACTAAGTGGATTGAAGCTAAGCCATTAGCAAAGATAACCACCAAACAAGTTTCCCAGTTCTTTTGGGAGAACATAATCTGCAGGTATGGAATTCCCCGAATCCTTGTGACAGATAATGGGACACAATTCAACAATGAAGAGTTCAGGAAATACTGCGAGGAAAATGCTATCGAGCTTCGTTTTACTTCAGTAGCTCACCCGCAAGCTAATGGACAGGCTGAGGTAGCTAATCGGATTATTCTTGATGGACTTAAGAAGAGGGTCGAACGATCGAGAAATACTTGGGTGGATGAATTATTGCCTATACTTTGGGCATATCGTACTACTTGCAAGGTAACAACTAGGGAAACTCCTTTCCTGCTGGCTTATGGAGCCGAGGCAGTTGTACCACTAGAAGTCATGCATGCATCACCTAGAATTGAGGCATTTGAACCAGAAACTAATGAAGAAGGCATGAGGCTCGCCCTAGACTTGATTGATGAAGTCAGGGACGAGGCAAATGCCAGGAATGCGGAGCATCAAAAGAAAGCATCTTTCTACTACAACCACAGGGTTAAGGAGAGGTTCTTTCAGCAAGGTGACTTAGTTCTTAGGAAGATCGAGGCTTCTGGAGTTGGTCAGAAGGGAAAGCTAGCCCCGAACTGGGAAGGGCCGTATCGAGTCAAGAAAACACTAGGACGAGGATCTTACAAACTGGAAACCTTGGACGGGGTTGAGGTACCCCGGACTTGGCATGCATTAAACCTCAAAGTTTACTATGTTTAAGCTCTCCTGAAAAGGACCTAGCTTTTTGCCTATGTAATAGAAGTAGAAATAAGGTTCGAATGAAACCATAACAGAGCATGCTGCTCCTAGTAGGAAGTAGAGTATTTATGTAAGGGTTGAGCCCATTTTATCAGTATTCCTTTGACAGCCTAATAAAGCTTGTTTTGATTCTTCTCTGAATTACATCTTTTGCTTTGCTATTTTAAACAAGTCATAAAATCACGAGCCTGGTGCAAGCCAAGGGGCCAAACACCTAGGGAATTCTAAAGCTTAACAAATTACGAGCAAAGGCAAGAAATAAAAAGCTGGAAAGGAAATTAACTATACGAATAAGTTAAATTAAAGAGTTGCATAAATAAAAGCCCGAAGGCTATTAAAGTTAAGTTACACAAATTGATGGTTTAAACAAAAGGCATAACAAGCAAGCTAAGTGGCCTTAGGAGCCTCCTTGACAGGAGAACCACTTTCAGAGCTGGTAGCAGTGGTGGAAGCCTCCTCATCCAAGTTAGCATCTTCCTCTCGAACAGGAGGTTGCTCAGGGTTCGAAGACTTTGCTGCAGTATGCTTCCTGACCAAGGAATCATCCTCACCAAATAACTCCTCACTAGAGCCAGCCTCAGCTACAGTAGTCATGGTCCTAGGAGGATGAGGGCTAGGAAAGGCAGAAGACTGAAATAGGCCAGGATGACTCCTAAGAATAGCCTCGAGTGCCTTGTTCCATCCCTCTGTGAACTGGCTGGGGTAAAGCATCTCATCGTGCTGATCCATGAGACTCTTGTACTCATCTGAGTCAAGATAGTCATCAATCAGCTTCTCTCTATCATCCTTCAAAGCCACCACCTCTGCATAAGCACTCACCAGCTCCTCATCTTTTTTCTTCAGCTGCTCCTCTAGCTGGTGGATATGTAAGCTTCTCTTCTGGGACTCAGTCTCAAATCCCTTGGCCTTCTCCTTCCAAGCTTTAGATTGATAAATCAGGCTTTGGAAATGAACATTGGCCTACATATAGAAAGCAGAGTTTTAATAATGAAAACAGTGGAGTGTTTGAAATAAGAGACTAGTAGGATGGAAGGCTTACCACAGCAAGAGCCTGAGAGCCAAGTGCTTCAGACTCACCAATGCCTCCATTAAGAACTAAGTCCTTGTAATCAGGAGGGGTGATTGAGTTCAACGACCAATCTATAGCATGCTTTGTTGAGCCCACCACAGAATCTCGCTTCCTGAATCCCCAAGATGGCCTAAACACAGCAGATTGAACATTGACTTGAGAGCTACCCTCCAAGTCAGCTATGTCACCAAACTTAAGGTTCCCTTTCTGAACCTTGTGTGGGCGTAAGAATGAGGGTTCTGCCCCTTTCTCTCGAGGATCTGCATTCCTCTTGGCCCGGGCCATCCTGGAAGTCTCATCATCAGGATCAGGAGAAGCCTCCACAAGCATCTTGGCCACTGCATTAACAAGAATAGATACAACTAAATAAGTCAAGTATGAAAATATAAAAACAAAGGAAGGAAAGAAAGTTACCATGATCAGAAACTGATGAGAGGCCTACTGCCCTCAGAGATTCTTCATTTATGAGACTCTGGCAGGTTATAGACAAACCATCACCTTTGGTCAGGGTGTCAAAGGCGGCTTGATCTTCTGTACTAAGGGTGATCCCCTTAGCTTTTCCATCCGCAACTTTGGAAAAAGTTTTTCTAAAAAGGGTGCCCCAGTCACCACCCTCCCACTCAAGATATGCAAACTCTTTTTTCCAACCAGGGTTGTTATCTGGCACTGATTTACCGTTGAAAATAGGGGGGACTTTGGGGCGAAGTTTGATATATACCCAACCAGTATGCAAGATTGGGCTGTTATATATTTGAAAGATTTTGCGAAAAAGAGGCACAGACAAAGACAGATTTTGCCTCAGGCATAAAACCATAAAACAAAGAATTATTCTCCATGCATTTGGAGGTAGTTGGCAAGGGCTGCATTGGATATCAGCTAAAAGACGTGGGATAAACTCATGAAAAGGAAAACGGAGCCCTGCTACTAGGCACTCCCTATAGATACACAAGGCATTGGGCCTCCAATGACAAGGCCTGTCACCTGGCCCAGCTGGAACGAGTTTATAGGGTTTTCTAATCTTAAACAACTTATTATACCTAGCTATTTCCTCAACATCATGATACGTATTACAACAATCATATGCATCTAACTCGGTTAGGCTAGGGTAGTCATCTGCTCGCTCATTTAGCATATCTAATAAAGATGTGTAAGGAGAGCGAATGGTGATAGTACCTTTAGAAGAAGCAGAGTTCATTTTCATGAGTCGAGCTTGAGCTTTGTCCGCCATTAGAGAGAGCTTAAAAACCTTGACTGAAAGTGGAGAAGACAACCGGAGAAGAAGGCCGGAAGTAGCCAAGAAAACTTCAACAGAAAATTTGGAAGGAACTCTGAGCTAAAACTTGAGAAGTATGAAGTGAGAAGTGAGAGTGTGAGAAATGAACTCTCCACTCTCACTCTTTTATAGAAATTCTTAGCCGGTTAAAATGCTTACAAACGGTCAAAAAACCTACTGTGACAGGTCAAGATGATAAAAGTGACCTATAAAAGGCCCATGGAACCGGCCCAATTAAAATAGGCCCAATTCTGGAACATTCTTATAAAAATATCCCAAAGTACCAAAGATATTTTGAGAAAATATCAAAGATATTTTGAGAAAATATCAAAGATATTTTTGAAGAATTAGGGTGTGTTGATCCATCGAAGGATCTAGAATTTGGGCTAAAAAGGCCCGGACAGGCCAATTACAGCCATTGGGCCGAGCCCAACAAAAAATATATACATTTTATGAATTTTTGAAATAATACTAAGCCCAGAAGGCCCAATAGGAAATGAGCCCAAGGCAAAGTAGCCCTTAATTCGACCAGAATCCTGGTCGAAATGACCAAGAATCCTGGTCGAAAACTCGTTCGACTAGAAGATTTTTGGATGCTTAATTCGACCAGAATCCTGGTCGAAATGACCAAGAATCCTGGTCGAAAACTCGTTCGACTAGAAGATTTTTGGATGCTTAATTCGACCAGAATCCTGGCCGAAATGACCAAGAATCCTGGTCGAAAACTCGTTCGATTAGAAGAAAAATGGACCCTTAATTCGACCAGAATCCTGGTCGAATCGACTAGAATTCCTGGTCGAAAAGTCCTTCGACGAGAAGAAAAATGGACCCTTAATTCGACCAGAATCCTGGTCGAATCGACTAGAATTCCTGGTCGAAAAGTCCTTCGACGAGAAGAAAAACGGATCCTTAATTCGACCAGAATCCTGGTCGAATCGACTAGGATTCCTGGTCGAAAAACCTGTCGACCAGAAGAAAATTGAAGCCTTAATTCGACCAGAATTCTGATCGAATTCCTGGTCGAATTTCTGGTCGAAAAATGACAGTCCTGGTCGAAATTTTGTTATAAAAATTAATTTTTTGACAGCGAATCTCCATGGACATAGAATTTTGACGAGAAAAATACCTGTGGGTACTATAAAATCCTAAAAATTAGAATAAGTGCGGAAAATACAAGGGATTCTGTGAATAATTCCTTGAGAAAGATATATAAAAATTCTGTAACTAAGGTTATGGAATATAATCGCTTAGCCTCGAACAAGGCCAATCGTTGTAAATGTGTAGGTCGCTCCACACTTTACAAAGGACGATATATGTGAAACACTAGTGTACTTATGTTAACCCTGACCCAAGTCTCGGAATGGCCGTTAAAACTTCAAGGAAAGCCTGATCAGTTTTCCTAGAAGTTGGGGGGCAAATGATATGGGCTAAAAGTAAGCCCTAAAGACACATTTAATGTGGCATTAATTAGACCCGGAATGGTCCAAACGTGGGGCCCACCAAGTAGGCCCAAACTCCAATTATAATATTAATTTCGTAATTAATATTTAGGGGTAATTAACAGCTGGGAGATACAAGTCAGATAAGGACGTTATCCCTACGAAAAGTAGCCTCCAAGCCACACAATCATACAAGGAAACTGACTCCTACAAGGAAGGAGTCTAGAACCTTCCTCAAGGATGACTTGTCCACCAAGTCACTTAACCCTACCCTAATTCTGAGGCTTCTCAGCCTATATAAAGGGTCAGACCCCCTCAACCTAGAACTACGTTTTCTTGGCTTGATTCTCTAATACAGAGATACGTAGGCATTCTGTGAGGACCGTTAGTCTCGAACACAGAAGCAGCCATAAAAGCACGAAGCTCACGAACCCTAGCATTAAATACATCAAACCCTAGCCGCAATCTAATAACCTAGTTTTTATTCCACAACAGCTACATAGATTTTATATTGTAGAATTAATTTGCAATACAAAATTTTGCATAAATATTTCAAAGTTCATAATTTTACAACAAAAATTTTAATTTTAGTTTAACAATTTTTTTTTGAAACCAACTTAGATTTTACAAGTTATATTTACAACCCAAACACTGCCTTAAACATTCCCCTTGCTTGTGTTATCTTTTCTCCAAAGTCCATCATACAACAGCACGAGTCAATTACACACAACTAATTGTATCTATACATTCAATGGAGGAGAGGAAGAGATGTGTGCTAGGGTTTCTTCTTCTCTTTTTCACTTTAATTCGCGATTTATCGGCTTTATCAATTACTGTTAACGATGTTGAGTGTGTTTACGAGTATGTTCTTTACGAAGGCGATACGGTCTCCGGTAACTTCGTCGTCGTCGATCACGATATCTTCTGGGGCTCCGATCATCCCGGAATCGACTTGATTGTGAGTCAATTGCACTCTCCGATCTGTTGTTTTTTTTTACTTCTTTTCGTTTCGTTTGGTTTGATCTTTGAATTTTTTGATGTTTTTAATTTGATTTTGTGTGAAGGTTTGGATTTTTAGCTGTAAAGGCGAAAAGTTTGGGTTTTTAGCTTGTATGATCTGTGTAATTGGTGTTTTTAGGGGTTTTTGATTTGGTTTTGTTCGAAAGTTTGGATTTTTAGGTGGAGTGGTGAAAAAGTTTGGATTTTTACAGTGGGGGGTGAAATTGGTTGGGTGTTGTTTATTTGATTGTGGTGTGATTGGTTGAATGCGTGATCTTTTTGATTGATTCTGGTAAAAAAAATGGAATGATGCTATCTTTTCATGGGGTTTTAGTTTAGATGGAAATTTTGGGGGGAAAAAATTTGGTGGTGAAGTTTTGTTTTTTATGGAAGTAGGTTATCCCTTGACATGGAATCATCCGTGTTGAGCTGATTTGAGATAGTTTGAATAGGGCAATTGTATTATCTGATGTGTGGGAGGTGAGGGTTTTTGTCAAGGGATCAGTAGTTTATAATAATCAGTAGTTCATTGGTCGTGATAAAGGAAAAATTTGAACGAAGCAACCTAAAAAAAAACTAGCAAGTTAGAATAGTAGCACTACCCGGAGGCCGGAGCCCTTTAAATAGGTCAAAACTAATAGCATTTTCACTGTAAATAAATAAATAAGAGGTAAAATCTAGTAACCTAATCTCAGAAACTCTAAACTATTATGTTATTGAGTCTTCATTTTCAACAAAAACATAGATAAATTATTTTGTTAGTATGATCTTAGTAAAATTTTGATTCATACAATAGTATCATTTTTTTTTATATCTATGCTGCTATGTTCTTGTTGTCTTGTTGATCAAAAAAACAAAGGTTCTCATTTTGTAGACTGTCATGTCGCTTGAATTTTATTATTAATTGTGGTGGAAATATTTTGATACCTGTTAGATGTTGATATATGTGTATATATATATATTTGTAACCCTGAAGGCACATCTTTAAATGGGGTGATGCCTCGCTTCTCGCTTTCCAATTTATCAGTGAAGACCCTTGTCGCTTTGCCTTTTACCTCAAATAACACTGTTTTAATACATACAGAACTTAACTTTTGTTTTACTTGGGAATTTTAAACTTCACTCAAGAATTTGATTTACCATTAGAAATAGATGTATAGACTATAGAGGCATTTAGTTTGGATGTCTTTCGGGAAAAAAAATCCCAATCCATGTGAAAGCTGTGTGCTAAGCCAGATTTCATAGCTAAAATTATACCAGAGTTTTCATTTTCATTTATTTTTTATGTTATTATACAGGTAACATCTCCTGGAGGTAATACGGTTCATACATTGAAGGGTACATCCGGGGACAAGTTCGAGTTTAAGGCACCGCGAAGTGGAATGTACAAATTCTGCTTTCACAATTCATACTCAACACCAGAGACTGTCTCTTTCTACATACATGTTGGCCATATTCCAAACGAACATGACCTTGCTAAAGATGGTTTGTGCCTATATAAACTAATTTCTTACTTCATGTGGATGTAGCAGTGGTTTCTTTATGATCATATGTTGTTTCTAATAATGGCATCTACTACAGTTAACAATTCATCGATTTTAGTTCTATTTAAGTTGAGACAGTTTAAACTGAATAGGGCCCTGATGAATGATCTCAATGTCACTGCTTCTGTTCATACTCCGAAAAAAATTTCCAACAAAAAATCGCAAAATGATTATCTCATAAGTCATGTGTTTTTACCCTTTTTGTTTTGCAGAACATTTAGACCCTATTAACGTGAAAATTGCTGAGTTAAGGGAGGCGCTTGAATCAGTTACAGCGGAGCAGAAGTACTTGAGGGCACGTGACTACCGTCATCGTCGCAGTAAGTCACTGTATTCCTTAAGTGAAGATATTAATATTTTAGGTAGTAATATGTTTAGGGGCACAATTTTTTAATGATGTCTGCCTAGTTCAAGTTGTAAAACAGTTGCTATATTGAGGCAACGCGATTTTAGGCCAGCAATGGAAACCCCTTTGGTTGAATGATTTTGTTTAATGATCAGATAGCATCCTGAAGGGTCATCATAATGCAGACTGCAGAGACCTTTTCTTATTAGTACTATGAAAGATACTTGTCATATTAGTTCTGTTATAAACACATTACAAATGATCATGTTAGTTGATCAATTATTAAAACATATTAACACTCTTTTCAGCTTGATAGCTTACTCAAAAATATTTTAAGAACAGTGAGAACTGCACACGCATTATCTAGTTATCTGTATGTATAGTGTTTTGTATACAATTGAAACTAACTTAACATTGTTTTCTGAAGCTCTGTTTTGAAACACGCTGGCTTTTTGTTTTTAGCTGTCCTTTATGTTTACAGTTTTAACTATTAATTTGTTGATTTCTGCTTCTGTAGCTAACGAGAGCACAAGGAAGCGTGTAATATTTTATACAGTTGGTGAGTACATCTTGCTGGCACTTGCTAGCGGACTTCAGGTTGCTTATATACGAAGACTGTTTAGTAAGTCAGTTGCATACAACCGTGTGTAAGGTGCGCATTTAAGCTATACGGCTAGGTATATTGACACCATAGAAAGTTTTCCAGGCCTGGTCTATGAAGTGCCATGCAGAGAAGCAATCTTAGTGAAATCTTTTGTGTACTAGTGAAGAAAATGATCTTTCTTAATACTATTTATCCATTTGTCTGTTCCTCTGTTTTTTCCCCATTTGTATCAAACTTTCATAGATTACATTTAATTTACATAAGTGTATCGGGTGTTTTGATAATTTATTCATGATCTGAGTGCACAAGCAGTAGGACAATTGTTTCTATACTGGTTAGAATTCTTTGGCAAATGGTATTATGATAAGCAAGTCCAGTGTGACAGTAGCACTTTCCACCGTGGTGCTTTCATTTATATAATTGTAAATGGAGGGCTTCTGTTTTTTCTTTTCTTCAAGGTGAGTAAATAAATTTTAGTTAAAAGCCTTGTATGTTCTTGTTTTTAGCTTAGTAGGGGTAGTGTTCCTGTTAAAGTTTTCGGAGTTTAAAACAAAACAAGTACAGATGAGAATGAGATACAAAAAAGAAGTTGCAAGTACAGTATATTATATGCTGAACAATTGCGGATCAAAATACAACCACCTCTGAAGGGGTTCTAAGTATAACATGAAAATGGCTTCAGGAACTTGTGAACGACAGACTCGCACTGTCCAAAAAAAAGATGCGAACCATTTTTTCAATAATGATTTGCATCTTACGTACCGTGTATCAATTGTTTGGCGAACAAATGACATGGTCCATGTGTGGTCTTCCCTGAAGCCGGAAGGTGACCAAACTCCTCTAACGTGATACTTTCGGGACGAAAAGTTATATCTGTCATACAGAGGGAATCATGTAGAGGAACTTCTTATCAAACGAAATAATATAAACCTTAGAGAGGTGATCATGTAGAAGGACTTCCTATCAATGAAACCCAGGATTGATATTAAACTTTTCATCCGTCTAGAAGAAATCCCATCAAACGGTTTTAATGTAGTATATACCCCTTTGGGTACACATAATAAAGACATTTTGCGTATTTGCATGTAATAAACAGAACCCTGAAGTTGCCAGATAGAAGTTGAAACTATTGTCTACCCTTAATGTTTCCGTTCAAATCAGACCTTAATTTTTCAGTTCAAATCAAACACTAGGCCTACGTTGATGAAATTTTACTGAATATTGAGGAGAGTACGCAGGCAATACATAACTTGAGCATGCAATCAAGGAAATAAGAGGTAAGAGCAGAGCGGTCTTGGAGCAAGCCAAGACACATGGATTACTAATACTCTAGTTACTCATAAGAGAAACCAGATTTTCCAAGTTACGAGAGGATGATCCATCAGGACCACATGCCTTGTCTGCCATTTTTTTCCACTCCGTAGCCTTCTCTCTCATTTTCTGGCCCTCCTCTCCATCCATTAATAATCTGACAAGCTTCTCCACGTCACCTCTCTTTGCATCATTAGGTATCTCCATTCCGCACTCCCATTCGTTACACATGTACTTGCAGTTTGTTTGCTGATCTCCAGCATATGGCCAACACAGCATCGGTACTCCAGCCGATAAGCTCTCCATGATTGAGTTCCATCCTCCATGTGTCCAGAACCCTCCCACTGATGCGTGGTTGAGGACTTCCTCTTGTGAACACCAGCTTGTAATAAAGCCCCGGTTCTTGATTGCTTCCATAAATTCCACTCCCAAAGTGGTTGCAGATTCATCAACGATCAAGTCTGGCCTAATTATCCATAAGAAGCAGCAGTTGCTATTAGCAAGTCCCCAACCAAACTCCTTCAGCTGCTCTGCAGAGATAACAGTTATACTTCCAAAATTCACATAAATAACAGAATCGACTGCTTTCGAATCCAGCCACTGGATACATGTTTTTTCCTCTTCCCAAAGGTTGTAGCCAATGCAGTTGAGACGCTCTTCATGATCTGATGGTATTTGGTCGAGCAGCAACTGCAGAGGGCCTATTGTGTAAACATTAGTGAACATAGATAAGATGACATTCACAACTTCTTGTTCCAGATCATCGAAAGTAGTAAATACATTTCCTGTAGCATTAGTTGCTCTCTGAGTAGATTCCATTAAGACGTTGAAAACTACATCATTTGAATCCATAATTTTTATATAGCTTGGGAGATCCCTTAAACGAATATCTCCCATTCCAGGGATCCAGTCTACAATGGTGTCCAAATAACCATTCGTAAGATAGCTCTCATCTGCATCATATAGTTATAAACATGTGAGTTATGAAGACTTTTATATGTAGTTAGACGCATGTTAGTTCAATTGTGTTGAAACTAGCGAAATTGTAAAGTCCTACCTTTCAAAGGTATTAGACCCCTTTCAAGAGCATTTTTGAACTGATACAATGCCATAAATACACAAGCAGCAATTGTCCAAAGCAAAACAGTAGGAATTCCTAATGAACGTGCAGCATCAGCTGTGAATGGCATGAAACCGTCAGATAAAATGGAAGTGACCGGATGAATTCCAGCATCGAGTTTTGTAAGAAGGTTCTGAAATGCAGGCAACATCTTATTTTCCAAAATGGAAAGCCCAAGTGCAGCTACGTCTTGAGTGACATCAGAATCAGTAGGAGGTAGGCCATCAGGGATAGTTTCGAATCTAAAACCTTCAAGGCCTTCAACGGATTGAAGTCCTCCGGATTTAAGCAAACGTTTGTGGTTGAACTCTGTATTAACAAATGTAATGAAAATGTGTTTGCTGTGAAGGAGCTTTGCCATTTTCAGCATAGCCTTCATGTGGCTTTGAGCTGGATAAGGTATGCAAACTACATGAGCCTCCTTTCCTGCTGCTTTTGCTGGTGTCATCTCTTCTTTATTTTTGATTAAGTTTCTCTGTTAACTCTCATGTAAAATAGCAAGCCTTCTGTTTGATTCTTTTTATAGCGTGTTCTTGTTGGATTAGTTTCCAATGACAGAATAATTCATGGAATATGTTTGTTTGTTTTTTTTGGAAAATGTCACTACAACATTAGCATACTAACTTATAATCCGTGCAATGCATAATTTTTTTTTAATATCTATAATTATATTATTTAAAAAAATTTTATGTTATTATACATATCAAATTGTTGTTAAAAAATTGATACTCTCTCCGTCCCACCAGATTGTATACATTGGGGACGGGGTGTGGCACACATTTCAAGGTGCATTTTAAGGATAGTTCCATAACTTATCCACCAGATTGTATACATTGGGGAACGGGGGCGTGGCATGCATTTCAAGGTGCATTTTAAGGATAGTTCCATAACTTATTTTTCAAATTTTCTTTTTTTGTATAAAAATAGGTATGTTAAATTTTTATTAAAAAAAAGAAAATTTTAAAAGTAAGTTATAGAACTATACTTTATAGGAGTTTTAAAATGAGTTCCAAGCAGTGAAAAAAATGTATAGAATCTGGTGGGACGGAGGGAGTATATATAAGATTTTACACATTCGATTTAATATTTGTAATCTATCTTAAATTCTGAAAATTTGACTTGTACGATTTTACAACCCACATAAAATCATCAAAATAATCTTTAATATAGTGATGGTTTAACAATTATTTTCCAATTAAACCTACGCAACAAAAATAAAAGAGAGAAGAAATAAACGATTTTTTATGTTGAAAATTCTATTCGATTTATGAATTCTACTTATAATTCGTTATGATTATCAAAATACCCTAGTTATTATTTGAATATAGTTTAACTAAAAACCAAATATAATTTTAATAATAAGTGTAGCAAAGATTATGTCCAAAACTTTGATAATCGGTAGTCTGGACCTCCGTACGACAAAAAAAATAAGAACCGTTAAATCTTAAAATAAATAGAAGAAAACCGTTTGATCTAGTATAAAAAAATATTTATATTTTAATATGTTATAAATTAAAAAGTTTATTTATATTGTATGTCAATGATTTAAATTATATATAATTAGGTTTTTTACATTGAATAACATTATCAATTTAGGTCTTCTACATTAAATAGAATTAATGCAAAAAATTGTTATTATATTTTCCCATGAGATTCTGAGTGTTTCTTTTTGAATAATAATTATTAAATTGTCACTAAATTAAAGATAATTTTATGAGTTTCGTTTGGATTGTAAAATCATTCAAATCAGATTTCTAGATCTCAAGACAGAGTTCAAATAGTAAATATGAATTTTTTTACTACTAATAATAAATAAATAAAATTCAATTCTAATACAACCTCAAAACTTTGATAATCGGTAGTCTGGTCCTCCGTACGACAAAATAAATAAGAACCGAAATAAATAGTTGAAAATCATTGAATCTAGCATAAAAAATATTTTACATTTTAATATGTTATAAACTAAAAAGTGTATTTATATTGAAATATGAAGAGGTGTATGTCAATTATTTAAATTATATATAATTAAGTTTTATACATTAAATAACATTATTATCAATTTATTTCTTGTACATTAAATAGGATTAATGCAAAAAATTGTAATTATTTTTTTGAAAGCACAAAAATTTTTAATTATGTTTTCTCATGAGATACTGAGTGTTTCTATTTGGATAATAATTATTAAATCGTCACTAAATTAAATATAATTTTATGAATTTCACTTGGATTGTAAAATTATTCAAATCAGATTTCTAGATCTCAAGATAGAGCCCAAATATTAAATATGAATTTTTTTAAATACTAATAAAAAAATAAACAAAATTCAATTCTAATACAACCTCAAAACTTTGATAATCGGTAGTCTGATCCTCCGTATGACAAAATAAATAAGAACCGTTAGATTTTAAAATAAATAGATGAAAACCGTTGGATCTAAATATCTAACATAAAAAAAATATTTTATATTTTAATATGTTATAAACTAAAAAATGTATTTATATTCGTTGTGCCTGAAACTTCACATGGGCTCAATTTAAGGCCCGTAGGGTTAATAGGCCCAGTTTGAATGGTTTAAGGTCGTTGTGGTTAGGTATGGTGAGGACATTGGTATAGCTCTTGAGGTACGGGAAAGAAAGGGTGTGGCTATCAGGTGCCAATAGTGTTGTAGCTTCACATGCATTTGGCCAGAGTGGAGTTAGATAAGGATTCTTGTTCCTATTTTTTAGAGGTACGGAAATATTTTCAAAAGTTAGACTTTGAGCAGATTTCTATCAGAGAGAACAGGAAGTGATAAACCAGCTGAAGACGTGACTTGGTGGTCAAGCCTGGACCTTATAGCTAGAATTATATGGGGCTTGATTCCTATAAATAGGAAATGTAGGTAGTTGGCAAGTGGGTCATAACTTCACTTTTCGATATACAAGGTACGTGTACCCTTATTGATATTCTTCCGGGAGATAAAAACTGAAACTATATTGAATATCAAGAACAATGATACAATAGATTGTTTTCTTGAATACGAATGACAGCAACTTAACTAATTTTTATACTAATAGTACATCAATTCATTACTAATTATTCTAGCAGAATCCTTGTCATTCTGAGCTCCTTTTGATCTGTATTGCATAAACTGTAATCACGACATCAACTAATGGAGATGCACATGAGCAACTCAGCATCACGTGGAAACAGCATCACATGGAAGCCATACCAGTTGAACAGCTCAGCAGCACATGAATACCAGTTTGTTTGTGACCATGTTGTTCCTGAAAACTACTCATTACCATCAACATTCCATGTGCATGAATGAGTTGCATTGACGGCCTTATCACTCCATAATTAACAGCCTTATTACTCCATAATCCTTATATCTCCAGCAACTCATTCATGTAGTTTAATATTCTCCCGCAAACTGTGCCGGGGACGAAGGCACAGTTTGTTGCCAAGGCAGCCTTTGGAAGGGACTTGGTGAATAGATCAGCAATTTGTTGAACTGATGGAATATATTTGGTAATAAGTAATCCAAGAGCAACACGTTCCCTCACAAAATGGTAATCAAGTTCAATATGTTTACTTCGACCATGAAAAACCGGATTCACAGTCATATAAAGAGCACTAATGTTGTCACAAAACAGAGTTGGAGGTTGCAGTTGAGTGACATGAAGTTCTTTGAGAATATAAGAGAGCCAAGTAAGTTCAGCAGCAGTGTGTTCCATTGCACGATACTCAGCCTCAGTGCTAGAGCGTGAAACGGTATGCTGTTTTTTTGCACACCATGAAATGATGTTGGCACCTAAGAATGTACAATAACCTGTGGTAGAACGCCTAGTGATTGGACAACCAGCCCAGTCTGCATCAGAAAAGGCACACAAGTTGAGGGATGTATTGGAGGTGAGAGACAGACCAATATCATATGTGCCTTTGATATAACGGAGAATACGATGAACAAGCTTCATATGAGTGGTTGTAGGAGCATGCATAAATTGAGACACGAAATTAACACTGTATGAAAGGTCAGGTCTTGTAAGAGTAAGATATTGTAGAGCTCCAACAATGCTACGATAGGAGCTGGGATCTGCAAGTGCTGAGGTGGGAGCATGATACTGTGTTTTGGTATCCAGTGGTGTAGCCATAGGTTTACAGTCCAACATGTTTGCTTTGTCGAGAATGTTCAGGGCATAGTGAGACTGAGACAAATGCAAACCATCAACTGTGGATGTGATCTCGATGCCAAGAAAGTGGTGAATAGCTCCAAGGTCCTTCATCTGAAATTCTTTGCTGAGAACCTGAATGAATGAGTGCACTATTTCTTCTGATGACCCCGTGAGAAGTATATCATCTACGTACAGAAGCAATACTAGTGTACCTGTACTGGAATGACAAATAAAGAGTGAGGGATCTGCAAGGCTACAGAAGAAACCAGAGTGTATAAGAAACTCACTAAGGCGATCAAACCATGCACGAGGTGACTGTTTGAGACCATAGATAGCACGAAGCAATTTACAAACATAATCTGGAAATTCAGAATCAGTCATACCTGGTGGTTGTTCCATATATATATCCTCAACTATATAACCATGAAGGAACGCATTTTTTACGTCCAACTGTCGAATAGGCCAATGACTAACTAGGGCAATGGTTAATAGCATTCGAATTGTACCTGGACGTATAACTGGAGAGAATGTCTCTGTATAATCTATCCCATCTATCTGATGATATCCCTTAGCAACAAGTCGTGCTTTGAGCCTATTTAAAGTGCCATCTGGGTTGAGTTTAGGCTTAAACACCCACCTTGAACCGATGACATGCATATCTGGCAATCGAGGGACAAGTTTCCATGTATTTTGTTGATGAAGTGCTGCAAGTTCATCGATCATGGCTTGTTTCCAGCCAGAATGAGAAAGAGCTGCTTTTACACTGTTTGGTTCACTAGGAACAGAAGATGGAGAAGTGACTACAAGAGCATACTTAGGATTGGGTTTGACTACACCAGATTTCAAACGAGTAAGCATAGGGTGTGACTGGGTTGTTTCTATGTCATTAGATGGAGAGCTAAGTGTGGGTTGTTCAGGTTGTTCAGAGGCATGTGAAGTGGCAGAAGTTGATGAGGAATTGTGAGGACTTGTTGGAGAGGATAGTGCTAATGGTTCTGATGTGAAAATGGTGGAACCAAAGACTTCTGGAGAAGGTGATGTTGGTGATGATGGTATAGTAGAAGGTGATGTTGGTGATGATGGTATAGTAGTGGCAGAGCTATCATTTTCTGCAGGAAGTGGTATTTGAGCTGATTCGTTGGGAGATGTATCTGGAGTAACCAAAGAACCTGTAGGAGTGGAGTGAAGTATCCAATTATCAAAAATATTTTCGACATGAGACACTAAAGGAGAGGCTTGTGATTGCTTGAAGGGAAATACTGTTTCATCAAAAACTACATGTCGAGAAATCAGAATTTTTCGAGTAGGTGGATGGTAACACTTATAACCCTTATGTTTCTCACTGTAACCTACAAAAACACACAAAGTAGATTTAGGATCAAATTTGTTAGTTTTTGTATCCCAAATATAAGGAAAACACTTGGAGCCAAAAACTCGTAGAGAATCATAGTCTGGGTGAGATTTATGTAACAAAAAATATGAAGTGTTGAAACTGATGGAGGAACAGGGAAGACGATTCATATTAAAGACAGCAGTAGCAAAGGCTTCAAACCAGAGATGTAATGGTGCGTGACAATGGAATAACATTGTCATGCCAAGCTCACGTATAGTACGATGTCTTCGTTCCACCATCCCTGTTTGTTCTGGAGTGTAAGGACATGAAACCTGATGAACAATACCCATTTCAAGAAAATGTGATGATAGTTGGGAGTTTATAAACTCTCCACCACCATCAGAGTGAAACACCTTAATTTTCTTATTGAATTGACGCTCAACATAGCATTCAAAAGCTAAAAACGCAGCAAAGAAATCAGATTTATATCTTAAAGGTATTATCCATGTAAATCTTGAGAAATCATCAACCAAGCACGCATAGTAACGAAATTTATTAATGGATAAAACAGGGGCTGGTCCCCATAAGTCACAATGTATCTTATCAAAGATATCAACACTCGAATTTGTGGAAGAATAAAAAGGAAGTTTACTTAATTTCCCCAACTGACAACTATCACAAACTATGTGTTTATTCAAGGGACCAACAACATTAATGAGTCCTTTATTTTTTAGAGTTTGAACAGCTTGTAGTTGAGGGTGACCTAGACGTTGATGCCAAAGATCTGTCGAACCCGTCTTAAATCTGTAGGAAAACAACGCCTCTGGCTCCGTAGGTAAGACATAAAGATCACCCCGTCGTTTCCCTGTGATTAGTATTTGACCTGTATTCCGTTCCTTTATAGAAAAATCATGATCAGTAAACTCACAATTAACATGATGCTGAGAAGTTAACTGACTAACTGAAAGTAAACTTTTCTTTAAATGAGGAACTAAAAGAACATTATCAAGTGGTAAAGAATGATTGTTTTGTTTAATAGTTTCTTTACCAACACCTGCAATTGGCAATGAAGAACCATCTCCAATAACAATAGAGTCTGATCCTTGATAATTATGAAGAGTGTGTAACATACCTGGCTGCCCAGTCATATGATTTGAAGCACCTGTGTCAGAAGTCCATTCATTATCAACAATGGAATTATCAAGTGTCAAGGCAGCTAGTGCATGAGGGAGATCACTTGATGAAGTATTTTTCTTTGGGAGCCACCAACATATTTTAGCAACATGACCAGACTTTCCACAGATTTGACAAATACAATCGCGATAAAGGTCACGTTCAGCTACTGTCATGCGACGTTCACCTGGTGGAGGTGGCCTGCATGGTTGTGAAGGAGTGATTGTGGAGCGAAACTGTTGTGGATTAGATCGAGGCTGCTGTGCTTGAAAGCCACGACCTTGTGAAGAAAAGTTGGTATTATAGTTGCGAGGTGTTGCATGTGGTGAGGACTTCTGTTGCTGACCATAAAAAGCTAAGTGGGGTGCAAGAGAATTGAGAGAAGAATCAGGTTGAGGGGAGAACAGGGTGCGACGATGATCAAGGCTGTGCAAGTGAGCTATGAGTTCATTGTATGAGGGACGTGGTGGTTTGAGCATTGTAGTGGTAAATGTTTCATATTGGGGTCCAAGACTAGTAAGTAGACAGAAGAATTTTTCTTTTTCTGGGAGTGGCTTACCAATAGCGGCAAGATCATCACAGAATCCTTTAAAGACACGAATATGATCACCTATGGTTTTGTTGTCATCTTTACGAAGGTACATGAGCTGTTGTCGTAAGGTGAACTCACGTTCTTGTGAATCTTGGGCATACTCGTCTTTGATTGCATTCCAAACTGCTAGGGACGTTTCCAGTCCAATTACAAGACTGATTGCCTCTTCAGATAGAGTGCCAACTATCCAGCCACGGAGGAGCCGATCAGACTTTTTCCATGCTGTGTATTCTTTTGTGATTGTTGGCGCAATTGTTGCTGTATCTGTTGAAGTTGCACTTGTTGCTGTATCTGTTGAAGTTGTGTTTGTTGGTATTGTATTGGGAGTATTGATTGTTGTTGTGGTGTCATATTTATCTGGTGGTGGTGAATCATTTGTGAGATGGCTGATTAGGTCTTGACTTTCAGCAAGGCCTAACACTTGTTCACGCCACAGCGAGTAGTTGGGTTTGGAGAGTTTAAGGGTAACAAAGTTACCAACGTTTAGAGATAATTCATTCATGGTGTTTGTTGGATCTTGTGTTTGTTGGATCTTTTGCTCTGATACCAAGATAAAAACTGAAACTATATTGAATATCAAGAACAATGATACAATAGATTGTTTTCTTGAATACGAATGACAGCAACTTAACTAATTTTTATACTAATAGTACATCAATTCATTACTAATTATTCTAGCAGAATCCTTGTCATTCTGAGCTCCTTTTGATCTGTATTGCATAAACTGTAATCACGACATCAACTAATGGAGATGCACATGAGCAACTCAGCATCACGTGGAAACAGCATCACATGGAAGCCATACCAGTTGAACAGCTCAGCAGCACATGAATACCAGTTTGTTTGTGACCATGTTGTTCCTGAAAACTACTCATTACCATCAACATTCCATGTGCATGAATGAGTTGCATTGACAGCCTTATCACTCCATAATTAACAGCCTTATTACTCCATAATCCTTATATCTCCAGCAACTCATTCATGTAGTTTAATACCGGGCACATCTTGGCCGGAGTTTGCAGCCATATTGTCCGATGACTTTGCTAATTTAGTCCTAAAAACATCATTCCCTTACGGGTTTAACTGCTAAGCAACAGCCACGATTATCGGGCCTGCTCGTTTGTCCGAGATCCAAGGACAAATTCGTATATTCCAGCGAAGATTACTCGAGGTGTTGATGCAGATTTTTCTCACAACAATATTGAAATAGGAAAATGTGTACGTGAATGATTTAAATTATATAATTAGGTTTTCTACATTAAATAACTTTATCAATGTACTTCTTCTACATTGAATAGAATTAATGCAAAAATTCGTAATTATATTTTCTCATGAGATTATGAGTGTTTCTATTTGAATAATAATTATTAAATCATCATTAAATTAATGATAATTTTATGAGTTTCGCTTGGATTGTAAAATCATCCAAATTAGATTTCTACATCTCAAGATATAGCCCAAATAGTAAATATGAATTTTTTATATACTAATAAATAAAATTCAATTCTATTACAATTTTTTTAATTATATCTTTTTAAGATTATAATTTTCTTTTTAAAATTCAATTCTAATACAACCTTTTTAATTATATCCTTTTTAGATTATAATTTTATTTTTAAAATTCACTTATAATGCAACATTTTCTAATTATATCCTTTTTAAATTATAATTTCCTCTTTTAATATGATAAAATTTTGATCGTCTATTTTTAAAGTTATTATATTCGACGTAAGTTATTATATTCGACGTTTGAGATTATTTTGGTAGTATAGTTACGAAATTTATGGATAAGATCCCTTTTATGCTTATTATATATAAGGATATGATATTCCATAATTCTTTTTTTGGATAATTATATAGAATAAAATCATGGAATATGTTTTTTTTTTAAATGTCACTGCAACAGTAGCTTATATTCCATAATTCTTTTTTTGGATAATTATACAGAATAAATTCATGGAATATGTTTTTTTTGGAAAAATATCACTGCAACATTAGCTTATATTAAATAATTCTTTTTTTGAATAATTATACAGAATAAACTCATGGAATATGTTTTTTTTCCATAATTCTTTTTTGAATAATTATACAGAATAAATTCATGGAATAAATTTATTTTTTTTAGAAAAATGTCACTGCAACATTAGCTTATATTCCATAATTATTTTTTTAATAATTATACTCCATAATTCTGTTTGTAGGTACATTATATTAGTAAAATACCTTCATGATTCAAAAAAAAAAAAAAAAAATTTAAGTGATCATGACGTTTCGGAAGGTGCCAAGGCGGGTTTACTTTAGTCAGCACTCAGCACACCCTGCTTGAAAACAAAGTTTCTTGGTAAATGGTTCAATAATTATGGTTGAGTCGTAACACAGCACGCCATTGCAAAAAAATCAATAAAAAAAATGTGAAATCCCAACTCGATCACCACTGTCAGTTGGCCGAACCAAATCTTCATATCGACCATCGATGTCGGTCGGCCGCGCCGGTGAGCCCGAATTTTATTATTATTTTTTTTTTTTTGTGATATCGACGATCAATGTCGGTCGGCCGGAGGGCCTTCGGTGAGCCAGTCGGCCTGGACCTCAGTCGGCCGAATTTTTTTTTTTCATATCGACAATCGATGTCGGTCGGCCGGAGGGCGTCCGGTGAGCCAATCGGCCGAATTGGAGAGATCAAATAACAATCATTTAAATAACATAAATAATTTAAATGTATTAGTAATTGTATTTTTATATTAATTTAAATTAGGTTCAAAAATGAGATATTTTAGTTGAAAAATATGGATAAGATATTACCTTTTCACTGAAAAAGGTAATCAGTCAGTTATTAATATTTTAATATTATTAATTTATTTCATTAGTTAGAACAAATATATTTTTGGAAATAAAAGATTTTAGTTAGAAAAATTAATAACTTAGCATACAAATGTGATACATGATGGGGATTTTAGTGATGAAGAATTAGAGAATTTGATTGAATTTTTAAAAAATTAATAATGAAAGGACAATTTTCAACAGTTGGTTGATGTAGACAGAAAGGCATTGATTTCATGGTGAAGATGGAACTTGCACTCATTCAAAGGTAAACTGCACAGTGAAGATTTTTAAACAAACCAGTTGGAATTTCCAGGGTTCTGAATTCTGATATTAGATTTATGTAGACAGCTCTTACAACATCTTCAGTGTAAGACTATACTCCAATACCATACGTTTGACACTGAGCGGAAACTAAGATTCTACAATTATCATGTACATACTCGATGATATGCCATTTACTCTTCAAGCACGTAAACGAGTGGAGTAGTATTTACATATTACTGGTATCAATTCTTACCATGCATATAGGCTTATACATTAATAAAGTATACCTTATCATTTATCGAACAAGTATTATGTAATATGTAATATGTAATATGCAAAATGCTTAAACCGCCTAGATAAGCTGCTGATAATAAGATTGCAATAATTCTTAACCACAAATCTCGACTACAGTACTCTGCCCATAGGCTTCAACTCGTAAATAATGAAAGTAGACAGTTAAGTTGTGTAAACTACTCTAGCAAAGGCAATGAGTTACATGTAACCCCTTTTTGTTGTTGGAACTGGGGAGAATAGTAAGGAACTTTAGTCCTTTGCATCAGCAATTCCACCTGCTGTTATCTGGAACACGTAATCTTGTCAAGAAAAATCTTACCAAATCTTGCCGAGAACAACTTTTCAGATATTGTCAGCAGTTTTTAGGATGAATTGGCATCAAAATCAGTACATGCTGATTAATATAGAGTATATAATGAACCAGTAATATAGGCTGTGTAGATCATTATGTAATATTATAAGGAATCACTTAATTCTGAAAGCTATTGAACGAATTGTTTGCATTCTTGGAATATATATGAACCAGTGAAAACTAAAGTAGGGTGACCTCAAAAGGATATTGCTTCAGCTTCGGGGAGGTTAGGTGCATCAAACACCTTGCAGACACGCTGTTCACCTTTGCCCTTCCTGAACATCAATCTTATTGTGGCTGCATGGGCAAGCACATGCCCTCCTGCTGGCTTCTTGGGATCTGATATGAATACTCCTCCACCCGGATCTGCTATAACTGTAATCATCAAAGTTGTACATACAGATCAGAAAAGGTGTCTAAGATGACATCATGTCAATGACATGTAATCTGAGCTGCAGGTTTTCTATTTCATCTCTTCCTCGTCTATTCTTTGGACAAGGGATCTGTATGTATTGTTTAAAGAATTTTTCAAAAATGTAGTTTAGAACTAGGGAGTAAATAAGATTTGAACTTCTGTGCGCACCTTGGTTCGTCATATAAACTGCTACATTAAATTCCTCAGCAATTTTGATCAAGCGGGATAACATTTGAGCTAGTTTTTGCTGCAAAGGAAATAGGTAGCACCATGGAAGAGAATTAACACATAAAGACAATGATCAAATGGCCTCATTAATATCGATAAGCACTTTAAGCCCATTAACCTGACGATCCGCAAGTTCTCCTCTTCCTGTAAAATCCACTCGGAAGAGAGCAATAACAGAATCAACAATCTGAAAGTTCCAATCCAGACAGAAATCAGCCCAATCCAGAAGGTTTATCTCACTGGAAAACAAGACTTAACATTTACAGACTTACCAGAAGTCTGAAAGGCTCTTCAGACATTTTGGCTGCTAGACCAAGAAGTAGGTTGTACTGGTGCTCGTATGTATATGCACGTGCATATATGATCTTTCACAAGTAGTAGATTGAACAAATTAATCTCATACAGCTAGTTCTGTATCTGATAATGATGACTCAAGACGGATAGCAAGAGGTGTTAGGAAGATGCTTACATTGTCTAAGACAGCTCCTGCATCCATGCCAAACCTTTCAGCAATTGGTACAATTCGATCTGGTCGGCTGAGAGTGCACTTTGTCAAGGATAAATAATTTCTAAATGCTACTTGCAGATATGCTACATGGCGTATTCATATGAGATGAAAACAAACTTTGAGGATACAAAGTTCCTTCAGTATCAATGTAAGCAACTTTTCCATTTCCTCCTTTCATATGAGTAGGCAGCTGTTCATACAGAAGTAATTACTCCAGGTCAGTTCAATTCAGCAATATAGATTTAAATGGAGATCAGGAGATGGGTTTAATCTGAAACTGATTTTCTAATAGCAATTCTTCTAAATCCATTAAAGGTCCCATGTTAAGTGACGATTGTCGCTGATACTGTCGTTTAAGTTTATATATTCATTGTTGTAATATTTGCAAGTTATCGCATATACTACATAATTTAATCACTGATAGCTCGAATTATGATTTATGGACATAATAGAATTGCTATATAATCAAATCAGACCCATATTAAATCTGCAATGAGTTGGGCCTCCAGCAAAACTGATGCAACATTTACTGCCACTAGTGACTAACCTGTGTTGAAACACAGAGGGTATGAGCAAGCTGTGTCTTCCCAGATCTGTTTGAAAGTGAACAAAGCATATATTAGATGTAAAACTTCAAATATTCTTAAAATTTGAACTAGTTTTTTGCTTCTTCCAACCAGACAATGAAGTGTTATCTGTTCTCACCTGAACTCTCCAAAAGCTTCTGTGATCGAGTTAGTTTCTATGCCACCTAGCATATTTATCGAAAAAATGTTAAGTTCTTACTTACAAATCAACCAATTTAGGATTATACTCTCCCAAGAAAGTAGTTTTACCGCCTAAGAGTTCATCGAGAGCCTGGCTTCCAGTCGTTATTCGAACCACAGATTTCCTCTTCACAACATGATTTGATTAAAGAACAATATTCAGAAAATTCAGTGAACTGTAGATTTATATAAAGCTAGTAACATGCACCAAGTAATGACAACAAGCTTATGGGCAAAACTTAATTTAATTGTAGACAAGAGGACATCAATATCAATTTTCGAGTTAAAAGACATAAGATTCTTACTTTGAGCAGAGCATCACTTCCAGTTATATACCCAAAATTCTGAGAATAGTATCCAAACAAAAGCCAATTTATAACACACACGGGAAGAATAAAAACTGGATACAAGTTATAACTTTGGCTGACTACTAGAAATCGGTTCACTAACCACTATCTTCTCAGCAGCTTCACAGATTTTGTCAACTTTTGCTTCAGATAACCCTTTGATCCCAGTTAAATTCTATAAACATCAATAATAAGTTTACTAGAACTCAAGCCCAAAACTTAAACAGCAGAATGATAGTAAATAGTGATTTCCCTCTCACCTTTTTTGTGTGCATCATCAAGCCATTGCAGGTATAGATCCCTGCATCTTGAAGCTTTTTCACATCTCCAGCATTGATCCCATGATTAGTCACTGCAAAATTGGCAAAAAATAATGCCAAAAGAAAACAGCTAATAAATACTTATATTGATGCAACTAATTCTATCCGATAGCTAGAACTTGAAAGTAATTGAATATAGTCATCTAGGCACTGCCAAAAGAATGAGCATACAAATGAATTGGATGTGACAATATGATTTTATTAACCAAGCCCTGGTCTCACGTTTCATCTGTTATCTACATATCATAGTAGATCAAATTAAATAAACACGAATCTGAAGGATATAATTGTGGTGCTTTAAAATGGTAAATTTTATTGGCAGTAAAGTAAAAAGTAACCTGCAATAAAACCACAAGTATACAGGAATCCTACAAAACAAAGCTCATACATCATATATTATGAACTACACTTTTTAGTACGAAGCAAATGCTTTCAGTATATTGGGTGCACATAACCAATTTTGATAGAACATAATTACATATACTATCAAATTCGTTCCACTTTATAAGGAAAAAAAAGCATCAACGGCTAGATTTATAAACACAACAAATTCACATCTCAAGTTAAATAATACCAAAACACATCACCTATGAAAAAGCTGCCAACTAACTAAAAATTTGAAAATAATAAGAGCTCAATGCATCTGCTGAATCTTAAATATTGCCCATTCAAACTGATTGGTGTCAAACAAACTATATACTATCAGCTTTACACATTAAAACAAAAGAAAGATATAAAACCTGAAATTCATGTGAACACAATTTATCTCATGCCTGTACATATACAGCTTAGACACAACAAAAAACACTGCAATGCGCTTAAAACAAATCCTCTCGATATGTAAATTGACAATAACAAAGTTCCCTATATAGCATATATGAAGTTCGTCACACTCTTGAGAAACAGAGCAGCATCAATCACATAAGTAACAAACACATCACCTCTCATTGAAAAGCGTGCAATTATCCAAAGTTTGAGAACATAAAGAATCCAACGCTTCTGTTCAGTCTCATATATAGCACATCCAATCTAATTGCAACACACAACTAGATATGATCATCTCAACATATTAAAACAAAAAATGTCTGACGCTTCACCTGAAACTCGAGTAAACACAATCGATCATGCTTAGACATATGCTAGCTTAAACAAAACAAAAACACACCTCAATGCAATCTTCTTTTACCTTTCAAAAAAGACCAAGAAGCTAGAAGTTATATAAAAGTTGAAGAAAATACAGGTCAACGCTTCTAATGAATCTCATATAGACCATATCCAAACTAATCAAACCACAAAACAAAGTAATATAACAGGTCTGCATATATTAATTTATTAATTGGGCCGTGATCTCAAACTTAATCTACTATCTACATATCACAATCTTTTAATGCAAATAAACAAACATGAGTTTGAACAAGATAACATATGGAGTTTAACAGCATCAAATTTTTATCAGCAAAGAAGTAAAAAAAAAAACAATCCGACAATATGTAGGACTCCATGGAACAAAACTCATCCATCAAATTTTTCAAACTACACTTTTCTTTCTGAAACAACTTCTTTCAGTATAGAGGTTCAACATAACCAAGTTTGGTAGAACATGAACGACTAGAGTAATGAACAGAATTGCAGAACACATTCAAATCTCAAGTTACATAATACCAAAAGTCCAAAACACATTGCCTACCAACAAAATGCTTGCAATTAAGTAAAAGAGTTTGAAACTAAATACAAATTATCCACATGCTTGTACATATTATAGTTCAAATGACTCAAAAAAGACTGCAATGCATTTAAACCAAATCCTTCCAGTTTATAAAATTTTAGATAACAAAGTTTTAATAAAACACACAACATATCAAATTGACTCTCGAGAAACAGATCATCCGTCACATATATAAAGTTTGTTACACTCTCGAGAAACATAACACCGATCACGTACTTAATTAATACAACAGATCGTAAGTAGAATAACACACCAAAACACATCACCTCATGTCACTGAAAAATCTAGCAACTATCTAGAATTTAAAGTCAATTAGAATTCAACGCTTCTGTTGAATCTCATACATAAACATCTAAACAGCGCTATGAAAAAATAAAAACAATGAGCTCAACATATCAAAAAAATCTAGAAAACGATATTAAACACAATTATCAAGTAAACACAATTGATCTACATGCTCATACAATATCTAAGCTTAAACAAATCAAGAAACACAGCAATGCTTTTACGAAACAACGAAAAATCGAATATAACAGTTTCGAAATCATTACGTTTATCGATCATTTCGAACAGCTCTTCTTCGTCATCGATCTCTTCTCGTTGCACGAGCTGCAATTGTTCTTCGGATCTGCGTTGAAACACATTTCGATACAAACAAATCGTTAGATATAATCGAAACATACATTATATAAATCTACTGTGAAAATAAATAATTGATAAATCTGTGTGTTTGAATAGAAGAAGAGATGAATTACTTGAATGCTTGCATTTTGATGGTAGTTTTAGAGAGAGAAAGTTTGTTAGTTTAGAGAGGGAAAATGAAAAATAGAGAGTGATTTGATTTTCAGAGTGATTTTGAAATTTGAGGGATGTTTACTTATACATACGGACTTCAAATAATTTTATTAGCCTGGGTAAATTTGTATTTGGGTTACGATTCTCTGTGTATGCAGTTTAGCAGTACAGTGGTGCTCCCTAAATCATGATTTTCAAAATTGTTCACTGCGTTGCACTGGCCTAGAAATGTAGTCTAATTTTGTAAGGGAATCAGTTTTATTATCTAAATTTTTTAATGGATGCTCATTACGCTGAAAATGAAATTGAGTAATCCGGGTTTAAATCCAAATTCGATTAGTTAACAATAAATATTATTCGTACTAAAAAAAAATGAATAAATTTGAATTATATTTTATAATTCGGACAAATATAGAATCAAATCTCATCATTTTAATATTCAATCATATTTATGTAGAGTAGTTCGAATATTTTCAGAATATACGGATATGCGCATGTGATATAATATTCGATTAGAATTCATAAGTTAGGTTTACAATATATTAAAGTAATATTTATATAAATGAGCTCATTTTAGTTTCTTGTAAACAATTATTTAAATCTTCTTAATTTTTTAAAATTACATTGGTCGAATTCGAATATACGAAAACGAGTAAGCTCTTGCAATAAACCAGCTATAAACATGCCGAAAGTACCCCAGCTATCTACATGCCGAAAGTGAAAAATCTCATAAAATGAACAAATTTTAGTTGTGAAAAGTAAGCTCTTGCAATATCCGACACCAGCTCAAATCTAATGCACGCATTATAGATCTCACCCAAAACCACATAAATCCTTTTCAAAGGAACCAGGAACAAAACCCATACAAGGAACAAAACATACATTAACAACCCAAAAGGGAAGACACACGTCAAAAGACGAGACGAAAACCGAAATTCAACGACCTCGGAATAACACCAAATTTTGGAATGATGTTAAGGAGGAGAAATTGAATCTCAAGGTATTTTTTATTTTCGGAATCGAACTCAAGATAGATCTGAGAAATAAATTCTAAGAAGTTTGGTTTTGCCTCGATTTTTATTGAAAACTTGGAAAATGAAGGAAGATTTGGGAAGGATCGAAGAAGGAGATTGAGAATGGAAGAAAGGTTGGTGGAGATGGAGAATTTTTCTTTACCCGCGGTAGACTCTCATGTGAGAGAAAGCAGAGAAAAAAAAAAAAAAAAAAAAGGTTCATATATTAAATATTTTATTTTGGTACAATTTGTAAATGAAAAACGTATAAAGTATATTAATTTCATGCGAATTCGGTTAAATCGACGAGTGATCTTTGTAAAATTTGGGTGAAGAAGAGTATTTCCATAATGTTTTGTAAAATGGATGATTAAATATTATAGTTGGTTAAATATTGATTATATAAACTTTATTGAATTTGTAAGATTTTATATTTCAATAATGAAATTAGCTATATTAATTTGTTATATTTTAAAAATAGTATTATATTATTATTATTTTAAGTTATTATAGATATAAATTATTATTTTAATATGATAATAAATGATGGGAAGTTTTACTACTCTAAAAATTCACCATATATAATCAATACGAGGATGCTGATTATATCTATATATATTATAATGCCTGGAGATCGGAAAGTTACCAGAAACGTTTAAAGTATTTTTCTTGAATTTTCGGTTTTTTGATTTTTTTTATTAAAATTGTTTTCTTACATTAAATAGCTCTTAATGGCATATTAATTAGTCATTAATTATAACTAATAAATATGTATTAAATTTATTTTATTTATTTAAGAAATTATAAAACATTATTTTGAGCATTATAATTATTATTTCAGTATTAAATAATAGTTACATATATAATTAAGTTTTTTTTAGGTAAAATGATGACTAAAAATTGTTTACATTACGTAATTTTTTATTCCCTATCGAATAGCACTCCAACTTCTTTTCGAACAATTGTAGTACAGACGACCCTTAACTTTTCAAGCAATCTTTATCATTAGTAGTTATGGAATTCGTAATAGATTGTAGAAGTATTTAATGTTCGCTTAACATATGTAATAAAAATAACATGGGTTACAAACTGATTAAATTGAAAAAAAATACATTTTTATCGGTAGACTAAATCGATAAAAAAGTTATATACCCGTTGTTCATTATATTATGTCGAAAAATAAATTAATATTCTAATTAAATAAATTATTACACTACAATTGAACATGTATGTTATGAGAGGGGCGTCGGCTTTAAAAAGTGTTATTATATATAATATTTATAACTTTTGATCGTAAAGATTACGTTTGTATTATAATTACTATTTTTTATGTTTATGATATTTTGGAGATTATAAATTTTTAGATATAAAAAGAGAATATTTTCAATATTATAATGCCTGGAGATCGGAAAGTTACCAGAAACGTTTAAAGTATTTTTCTTGAATTTTTGGTTTTTTGATTTTTTTTTATTAAAATTGTTTTCTTGCATTAAATAGCTCTTAATGGCATATTAATTAGTAATTAATTATACCTAATAAATATGTATTAAATTTATTTTATTTATTTAAGAAATTATAAAACATTATCTATATATATTATAATGCCTGGAGATCGGAAAGTTACCAAAAACGTTTAAAGTATTTTTCTTGAATTCTCACTTTTTTGATTTTTTTAATAAAATTATTTTTTTTGCATTAAATAGCATCTTAATGGCATATTAATGACATCTTAATAATCATTAATTACAATTATAAATATATATATATAAAATAAATTTACTTCATATTATTTATAGAAAAGATTGACAAACTTTATTTGAGCATTATAATTATTATTCAAATTTAAAATATTAATTATGTGTATAAAATTATGATTATTTTCATGTAAATTAACGACTTAAAATTGTTCGCATTGCGTCATTTTTTATTACATGTTGAAGATTTTTGAAAACTTTTTTCGAACGATTATAGGACAAACGATTTTAACTTCTAAAACAATTTTTAATCAATGATTGTGAAAATCTTTTTAAGTTATGAAAGTATAATCTTTTCGTTAAAATCTAGAATTTGTATAAAATAATATTGACAAATTTTTAATTTTTTACATAATAAACTCAGCCATTTTATTGATCGATTAAGTTGATAAAAATGTTATAAACATGTTATTTCATTATATTATGAAATAATAAATTACTATTCTAATTAGACTTAATTGTCAGAGGATGGGCTTAACCTTTTTTTTTTTGCACAAAAATGGTCCAAATATAAAAATAGACAATGTGATGACCTAACTATTTTTTAAAACAGATGAATGTATTCAGTTTATGATTTAATTACAACATGATGGCTGAACAATGTTTTTTTTAACACAAAATGGCCCAAAAATAAACACCAATATTTAGACTTATTTAGACGGAACGAAAGCAACTGCTTAAAAAAATATTTGGGTCATTTTTGTGCAAAAAAAAAAAATAATTGAGGCCATACTCCTACGATTAAATCTTCTAATTATATAAATTCTTATGTTACTATTGAGCATGTATGTTATGAGAGGGGTGTCGGCTTTCAAAACGTTATTTAGTTATATTTAATATTGTAATTACTACTTTTAATATTTATGATATTCTTAAGATTATTAAATTTTTTTGATATATAATGAGAGTATTACTGCAAATAATAATTCAAAGAAATAATGCCCAAACTACACCACTTTTCTATGGAAGGTGCCCGAAATACCCGTTTTCAATATGTTCCGCCCTTTTTGACCATTGAGTATGCATGTTTTTGCTGCGTATACTGGGATACATATTTCCAAGTTGCGTATCCGTTGTCACGCATATGCCAGATGCGTATTGACGTCAGATGATGTCATTACTTCACAAACGTAGTTGGAGCTTAGACGAACACAAAATTGTCACAAAATTGTCTCCTCCCGTTCGTCAAATTTCGGCAACCTTCACAACACCTGAGGATATAAAAATGATGCCCAGGCCTGCATCTACATCATTTCATATTCCGTTGTTGAGTTCTGGCCCCACAGGGGCGTGCACGAACAGATCTGGTAACTCGATCGGAAAATGAGCTCAATTTGGGGATTTTAAATCCGGCGAAACAAACGGTAAACTAAGATTATAGGATTGTAGAAGAGAACAATACGATCATTTTGGTATATAGTATGTGACTGCTCGATGCGTAGAAAAAGTGCACGAAGCGATTGAAAAAAGCGAAGAAAAAACGTCCGTCGGCGGGGGAAAGAAGACGATGAACAGTGCATATATACGCATGTGTATCATACGTATCTCTAAACACGCAATCCGAAAAATGCGTATTCATGGTTACTGTTCATAGCTTAGAATTCGAATTTTGAATTCTGAAATTTGCAAAGTGTACGCATTGTATAGATGCGTTATGATATAAAATGCACCAACATAAAAAAATCATAAAATATTTTATAATTAATTGATATATACATATAAGTTATATATATAATATATATATTATATATATTATATAATCAATTATATATATATAATATATATAACATATGTTTATATAACATATAATATGTATTATATATATATATATATAGGGTCACGCTCCAGTGAGAACACATGTTAGTGTGAGAACAGTGAGAACACACATATTCACCACATTTCAAGCTATTTTAAAGGGCCTCGCTAGGGGCACCTTCATAAAAAAGTCTTATAATTCTACCCTCTATCCATTTATAACAAAAAAACTTTAAAAAAATTAACAAATTTTTTTTAAAAAAAAAAACTACTGCCACGTCATTATTTTTAAATTTTTTTTAAAAAATAATTTTTTTAACTTTTTTTTTTATGAATGGATAGAGGGTAGAATTATAAGACTTTTTCGTATTGGGTGCCCCTGGCGGGGCCCTTTAGAATAGCTTGAAATGTGATGTTCTCATTGTTCTCCAACATATACGTGTTCTCACCTGAATCATACCCTATATATATATATATATATATATATATATATATAATATATATATAAATGAGAGAAGCAAAATAATAAAAAGATTCACAAATGTTATTTTTACTTCTTCAATGTCAAACTTTGCAAATGTTTGTCAATATTGGATTTCAAAAGCATTTTTTATGCGACAAAATAGGTTCATCAATATCTTCAAAATTATTATTATTATTATTATTCAAGAATTTAACTGAAACATGTTTTTTTTTCACCTAACTCTTTTCTCTTTAATTTTTAAACATTCAATTTTAATTACATTTCACATAATTTTTAATTTATCATATTAACTTTCAAATAATAAAATTTAACAAACAATAATGTTATATGTATAGTTTTTAAAAAAAATTTCGTGCCACGCGTAGCGCGGCTTTATTACCTAGTTTTTAGTTAAGAGCGATGTCCCATTGTGGTGACAATTTTTTTTTCACATTCTCTATATCATCTAATTAAGGCATGGAAGAAATGTTCCTTTCTCCATCATCATCATTTTTCTTGCAATCTTCATCAGAAGAAACTTTTTCTCCCTCATAAGAAACTTCTTCTTCACTATTTTTCCCAACATCCCCCTTTCTTCATAAATTTATTTACAATTACTCATTCCATTCCCACCTTATTTCACTCTTACCAAATGAACACAACATTAGCATTCATACAAGTAAATATAATCTTTTGTAGCGGTAAAAGCTGTGCTGAATCTTTTCGGCGTGTGAGTGTTTCAAAGATGTCAGGATGCCACAAGTATATTTTCAAACTGTTTATTTCATGTGCCACAAGTGTTTGCCTTCATTTTCAGTTCTAAACTGTTAATTATGTTTTTTGTGAGTCAGAAGTACAAAAAATATATGTAATCAACTAACAATAATTAATACAATGTACAAAATTGTGTGAAGGTATCTCAATCAAAAGACAGAATAGGAAAGCATTATACCCATATGGATTGGCAGACAAGGCAAGCAAACCCCTACGCAGAATACAAAATTGCTGAAAAAATATTGCCTTCAGTTATTAGTCATCTGAATTTCTTCTCATTTTCTTCTTTAGCTTGTCCTCTTGACGATATTTCTCTCGTCTTTCATCTCTCTGCCGCTTTTTAGTAATCAGGTCTTCCTTCGCCTTCTCTACTTCATGGGATTTCCTCTTCACATCTTCCTTGAGCTTTCGCTTTTTCATCTGACATGAAAAAAATAAATATATAACTTTAGTAACTGATCTACAGTGCAATTGTAGGGATAAATATCTGCCTGGAAATACAGTAAAAAAAATTTATACCAAATCACTTTAAATTTACTTTTTCCTGATTTTAAGGAATTTGATGTAAAGAGAGAACCAAGAAAAAAGAGAGAATTTCCCAGCTCTCATACGAATAAGGGCTCTAGTCAGGACAAGCATATACCTTATCATTTCTAATCAACTGCAGATGTTGAACAAGTGCATGAACTTTCCGCTCATGAGGCTCCATGACAACAGCCCTACGACTTTCAAGTAGTGGCCGCTTTCGACTTGGAATATTCTTTGGCTTAGAGGCAAAAGGGAGAGCTGCCTGTAGTGACTTGGGGATAACCAATGGGTTGAACTTCCTAACCTTCCTTTCAATTGGCTGTTTTACAAGAAAAGCATAGGAGTTCATCAGGGACTCAAATATCAAGAAATCATAGACGTAACTGACATACATATAGGTTGCAC
Organism: Kitagawia praeruptora; assembly: GCA_037693485.1. Lineage (NCBI taxonomy): Eukaryota > Viridiplantae > Streptophyta > Magnoliopsida > Apiales > Apiaceae > Kitagawia > Kitagawia praeruptora. The sequence goes on from CM075347.1 coordinate 55,517,640, forward strand.
AAATCAAAAGTTACCTTGTAAAGTGAGTCTTTGTTGACAGGAACTGGGAGATTTTGATCTCTCCTCAGTTCAGCTACTGTTTTCATTCCTGCCCAGGGCTGGTCACGACGTTGCAAAGCTGTTGTCAAAGGATTGTAAAAGCAAGGGACTTCAACGTTAGTCCATGCGCGCAAAAAAACAATGTCACTCATCAAAATTTTATCCTCAAAGGTGCACCTAGCAATTCCTTCTTTAGGAACTCCTCCCTTTTTCGTAGATTGGTTACCAATTTCTTCTTTTGCAGCCTGTTCAACATTGATAAATTAATTAAACAAGCCTTCAGGATGTTGAGGAAAAAAAATCTTCATGCATCTAAGGATTTTGTATAATATCAGTAATGGACAGTGAACATGACATCACAAATTCACAATGATATTATAAAAAATGCAGTTGCACCATGAGAGAAATTATGCTATGCAACTGCTGCAGCCCAAAAGGATGATTCTGTAAAAAGCTAAAGCATATCTACCCACTTATCCACAGTCATACCTTCTTCACCTGCCCACGAATTCCACTAACAGTTTTGATAGCTGCACCTTCAAACCTGGCTATTTCAAGATCTGAAGTGAACATGTCTTTGATGAGTGCAGTTTTCTTATAAATCTTGCAGGGGTAGCCGACTAGCTTTATCTTCTTTACTATTCGTGCAGAATGATTAGACTCTTTGACTTGTCCAGTTGCAGTGATCCTAAACGATGCCTGAAGAAATGAAACTGCTCATGGCCAGGAAATAAGAGCAGAACGACTGATATGTATATATAACTAGAGTAGGAGGGAATGCACAGAACAGTTACATGCTCAAAACTAACAACAAAATGAGGCATGGCATGTTCTAGGAGTAGTCGGGAGATGAAATGGAAGAGAAAGGAATATGGGCCTCAAAGAAACTCATAGTTTAACATTTAGTGCAAGATTTTTTCAATATCACAACACAATTGTATATGTTAGCTACACTCAAATGTTTTATGAAATACGTCAGTAAATATAAATATATATAACCTCAAATTTTGAACTTAAAGGAACCATCCATCAGGTTGTAACATTATATACTGTTTAAGAAATCACCAAAGGAAATTTAGTTCACGAAATTCTAACAAGCAAATCATAAACAATGTCAATAATAACAAAAATAAATCTCTTGGCTTGTTTACCATTTTCCAGAGCTAGTAAAAATATTGTGAAAAATACAAAGGTATACATGAGATGACATTAATAGAAAAATCTAATATGTGTAGTGTGCATTAAGGCCAAGATAGTCCTAACAAGTGACCGGCATTTTCTGCACGTGATCACCAAGGGAAAAGTAGTTTAGAAGAAAGTGGACATACAAGCAACAGGTCCCATTCATTCTACTTTAATATATTTACAATAGATTACTTCCAAACTGTAAAATTCTCGCTCATTCTATTAATATCCTGAATATGATAAGAATTTTGGGGGCCAACCAACTTGATTTTTCTAAAATGCTAAATTTATGGTAACTGCATGGAAGTTCATGCAGGTTTTCTGTATCTCTAGCTTATTTGCATTTAGAACTATCAGTAGCATACATGAGTAAGCCCGACAGTACCCTGGCTCTCTGTTACCCCGACTCTTCATTTTGCCTCCAATACCCGTGTCGGACACTCGACACTCGGACATGCATTTTAGGCCAAAAACATGTATTTTTTTTTCAAAATATTGCCGTGTCGACACTTGGATAGGTATCCATGTTGGACACTTCCAGCCGAGTCCGGATAACATAGCCCTGGCTAATTAAGATATATACTCATATAAGTTGTATACAAGGGTAAGCCTGATAGTACCAACTGAAGCTCCCCCCCCCCCCCCTCCCCATGCTCCTCACTATTCTACACCTCCTATCTTTAGTTTTAAACTCTTCCATTAATTTATCAAGTTACACTGTTCAGGGCATTGCTTTGAACCTATCGAAGTATAGAACAATGCATCATTTCAATGATATTCTTACATCTAGCCAGTGGAAAATTCATCGGAACAAGAAAGGAAACAAGTTAACCTGACTGTTAGCTAAATTCTGAACTGCAACAACCCCAGTCCTTGGTGGTGCAAGAGGGCCCCAAAACATAGCAAGACAGTGCATGTGCTCAGGTGTATACTTAAGCATCCTATGGCGCCCATTTTGGTCCTCAATAGCATATATAGGTGTAGTTTGGTAGCGCCTCCACCCTATAGAAGCAATTATTGGGTCTCTAGTCTTCAGCACTTTCTTATGCCACCTGTGCCGCTTCAACAGTACCTGGAAAATTCGAAACATCATTGAGACATTTTCATGAAGAAAGGAATGATGCTGAATTACAAAGTTGTTAACAATATCCGACAAGTGAAAAGTAACTGCTGTAACAGCAACTTTAACACCAAAATTTAATTTAAAGCTGACAGAAATAACTCCACCAAAACAATGGAATGGCTTAACAGACTCTGCGCTACTCTGACAAGATGAAAACGAGCTACTATATTAATTGTTTTTCCTGGACTGATCGGGCCATAACTTCTGTAGTCAATGGTGAAAGGTGCTGTTGTGCTTTGCGTTTGTTAGTGCTTAGTAGAAAGTACTTTTCGGCATGTGCCTTGATCAAAATTTAGAGTGATAAAGATGCAGCATTAAGAACATCTGCCTTTTCACCCGTAATACATTTAATATGCATTAAAGCTTCTGACACTTAAGTACTATACGAAGGAGCTAGAAGCGACTACACCCAAATTCCGATGGAACATCAACATAGTTAATGGTACGAACCTGCATGTATCCAACGCCTTCCTCCCCAAGCCCGATACCTCCAAGAAGAATAGGATGGCATGGATCAAAATATTCAACCATCTCACAAGGAACATCACGAATTTCCAATCTAAGATACGTCCCTGTTCTATAACCCTCCATCTCCACAAGAGTTGCCTCATCGATATCATTTAGTTCTGCAATTTTCATTTGTCTGATGAGTTCAGCTTCCTCCTTTGCCTACCAAAACACAGACAAGAATTAGTAGGAATAATGAAGAGGTCATCTAAGAAAGAAGATTAACCAAGTATAAAAGAAACCTTGTCATAGAATCCACCATCTTGGCCTTGATTATGATGATGCTTGGCTTCATTCCTAGTATCATTATCCTCCTCAGGCGACACAGACCCATCATATGTATATCGAAGTTAAGGTCCACCAATACGAATTTAATATGTTTCTAGTTTAAAAATATATTTGAGTGCAGGTGTAGCAAAAACCAAGATATGAAGTACATAGTCCAAACAATGGGTGCCAGGAGAATCTTAACACAAGCAATTGCCTATCCAATTGAGTACTGGCACATCATTCTGCCAAGACAGAGAGTTGACCAAGATTATGCATCCAGAAATTTATTCTCTTAGGCCATGTTTGTTTCAAGGGATTATAATCCCCAAATTATTACCTTATAAATCCCAAACGTAAGGGATTATAATCCCATGAATTCACATTTTGATCATTGTTTTAGTTCACTCCCATGGGATTATAATACCTTGTGAAAGAAGGTATTATAATCCCATAGAAATGAATCAAAAAGATTATAGCAATATAATTCCATGGGATTATAATCCTTTAAATTTAAGAAAGATAGTGTAATTTTCCAAGGATTATAATCCCCTAAAACAAACATGGCCTTAGAAGAAACCCCTAAAACGTCACGACTATGATTTATATCATTGTAAAAATAACCACCGTAATAAAGTCTTTAAAGCTTAGGTATATTAGGCTTCTTCCCATAATCAAGTTATATATTTAACCCCTTCAACTGAAGATTAACTTAAGAGAAGAGTCAATTTCTCAGTCATATTATTCTCACCTTTTGCATACCAATTAACAAGCCCCTTCTTGCTTAAAAGAAAGAGTCAATGAGTGAAGGAAGGAGATAGGGAGGGATCTATAGCATATACAACTACAAAGCATTAGAAGAATATCAAGGAATCAAGCTAAGGATATTGAGCATCAAATCTTGCACGAAGTGCAAGCTTTTTTAACCGACGTTGTTCAGCATCATCATCTTCACCATTTACACGACTCTCATGTTTTTCACCAGTTTCCAGATCTTCAAAATCACCTAATCCAGCACCTTCATCATCGTCATCATTGCTATTAGCATCAGAGTCTTGCCCACTGCGACCAGCTTTTGACCAATCTCCGGTGACAAAACGGTCACGGATCCTTTCATATTTTTCTTCCTCTATCCAGTTTGTTACATCAAACTGGTTTGAAAATCTGGAACAGTCATCATTATTCACATTATCGCCATCGAAATCTTCCCTGACATTCTACAAAGACAGATATTAAAGAGAGTTACACGGGAATTAAATCCAAACATTTAATAGCTAATCCCAATTGAAACATCAGGAGACGAGAAAAGATTTGCTAATTTCCACTCAGTGAAACTAATAAATATTCATATGCACCAAGCGTCTATAACACCAACCTTGTTACCCTCTCCTTTTGGCTTAAAAAATTCGCCTTCATCACTCTCTTCATCCTCACTGCTACCTTGTGCGCCATCAATTGAAGAAGTTGACTTTGATTCAGACTTGCCGTATATAAGTTGCTTAAGATTTTTATTTTTCCCCAAATGAATCCTCTCTTTCAGAGAATCTTTCCATCTTGAAGCATTTCCGATCTTATCTTCTACATCAATTTATGGAAATTAGAAACTGACAGACATCTAGAAGGACAATATTACTTTTTAAACAGTTTCTGTCTAGACAATTTGAGTGATTGCTATACATAACCAAAATTTTAAGGTAATTGTTGCATTCTTTTAATCACATTATATTACAAATCCATCTTGATTAGCCAGCATATTAACCGATCACATTTCTAACATAGCAAGAAAATATATAATGATGGTCTCATATATAATTTTACTATAGACAGTATGATTATGTTGACTCTAAGGTTATACCATCATCTGTGAGATTCTTTTCATCTTCCTCCGATAGGGAGGATACTTTACTGTCCATATCCATATCTTCGTCTTCGTCTTCAACAGATTCATCGGAATCCTGCAAACAAAACAAAAATATGAGAACAAATACTAAAGATTCGTGAAAAAATGAAAACAGTTAGTTTTAAGTTAGCACATGAGTATTTCTTGTGGAATACTTGTAAGTTTGGTAGAATATGCCCGCATCGCATTAGTTTTAACTTGTAAGTACATAACCCTATACATAAAACGAGAACCCATTAGTTAAGCCCATGCTTTCATCCCCTTCCCCACATTGTTACTATGGTGCGTTCTTGTTTGTGGTCTGATCAGTAAATATCATATTAATCAACCAATCAAATACATCATTAAAAGAATCATGCATAAGCCATCCAAATACGCAACCTGTTAACGTTCACTAAATTGGCCAAGTCAGCCATAGATAAGTTTATCTAGTGATAGAAGATTTAATTACAACGGAAACATGTTCCATACGTGTGTGTCTGTATGAAAGTACATGATGCAATAACATATAGGCATGGAAATCGTGTCGTGTACTTCTATATTTCGTGTAATCAAATGTGAAACCCATAAATGACATGAAATAATTTTGTCTTCACATACTTTCGCATAGTGTAGTTTACGTGTATGAATAAATAATTTAATATCTATTATATGTGTATGTATATTTTATTAATATATATATTTATATTTACTTACATCCAATTTTTTAAGTACTAAATTATAAATATATTATTTCATGTACTTTCGTGTCATGGCGTGCACCCAAAGGCAAAAACCAAACATGACGTGTACCTTCGTGTTCGTGCACCTTTTCTTTTTGTGTACCTAAAAGTCCAAACCCGAACACAATTTTTGTGTCGTGTTTTTGTCTTGTGTAGGAAATTGCATAGTGTAATTAACGTGTATGAATAAATAATTTAATATTTATTATATGTGTATGTATATTTTATTAATATATATATATATTTATTTATTTATTTTACTTACATCCAATTTTTTAAGTACTAAATTATAAATATATTTATTTCATGTACTTTCGTGTCATGGCGTGCACCCAAAGGCAAAAACCAAACATGACGTGTACATTCATGTTCGTGCACCTTTTCTTTTTGTGTACCTAAAAGTCCAAACCCGAACACAAAATTTTTGTGTCGTGTTTTTGTCTTGTGTAGAAAATTGCCATTTTAATTACAAACAATAGCAGAAGTAGTTGAGCCTATGATTTTATACACTTGCATGCATATAACTGTTATGGCTCCTTCAAATTTTTCGCTGCTTAGCAATATAAAGATCAGTTACATATTTGATGCTGATAATTCATATGCCCTGACAAAAAACTCTCTCATAACATGCATGTGGGTCAGCATTTAAAGTCATTTTATGATGAAGTTAACTTGAAATAATATCCCTGTAATAGGACTGTGGAGACTTACTCCTTGCATGACACAAGAATTATTTCTTTCCTATCCAAATTTCTCTTCATAACATTATAATTTCTCAATTTCGTTCTTTTTAATAAACCTAACCACGACATTTTATTAGTCTCACTAAGCAAGTTTCTCCTTTGAAGATTTTTGACCTTTCCTCGCATTTACTTTTACGGACTGGGTACCTGTCCATGATAACCGTAACAGACTACCCAAACACCTCCTATATTTTTAAGGTACACAAGGCACCAAGGGTAACAAGGGCAACTTCAAATAATTCTATTTGAGGAAAGGATGAGTTACAAGTTAATTATGAGGGTAGTTATGTCAAGAATAGAATAAATAGGAAAACAGAAAAATATTGTAGAGAGTGGAGGCATGAGGGAATTATGATTTATGACCTCAAATGTTTTGGAGTGATCTATTAGACACAGGTGGGGGAGAGTAGTGCGGATATACACAGATTTGAAACATGATGATATAAGAATTCAAAATATTATAAATCTATATTCTATGTATGTATCATGAAACCAATTTAAAAAACTGTCAACCTTATGCAAATCAAATCTTAATCATCTAAAACACGAGAACACGAGAATTTAAGTTTACATTTTCATTTTTGCAAAAGTGTATACAAACATCAATACTCTTCTCTTTGCTAATCAACAACAATAATCTGCTTTTGTAAAAATGTTACTTAAAACTAATTTCTAGTACAATTTGCAAATAGAAAACACATATTCCTGAAAGCTTTTACCATCCGATTGATCTAAAGGTAAGGTTCGTACTTCGCTCTCATCATACTTGAAAATCTAATGCATTAAAATGTACTAAAAAAAACTCTTGCTTATAACACTTACTAATTTGAGATTCAATATAAAATTACTAACATTTTTCCCTTTTCTTCTAAATAATAGGGTAATAGTAAACATCTAATTACAAACTGAAGCAACAAAAGTGATTTAGAGTAGTAATGTCAGTATGTCACATCTACAGTATTCACTTCACAATACCCAATACCAGCTCGCAGCAAGAACCTCAAAATAAAATAACTTGGAACAAAGAAAGTCATCAGAAATTTTCTACAAGAATGCATTACCTCAGAATTGCCAAGATCCAATTCATTTCCAAACACAGCCTTTCTCCTCATTCTTCCGTTCCGGAACTCGATATGTTGGCTCACTTTATTTTCAGAAAGAGAACCCTCTATTGCATTAATATTTTCTTCATCAGAGCCGCTATCTGCAGTTTTTAATGTAATATCCTTCAGAAGGGTTCTACTGTCATCCAAGCATTTCACATCGTCCTCATCATCGTCACCCGACTCATCAGTTTCAGATTCTTCTCCCAACTGATATTGGTCTTCAGTAAGCCCAACTGTTTCTTGGGTATCGTTTGTGTTGCTTGGGTCTTCCGGTGTGGGTTTCTTGCTGAAAAGGGTGATGAAGCCTTTCTCCAATTTCTCATCAATAGAGTACTTTGTATTTTGTAATGATTCCACTAATTTTTCACCAATATCTCGCTCCTTTCCTGGAATAAAAAGACATAATTATTTAACATTAAGAGGGGAGAGCATCTGACTACTTCATATTCAGAAGTTAAGGCAATGAAATTGGTTTGCATTAAAACAACTCTCAGGTGTATGGCTTTTTCGATTACTACAACTAAGCACAATGCAAAGAGAAATATTGGAGAGATAGAAATAATGATAAAGATCAAGATCAAACCACTTCACCACGGAACAAAATAAGCTCAAGATCATACACACATACCTTTACCTGCCACTCCGTCACTTTCACCATCGACTTTAGAGAACTGAACAAAATGATCATTAATGTTTATGTATACGGCATCCTTGTCGTAAAGAAGATCCCCTAATCCAGACATAGGTGCATAGAAAAGCTTTTCCTTGTCACGCAAACCCTTCTTCTTAGCAGCTGACGGTAAAGGGCATGGATCAGCTAAGCTGGTAACACCAGCCACACTGAAATCACCCACTCCAGCAATATGTACCTGAATAAATGCACAAAAAATGAGTTGAACAATTCATATAACCTAACCCAATAATATAGAGATAACGAGTACATGCATAAACTAAGGCATATAGAAAATTATGTGACCTGCGTACAATTGCCAGAAAGCAATAACTTCCGCCAACCCAACATTACACCACAGGATTTTCTAGTAAATTTCAGCTATAACTATGAAGTATTACTTTCATGGGGAACCTCCAGGATCCTATACCTCAGGTGCCTAAGAAAGGGTCATCTACTTCTTAAATTTTTTGTCACATGTTGCAGTTTTGTTAATGAGAAGGATAAAAGCTGGCTAGAAAAGGATGACATACAAACCTTAGTATCTTTTTTCAAATTACAGCCACGCAAGTAACCATACAAAGTGACATTTCTGTCGCACTTGATATTTTGCTCCACTTTTTCCGGAGGTGTAACATCTTCGAATCGATCTACCAAAACGTAGGGATGATCCTTACGCCACGACAATGGATGAAACTTCATAACAGATATGAATCTTGCAAGATTATGAACTTCCCGTTTTGCATACCTGCTCATTGTAACAAACACAGATAAGTTTTCAAGGGTGGTCCAAATTTCAACACTTCACAATCACATGTGTAATATAACTTTGGAAAATACAATTCAATTAATATTTTATATGCAATTCTCTAGTAAATTTCAGAAATAACAATGAATTAAGAAGAAATGCCCACATAGAAGTGTGTAAAACAAAAACAAAAGGTCTTTGGGCATAAATAAAAGAAAAGTAGTTCAGCAGAAACCTACAAATGAATAGACATCTCGGTACTTACTTCCCGTGAATTAGGCCAGATAGATAGAATAGCTTAGCTCCGTCGTATATTTCAGTCCAGAAACGATGCTTGAGTCTCTGTTTGGTCTTTCTGAGTTTCTTTACATCCTTAAACTTATCAAGGTGCGTAAGAACACCCATAACTTTAGGAAATCCATGATTTTGCATAATATTAAGAAACTCGAAGGTTTCCTGCAGAAATATTAGAACACATCATACAAACAAATAAAGAAGACTGCAAACTTCATCTTCTTTGATAATTAATTATTTGGCGGCACTTAAGTTTGTTGAGATAAGGAAAAAACGGGGCAGGCACATGGTGAATGAACAACTGCGGAATAGAAAGGAAACGCATAAAGATAGGGAAGTATGAGAAGCACAGACGATATGGCAGCAAAAACAAAAAGAAGTAAAAGCAGACTGATTATGAGTAATAAGTAATAACAGAAAAATTAAATACACATTTCTTTTAATTTAATTTTCTTAACGCCCGTGATCCAAGGAGTTGCATAGCAATCAGAAACTAAAGTTTAACTAAAACAAATTGATAAGAACAAACCAGTGACAAGCTATCTTACAAGTCATACACGCATAACTCTAGATTATGTAGGTGGAATATGATTACGGCTTTCAATAACAAAATTGTAAACGTTTTTATTCCAACTGGCCAAATTCTTGGGGAGCATAGCACACAACATGTATACGAGATCTAGCATACCTCATTACTGCATACAGAATGAGTGCTTCTTTAAGCAAGAGATATTGATTTTAAAATTTTTTAAAAAAAACTCACCATTTCAAAGCCATAACTTCCATCAATTAGGAGCAACGCTAAATCAGCAAACTTAGCAGCATCAATCATTCCATTGATGTCATTTGGACATTCAACAAATTGCACCCTCCGTTGCTTACCTAAACACATTCACCAACCATGTACAATTAAGGCAATATGACCATTTTCCAAAAGCAAAATCTAAAATTTCACTAGAAACACAAAGTATACAATGAGTGGTTATAACACAAACTATACAAGGAGGGAATATTAAGTAAACCTGTTACAATAGTAATAGGGCCTCGAACTTCTGACAAGTTGTGCTTGGTATAATGCTTAACCAAAGATTTAATAACCAGAGACTTCCCTACCTAGTGAACAAAATGTATTGAAAGTCATAAGAAGCAATAGTATCATAGTAGCACAGGATTCTCCACATACATATAGGTGATACACATACCTGGGGAGGGCCTTGAACAACAACTACAAAGGGAGGTTCTTCGCCAATGTTGCGATTAACGACAGGAAGATGAAGTCTTCGTTGCTCTTTCTCAGTAGCACGAGATTGTAATCTTTTCGCTTTAACAGTTGAGGTAAACGCAAATGCCTATTAATAAGAATCAATAAAATTCACAACTATCGTCCTCTTAATTACATTAAAATATATATATATACACAAACCACTCAGTCATATATATCAGAAGACTATAATCTCTTAGCTTAGCAAGTTAGAACGAAGTTAAATGCATATTAAGAATCTGCAAACACAACAATTCTCCACTTATTTACTTAAAAACATACATACATCACTAGACTCACATCTCTTAGCTTTATCAGTTGAGGTAAACGCAATTGCGTGGTAACAACAAACCGCAAAAATCACAAGAATTACAATCTTAACTATACACAAAATACATTAGATACATTTATACATCACAACACTATAATCTCTCAGCACTAACAATCGAGTCAATTGCAAACGCAAACTCAAACGCCTATCAACAATAATCGACAAATTTCACATCAACTATCGCAAACATCACTAGAAAAACCTACAAAACACACACACGTAGACACGTAAATATCACGAAACCGTAATCTATCCGCTCCGACAGTTACCACAAATGCAAATGCCAATCACAACAAACACAAAAATTCACAACAAATTTGCACTTAATTACCAAACAACACAAACAAAACACACACACACAGATATATATGAGTGAGTTGAAGATAGGAAAGGACCTTAGGGTTATGAGTTTTATCATTAGGAACATTATTATTATTATCGGTGCTGCTCTTCTTTTTTTTGTTTTTCTTAGCAGAAGGACCTGATTGACGAGTCCTGTGTGACTTTTGTGATGGATTGAATATGCCTCCGTCTATCGCCATGGCCTTTTGTATGTATATGTGTGTGTATGATTTTGAGTTTTATGTATAGGGTTTAAACGGTCGGAGAACAAGATGAAGGCGGCGAGGCGAGTGCTGCTGCTATTTGTACGGCAAATTATAGCAACATACTTGTGCTGTGTTGGTGTGTGAGATTGGGCCGGTTTTTTCTTTGGGCCCATTTGTTTTAGATTGGGCTACGTTGATTTCGACGGAGTTTGAGATTACTTAAATAAATTACTTTTGACTTAAATTATTTTATTTTAATTTAAAGGAAAAAGTAAAGTTTTTTACTTAAAATTGACTGAATGTGTTTGGGTAATTTTACTTCAAGTTAAATGGGGGTTTAATAATTTTGACTTAAAGTAAATTTTGATTTTAAAAAAAAATTAAATTCATATTATTTAAACTTTACAAGAGTCCTGGAAGGAAGAAAAAAAATTCAATAAGTCATAAGTCAAAAATACCTCCAGCGTACTTTTTGCTTATGGGCTTAGAATAGCTTTAAGCCCACAAAATAAGCTTATACCCAAACACACCTAAATGGACTTAAAGCCTTATGGATAAGCAATAAGCTCTTGCCAAACGGCCTCTTCGTTTGGTTAACGCCGTGCTCCCGAGAAGTAGAGAAAAGAATATAAGGCGAAAGAAGAGAAATGATCAAAACAATAAAGACCCCCAATATCACAATTTGAAAGTAAACGGTCTCAAATATCATAGCTTAAAATCTCAGTCCCAAATATCATTTTAAAACACATTTTCGTGTAGGCTTTTCATTTTTTTTATGAAAACGTTACATCGTGTAGCGTGTTCTTTTTTTTTGTTTAAAACGCTAATCTAAGTTATGTGTTGGTGAGAAAATGTTGGTTTAAGTTATGTTACATTCCAAAACGCCACTTTCACGTGGCGTTGTGTGTTTTTCATTTTTTTTTTGTTTTTTTCTCCTAAATATATATTTGCAAACAATATTAAAAAACTTATAATCAAATTTTCAATTAAAATTATATTTTTAAAATTTTAAAAATACAGTTTTAATTAAATTTAGGGGTACAACAATTAACTTTTGGGGTTCAATGATTCCATTTTGGGTTTTAGAAATATTCGGAACAACGAATAAACCGTATACGAAATTAGGGTTTAGGGTTGTTTACATCCCTAAACCCTAGACCCTAAACCCTAACTAATCCTGATTTTTAAACGAGTTAGCGTTTTAAAACCAGGCCTCCTGATTCAATTTTTTAATTAAAATTTTTAATTTAAAAAAACAAAATTAAATTTAGGGTTCAACAATTAAATTTTAGAGTTCAACAATTCCATTTTGGGTTTTAGAAATATTCAGAACGACGAATAAAGCGCATACGAACTTAGGGTTTAGGGTTGAGTGGACTTACTTATACGAGTGGATTTACGAATGGGTGGAGGATTCGGAATCTCTTGAGATGATGGAGTGGGGGAAGAATCTGAAATCTCCGATGACGATTGAGTAGTTGAAGAAGCGGGTGGAGATGTGGGAGTTTGATCTAAAATCTCTGGTGACGATTGAGTGGTTGGAGAAGCAGGTGGAGATGTAGATGTCTCGGGAACTGAAGTATTATTTGTGGTTGAAGCTTCCTTAGTGTCCAAGCCAAAAGGATCAATACGAATAAGATCCGCCTTCGTCATATGATGTGAACTAGCAGGAATAGAGAAAAATGGAATATGCTCCAGAAAGTAAACATGTCGAGAAGTATACAATTTCTTACTAACCGGGTCAAAACAACAATATCCTTTCTGAGTTACACCGTAACCCAAAAAGACACATAAAGCAGACTTAGCAGACAATTCAGTATGCTCAACATGAGGCTTGAGAACAAAACAGGTACAACCAAAGACAAGCAGCGAAGCATAATCAGGCACTTCCTCATATAATTTCTCAAAAGGAAACATACCTGAATTTTGAGCAGTTGGAATTCTGTTAATCACATAAACAGCAGTAAGAAGTGCTTCACCCCAAAATACACTAAGAACATCAGCTAACAACAAAAATGAGCGAGTTGTTTCAACAAGATGACGATGTTTTCTTTCAGCAACACCGTTTGTTAAGGAGTGTCGGTACATGAACTTTGATGTATGGTCCCATCTGAAGCAAGCAATCGACAAAAAACATTAGAAGTGTATTTACCTCCCAAATCACAACGAAAACATTTAATGACAACATTGTGTTGAGTTTTTATATGAGCTCTAATATCTTTACACATGTCCAGAAAATCAGACATGCGCTTCATAAGATAAATCCACGTATAACCAGTGAAATCATCAATAAACGAAATATGATATCTAGATCCTCCTTTTGTAGGCATATGAGCAGGTTCCCACACATCAGAATACACAATATCAAATGGAGCAAGAGAATATGTAACACTCTTATGAAAAGGTAAAGCAGCAAATTTCGCTAATTTACAACCGCTACAATCAGAAATATCATGAGATTTCAACTGTCCCAAGGCTCCAGTTGAGACCAAAAACTTTAAGCGAGACTGAGAAACATGACCTAAATGAGCATACCATAGGTAAAAGTCAGAAGATGAATCACTCAAACGAAAAGAGGACAAATCAACACTAGGAGTTCCAACAACAAATATATTAAGTTCATCCAAAACATAAAGTCCTCCCTATTTACGACCTTTCCCGATAACCTTTTGAGATCTTGGATCCGTAACACAACAAGTAGTAGGAGAAAAGGAGACAAAGTAACCAGACTCACAGAATTGACTAACTGAAACATGATTTAGCTTAAGATCCGGAATAAAATAAACATCAAAGAGAGACACAGTTGGAGTAACAATAGAACCAACACCATTCAATGGCATAGGAGTGCCATCAGCAATCATGATGGATAAAGATGTATGATCAGAAAATGAAATGAAAGATGACCAATGCGGAGACATATGATGAAATGCACCCGAATCTAGAATCCATAAAGAAGAAAACATACTTGAAGTAACCGTTGACAAAAGTCCTATTGACGATGAGACATACATGGCAAAAAATTGCTGAAAACAAAATTGAATCCAGATGTGAAACAAAACCCGAAACCAAATCCAAAGTAAAAAGAAACAATTCTCCAATCCAAAATAGAATCCGAAAACAAGTCCAAATCCATATTCAAATCCAATATCTAATTCCAATTCTGAATCCAAATCCAAAACCAATACCAAATCTAAAGCAAATAAACCAAATAACTACAACCAGAATATCTCGATAATCAAGTAATATAGATGTCAATCAATCAACAACACCCAACTTATAAGATCAAGAACGACGTAAAGAATGAATTAGAAGCAATATGTTTGAACCCTTAAAATCTGACCTTCCGGAATTCCAAATACGATATCTACCGTTCAAAACTTAGATACTGATGCAAAGAAGACTCAGTCAAAATTTTAGGCCGATTTAACGATTGAAACTCCGGGAATTGCAAAAAGAAGTCGGTTGATATGGGTAGAAAAATTCCTACGAATTTTCAAAATTATCTATCTATCTATCTATCTATTATCTATCTATTAGTATATATTAAAGGACAACACAAGGGCAAAGTTTGCCATTTTAATGGATGTGAAGTTATAATTTTACCCCTATTTTTTTAAATATTACAAAAATGCCATCTTTCAAATTATTATGTAAAAATTAGTGAAATTATGCTTGTGTAGGGATTCGAACCCCATACCTTTAACTCTCAAACTCATCTCTTTCCCAATTGTGCTACAGTTGATTTTGAGTTTTGGTTAAAAATCCAATATGATAAACCACCTCTCCTCTCTTCTTATCTCACCCTTTTTCTTTTTTGAGCAAATAATATATTGGTTCATATTATTTCTAAAATATTGGATAAATAAAATTAAAAAAAAATATTTTAATCGAATGAGCATATTCTACAAATTTTTTTTGCCACTTTAAATAATTGATATAGGAAAAAAATAGACAATATATAATGTAATTTAGTCAAAAAGAAAACGATTTATTTACATACGTCTCCATGTAGATGTTAAATTATTTAAATTAAAAAAAAGATTTGATTTTAAGAAATATGTAAATTTTAGTTATCAACTCATACATGATTAATAATTGCATCACATACTTTCATGTATATAAAATTTTAAATATGTGAGTCATATTAGAAGGTTTTGGTCGACCAACTATTTAGACTTTCAACGAGTTAAATATATGATTGGTCTTAATACATAAATACTTAAATATATACGAAATATAATTGAAATTATGTTAAAAAGATGAAAACTCTAAAAATATGATCTACGTTATATATATAAAAAAATAATATAATTAACATTCAAACTAAAACTAAAAATATAAATTTTTGAATCATAAATATTACTCCCTCCGTCCCTCCGATTTCTTTACATTGTGTTTGGACACGGAGACCAAGGATAGTGGATGTAATATTGTTAAAATAAATGAAGCAGTGGGTGTAATAGTAATTTTATTGTTAAAGTAAGTGAAGTAGTGGGTGTAATAGTGTAAAGTGTTGAAAAAGTGGAGTGAAGTAGTGGATGTAATAATATATTTTATTGTTAAAAGTTACTATTTTTAGTAATGTAAAGAATTGGTGGGACGTCCCAAAAAGGAAAGTGTAAAGAATTGAGAGGGACAGATGGAGTATAAAAGTACACTAATTATTTAAAATGATCAATTAGATTATAACTCAACTATAAAGTATGGTGCATATGAATTTTATATAATGTATTAATAAATATAATATATAATATAATATATAATGGTTGAGTTATAACATATATTTAGATTAATATACGATAAAATTAAAAAAATTGATTTTAGATTTCATATACATGTGGGCCATTAAAGTTAACATATTTCACATGCATTATTTTTTATTGAACTTCTACATAGTGTAATAAATATTAGACTAAAACTAAACATTTTAGTTTAAAAGTGTATAAATATATGTGTTTAGAAAAAATGATTGAGATAAGCATATGATGACTTTTAGTCGATATTCAGAGATTTTTTAATATATCTCAAAATATAGTCTTACATATACGATCAATTTTTTACAACAAAATCGTTCAGTTTACCTTCGCCTCTATTATAAGCGGATAATTTTATTATAATAACTATTTATATTATACTTAAATGTTAAATTTGATAAAGTTCATTTCTCGCAATTGAAAATTAAATTAATAATCTAACTATCATAATTATTTATGTGATTATTATCATATGAATATTTATCCAAAATTTATGATGTAACAGCCCCAAATCCGGGGTCTGGGATTTAGAGTAGTCACGATCCATTTAATCCTTGCCTTACCTGTATTACTCACAATGTACACAATTCAACTGTTTATGACCCCACAATATATATCTCACATACACACACAGGTTAGAGTCTCAGAAACGACACAATACATCAACTGCAGAATAAATAACTTTCATTACAATACCCAAATGCTTTACAAAGTCTGATACTGGTACAATCTCTAAGTAATGGTACATTACCAACTAAAGATCCGGATGATTACAATCTTCTCATTCCACTCACATCTATACATAAGCTCAACAAGCTGCAGCCTAATCTGACTGGTTCGTATCATCTCCGGAATCACTGGTGCCCTTGACATCCTGCTTCGCTGCTCTATAATATATATAAAACAATAGCAAGAGTGAGTAAATAGCTCAGCAAGGTAATGAAAGCATGGCATAACTCTGCCTATGACTTAACCCAGAATAAGGCGGGTATAAGACAATAATTGTCAAAATTTATCTTTACCGAAAATATTTCCTTATCGGAATATATTCCAAAAGTAGTACTATTGTAGTACTCCAAATATCATTTCGTAATATCTTTGCAAACTTTAATTATACTATTGAACCACGTTCTAGTATATTATAAAAGGATGAGGTTTCAAAGTAAACCAATATAACCTTTTTGTAGAAAAGGAATATCTGCTATATGAGTGTAAGCAGAGTATCAACATATAAATTAAAGATGAAGTTATAAGGTGATTCAATATAAACAACCCCCTTACCATAACCCCGGTTATGTAAGGTAACCACAGAGTCATGTAAAAGATGACGTTACAAGGTAACTCAAAATATATCTTTCTTAGAGATATCTGCTATGCCAGAATAAGCAAGATATCATCAATTTTCATAATAGAGGAACTTGCAGGAAGAATATTGCAATTACAGTTCAAACACTTTTCAACCCTGCCAACAATGATAATGTTGCAGATAATTTCCCAATTTTGAGAGATGAACTAATACTGGAGCATTGCCGCGCCAGATGCCCTGACGTTTACGATGATCAGTCGTATGTCATGTATCTCATCAGTCGTTCTCTACATGTAGAAGGTAGCTCCGACGGAATTACTTATCTACCGCCCTCTGGAACTCCTCAGCCAACGGTTGGGCTATTGCTGGACCGGCGCCACTCGGCCACTTACGCGTCTCCTAGTTCGAATATCATCCATGACTCTGAAACGTAAAGTTCGTTCCCCTTTTCCCCAAGTGTAACACTTGTTGATAGGACTCCACAAAGTAGTCGTATCTAATTGGAAAGGAAAATTCACCAATATTTCCCAAGCTGATGCTTGTTAATGGATATAAACTTGTTACATCAATCATACCCCTCGAGCGTTGAGGAGGTAACCAAAAGACTCATATCGATGCTTGAAAGAATCAAGATGTGAGTGACAAGATAGTTTTAGTAAGTATAGGACCTGGCAGTGCAATAAATAACATTTCTCAAGTGAGGTCCCCTTATATATTTTTGGGAGTTGAGCGAGTATTTAAATCTTCTTTAAGATAGATTTAAAGGAAAATAAAGTTTGGGAACCTCCCTTCGATAAAATAGTCATGAAATACTCCGAAATATTTTACACCATATCTGAAGGTGAAAGATAATCTTTGAATAATATGAATTATTATAAAAAGACTTCAAAATAATTTAATTAAATATTCCAAGAATATTTATTAAGTCAATAATAATTACGGAATATTATTAAATCGTAATATTGCTCGTAAGTAATCTTCGAATGATGATGAAGTAACAAAAAGAATCACTTTGAAGAATAACAACCAAGTTGCGAGGGAAAAGAGTAATATCAACAGATTTATGACCGGGCAGTCAAATAAAATAAATAACAGCTCTCGAGTACAGCTCCCTTATATTTGAAAGTTCTGGGCGAGTGTTTAAGTCTTCCTGTAAGATAGACCTTAAACGGAAAATAGAGTTTTGAGAACCTTTCCTCGATAAAATAAACATAATAAGACTCAGAAATATTTTACATGATATTTGAAGATCAGAATAATATTTGAATAAGATAAATCATTTTTAAAATTAGTTGAAATAATTAAATAAATATTCAAAGAATATTTATTAATTCATAGGTAATTAAAGAATATTCTTAGTATAAAATATTGCTCATAAATAACTCTCGAATGAATATATAAAATATTCACCAAATAAACAATTCCTCGAGTAAATATTCAAAATAATATTTGAATCAATTCTCAAATGAATATCTAAAGTAATATTCAAATAAATAAATCCTCGCATGAATATAAAATAAATAAATAAATTCTTAAATGAATATCCCAAAATAATATTCATTAAATAAATCCTTAAATGAATATTCAAAGTAATATTCACTTAATAAATAACTGCAAATGAATATTCAAAAATAATATTCATTTAATATATCTAAACTTTAAATGAATATCCAAAAATAATATTCATTTAATATATAACAATTGAATAACATTATTCAATATCTAGATCAGAAAAGAATGCCCAAGATATATAAAAAAATATCTCGACTCCCGGTCTATGGATGGAGAATAAGAATCATACGCCCGACACTAAGGGCATTTGCAAAAACCCGGTTTATAACTAATATCCCATATCTAGTTGATAAGCCAAATATCAATCATATTCCAAATAATAACCTTCGAATGAGGTAATATTCAAGTAACATTTCTCGAATCATTTCTGAGTAATTAATACTTTTTGAAAATACAAATAATGATTATTAATATTATTCCTCAATTCAGATAATAATCTGTCGTTGGAGTCCTTCCGGGTTTCCACGACTATCCTTATATGTCAGAATACCGACTCCCGGTCTAGAATCAAAATAATAAATATGCTCTTATCTATAGAGCCACAAGGTATACCGGTTTATAAATACTTTACCTCAAAGCTCGTACATAAACCGAAAGTCAAATTTACGCTATAAGCATATATCGCAAAACTATGCAATTCAATATATGCCAAAAGCAGTATTATACAACAATACTTCAAAGTATCGAAATAGGAAACTTGCCTGATGCTCGAGAAGTGGTAGGGCTCGTGACGATGTCGGGAAATCTAGACAAGGCCAAAAAGAAAACGTACGATTATTCCCCTAGATAATCCACTTAATATCTAAAGCATAAACACGTACGCGAATCACAACCAAGACATTACTAACTCGTTTTAGGCTCATACTAAGTCCATGTCAATCGACAAATACTTAGGTCGAAGGTTCGTTTTAGAAATCGAATCTCGTTCGCCCGTTTCACTAAGTGGTTTACAAGGTTATAATCAGGTGTTCCTCTAAGGGGTTCCTTCGCACTTAACCTTGATTCAAACATTTTTATAAAATCCAAAAATAATCTTTTCGACACGAGGTCTTCTCTCATATCTTCATTGTGACCTCTAGTATTTAATTACCAAGACTTGTAACCGAATTACTCGTTTTAAAGGGGTCCAATTGAAGTTACAAACTCATGCTTACGATTACGAACCGCTTTTACGAATTTTACCATAACGCCCAAACCGTAAGTCAGATTGCTACGATTCTTGTGCCAAAATGATCTATGATTCAAGACCTACAGTTATGGGTCGAGTGTTAATCTTGGTCAGAAGCTTTTTGGTTCGGTGATACTCCATTTTTAAGGGTTAATGAAATTTCGCCATTACGACGGCTATAACTCGGATATTTCCAAAATTAAAATCCTCCAAATAATCAATCAATCCACCACCAATACTCATGGACACTATTCATCATCCTCACCACTGCATAAACTGGTCTTGGAGTTAAAATTCCTATTTTTCCATTTTCATAACACCCACACAACATACATGCTCTAAATCATGCATCTAAGTCAAAATTCATCTAAAGCTCCATTAAAACTCATAATCTAACCAAGGGGGTTCAAGTGTTATACCTCTATTTGAAGCTTAAGGATGATATTAAGGCCTCACAAGTCTAGATCCTTGCTTAGAACATCCTTTGGAAGCTATATCATCAAGAAAACAAAACATGAAAATCATAAGTTTACTATTCATCAAGAACATAGAATGTTTGTAAATTAAAATGAAAATCTTCCACTTACTTTCTTGCTCTCAAACTTCTAGGAGATCTTAGTTATGAAATATAGAAGCCATGGGAATTTTATTATGAATTGTGAGTGGCTAGATTTGGAGATATGAAAAATTTACTATTCATTTGTCTTCTTTTTTCATAAAAACCGAGCCTAGCTTGTTCTTGGTTGATGTGTTTGATTTTTGGATCAATAATGTGTTATACATGTATTATATGTCTATATCTTTGGATGCATCCACTTGGAATGAGGTGGCAAGCTCTAATTGGTCCATTCTAGATTTCTTATCCTTACAAAGTGCATCCAAGTTCCTTAACTCTTGTGTTTTAGCACTTAAGTCCTTGGCAAATTGCAATTAGGTGCCTTTTACTTTAATAAAGTGGTGATGTCATGATCCACTAGTCTTTTGCTAGGTGACATCACTTCCCACTAGCTTTTTTGGCGGTTAAACGCGAAGTTATCGTCCGTTTGTTAACCGTCTCTCGCTTACATTGCTACGTCCCTTCCTCAATATTTATTATCATCCTTTTGATGATCATATATGATATTTAATCTAGATATGAACTTAATTGGTAATCCAAGATTCGTTCGCTTTATCGATTAATCCCGTTATAAAGTTTTTCGGCGGCTTCTAGAATGCTCGTTTCACTATCTCAGTGGTTTCCGTCTTTCATTCTTAAATCAAATATAATACAGTCCCAAAATATTAAATCCTCAAAGTTAATATCTCAATTCTTGGATTATAATAATATATAATCCGCTGTCCGGTCAAATATTACTCCGAAATAGAATTTAGAATTTCTGAATTCCGATCGTCTTTGCATACACTTATTTCCTCCGTAGATCACAGATATGACTTCGAAATATCCATACCACGCTCCGTACATAGGGTGGCATGAAAAGTTTTCCAACTCACAAAATCACTATTCATCCACCAATTTACTATGCACGCAAGGGAAACACTATGCACGTATGGGAAACACTATGCACGTATGGAAAATACTATGCACGTATGGGAAATACTATGCACGTATGGGAAATACTATGCACGTATGGGAAACACTATGCACGTATGGGAAATACTATGCACGTATGGGAAACATTATTCACTTCTCATCTCCCCTCTCAGGGTTCATTAGCTCATTCCTGGATGATAGATTATTCTTATCTATGTCCTCAAACATTGGATCACTCTATTCTGACAATATACAATTGAATCAGGATCATTGTCCAAAGCGATATCCATTCATTACAATCACTGTTCTTTGGAATCACCGTTCATTAATGCTCTTTAACCACAATAAGAAAAGTTTTAATTCTACCCAAAATTCGGGTTATTACAGTCTCCCCTCCTTAAAAGGATTCCGTCCTCGGAATCAGTTTAGGAATAACAGGGGTTACTTCTATCGCATTGCACTTTCTATTTCTCAGGTGGATTCTTCCACTCCTCGATTTTTCTTCAAATCTCTCACTAGCTTGACAACCTTATCTCTTAGCGCTTGCTCTTTTCTATTCATAATTTCCACAGGTTGTCCTTCGTAGTTCAGATCCGGTTATGTATATCTATCTGCTCGTACTCTGTCATTTGTCGGGCATCTATAGTATACTGATGAGGCACATACGCAAGAACCATGTTATGACCATTTTACCGGTTTGGGTGAGGCTGGCTCATAGGCCACCTTCCTGACGCGTTTAAACTCTCAGATGGCCCAATGAATCTTGGGCTAAACTTCCTTTCATTCTAATCTTGTTAATCCTTTCACGAGGATACTTTTTCTCATTACAAACCTCGAACCTCATATTCTCTATCTTGTTTACACAGTAATACATCAACAAAAACTTGCTTGTCATAACCCTCTATTAATTCTAGATATTTCCCAATTCCATTGTATAAATGTCAACTCTATTGTCGACGGGGTACTCCGTATTGAAACTAGTTCGAGTATTCTAGCAATCGATTCGATTAACTCTTGATGTCTAGTAACGAGCTCGTCGGCCATCACTGTTTTGGCCTCGCTATCTCATTGTTATCTACTATCACCCCCGGTGTTCCAATCTCTTCTTTAATCATCTCACAGAATGCCAATCTACCTCCTGTGTTCGTTCAGTCATTCTCTATTATCTCATCTCTTCTCCTTTCTGAAAGAAAGGCGAATCTCTTGGGAAATTTGTTTGCGGGGAACGTTGTCTAGCTCGAGGACTCTTAATTCTTTTATCACAAATCATAATCTTCATATACACACAAGCACACTTATTTTCAGATCCGATAGATCTGAAAGTCAACCATGTTTGATCCTTTTTGATTTCGCACCTTTCCTTCATATACACGACGTTTCGATATACTTAGGCGAAAACTATCGCGGATAACTCACCGCCAATTCATCAAATTTCATAAAAATTTATGGGCGCATAGTCAACCCAAAATAACCTCGCTGAGAACTCGGAGTGCCTATCCTAGTACGAATCGCAGTCTTGGGTATATCTTCGAATTTAACTTCCAACTGGTGATGTCCAATTCCTAATAAGTTTGGAAAAATACACAGCGTCCCTCAGCTGCTCAAACAATCTTCTACAACGGAACCTATTCGCAATGTTGACTCGTGCAACTCTCGGGGTTCGATGCACAATCTCGTGCTAACATCTTTCTTTTTTTACAACAACACCGGGCTCTCCACGGTGGTACATTGGGTCTTATTATGCTCTTGCCCAACAATCCTTGTAACTGAGTTGCTAATTCTTTCATGGCCATTGGGACTAGCAGGAGATGCAGTGCTATATTCTCAATACTCAATATTCATTATTATGTCATCCAAATCGATATCTGGTAGCTCATAAAACCTTGTACAACCTTCCAAGGCCATTGCAATTTTCTTTATACTTGATATCTCTTTTCTAAGCGTCAACCTTAAGGGCTAATTAAGCCTAAGATCTCTGACGTCAAAATTTCTCAGTTCGAACTATATTCAAGAATCTCTGAGTCTGTTTCCATCCTTTAATTATCACTCACTTTTTTTCCTTTATAACCAATTTGGCTCCATTGGCATCCACCAATCCATCCTTATTATAATATCAAATTACCCCAACTTGAAAGGAATCAAATCTATTTGGAAGGGTCAACCTCATATTTCTAGTTTACACTTAATGTACCCATATTTATGGAAAATACCTCAGTTGGTTGGTAATCTGGGTAGATTCTCTTGAATACATCCTCAACTTTTCACTCACTGGGACTTATTAATGGCTAGGTGTTTTTCTCTTGGTATCAACCACATAGGCTAGATGAGCCATACATCCATCCCATACTAACTCGTTTGTTCATATTATCGTACGAAACTTCGTAACTCGCTTTTGTCCTTAAAGGACCACTCCCCTTCTCTGGGCAATCAAAACTTCATTCCAATACCGTCATGCGATTCTGGATCCATTGTTTCAGCCCTAGTTGAAACCTACGCCTCTCTTCTCATTTGTATTTACAAACTCCGGAACAAACCTTGGCACTCAGAAAACTTGGCCTCATATTCTGCCACAGTCATAGTTCCTCGTTTTAACTCTAGAACTTTTATTTCCATCTGGATCTTCATATATATAGAAAACATTTCTCTAAGAACAACAAACTGAATCTCCCTCAAGTCACAACACATTTTTCCCTCTAGGTTTGCCTTAGATTCTCACCAGTGATTAGCCTCTCCCTTCAGGAGATAGGCGGCGGCCACCGTTTTTAGAATCTCTGCAATACTCAGTATCACGATTGATTTCTTCATCTCTTTAAGCCAAGATCTGACCTCTACTGGGTCAGTGGTTTCATGGAATTCTGTGGGTTTCTATCCGATAGCGTTACCATTGGAGTTTCACGACACGTCGCTATTCCTCCCACACATATCGATTAGCCAACCTTCCATTATCATAATATCCTTGAGATAGAGAATAACTAATTATGTTGATATGTCACCCATATTCTGTTCGTTTTAGGGATCCGCTCTTGCCATAGGATATTTCGTGGCGAATCTAATTCCTATAAGCGAATTTTGACTTATTCGATCTGGTTGGCCTCCCCTTGGGATTCAATAAAGATAACAAGAATCATGAAGCTTCGAAAATATGGCTTCCATATCAAGGAAAATGTCGCACACTGGTGATTATAAGGTTATGAGTTTTAAGGTAACCTTATTTGAGATAATAGAATTTATTGAGAGATCAATACGATCGTAAGAACTTAATGTTGCGTGTCTCAATTAAGACATTACTAAAGGTAATTAGCCTTCTTGTATTTCGCAACTTACAAGTGATGGCGTCCCATCAGACTTCTATCACACAGATAGATGGTCCTTGCAGCCCCTATAAGTATAGGGTTGTTCGTCTCAGTGGAAATTGATAAGTACGAAAGAAATTCCAAGTCAAGTTAATAATTATCATCATTCGACAAGTAAATTCTCAAATGGACACCTTGGATCTAAAGTAAACAGGTTCCAAGGTGCAATTTCTAAAGGAAAGATAGCCAGTAAGATACTGGTATTCAACAAGCAAGTGGTGATGTATCACCAAAGGATTATTCACCATTAGAAGTGAAAGCTTGAATAATATCGTTTGACAGGGCGTTGAAAACCCGAAAGTAGGTATCGTGATAGCCTCTGGCAGAATTGAAACTAAATATGAATTAACACAAGTGTTATAAAATAACTTCGAAGAAGGACTATTTCCTTTTATCAAAATTCTCTCTTGGAGAGATGTCACGATAGATCATAGATTAAGAATAATCAACATAATTTGCAATTGGGGAGGGTACTTGCCAAGGTCTCTACGGATGCCTTATATGTTGGCTCCTTGGATAATCGTTTGATTCTAAAGCTTTTGTTATCCATACACCCTAAGGTGTTCGATACTTACGTCATTGTCGACTCATAATAGTCGCTAAGGTTCAACCATCGACATTTCCAATCGTAGGAAATTCTATTCAGCTCAGCGCGGGCCTATCAGGCTAGCGCTCTACTCTTATAGGATGACTTCGGTACCGGTGTCGCCTATAGTAACGACGAATTCCACATGTCGAGTGAGCGATACTCCAGAACGTCGTTAGAAGCCTACCTGCTTAAATTCAGCCACTTGTATAGCTGCCTTAGGCAGAATATTTTTCTCCTCGCATTTAATCATGCGTGCTACATGAGTTTATCCTTCACGGCATTACAACCTTTTTATTTAAGTCAATCCCCGACCCTCTTAGTCCATCTTGTCTCTTAAAATATATCTCGTCTTAGCGCATTCAGGTTACAATAACACTTTGCGTAGTACGTACATACACAATCTTTCTCGAGGCAATAAAATGCCTTAGCACTGTAGTAAACACCGTCCTTGGTGGAATCGCTGATCGTGGGGGATTAAACGCCATAGATAAGGCAATGCCTTTACGGGTTAGGGTAACTAGGTACCATTAATCATATACGAAGGTTGATCGTCTCAGTTCTCACGTATGTTGCCTCTTAAGGGCACTGCAACAAACAACGAGTAACGGGTCTCGTTCTGGTCGAATTAATCCACCGGATTTGGCTATACTTCCTCTACCTCCTCTACTTTTGGGGATCTACCCCATACTCTTCGTCATACCTCTTGATGAATCATAATTGACTCCCAATTCTTATTTCGTCACTTATTTGATCTCTGAGGATTTGTCTGGTCCTATCATAAGACCTCAAGTAACATACTACATCTTTATCAATCGACACGTTCTCTATAAGTTTCTTTCCTTGACTCATCCTAGGGTCTTCTCTAGATCCTCCTATGGATATCCCTTTTATTGGGCCTCCATCCGACTCAAAGAGCGCATCATCAAATGCCTACTCGAAGGCCTCGGGATCTGATACCTCAGACTCCCATCCATCTATAAATCATACAAATCAGGGTTTCTGACCATAACGTCCTAAGTATGGTTTCCCAAAAGAAGTCCCCTCTCGGGCTTCATCTCCAACAGTCAGGGTCATGTCCTTCAACCCGACTATGAACTCTACTTGAGCTCTAGGTATTCTCATTATCCCTAAGGGTATTGTAAGACTCGATCTCCTATCGTTTCTGAGAACTGTAACCTAACTCTCTGATACCATTTCTGTAACAGCCCCAAATCCGGGGTCTGGGATTTAGAGTAGTCACGATCCATTTAATCCTTGCCTTACCTGTATTACTCACAATGTACACAATTCAACTGTTTATGACCCCACAATATATATCTCACACACACACACAGGTTAGAGTCTCAGAAACGACACAATACATCAACTGCAGAATAAATAACTTTCATTACAATACCCAAATGCTTTACAAAGTCTGATACTGGTACAATCTCTAAGTAATGGTACATTACCAACTAAAGATCCGGATGATTACAATCTTCTCATTCCACTCACATCTATACATAAGCTCAACAAGCTGCAGCCTAATCTGACTGGTTCGTATCATCTCCGGAATCACTGGTGCCCTTGACATCCTGCTTCGCTGCTCTATAATATATATAAAACAATAGCAAGAGTGAGCAAATAGCTCAGCAAGGTAATGAAAGCATGGCATAACTCTGCCTATGACTTAACCCAGAATAAGGCGGGTATAAGACAATAATTGTCAAAATTTATCTTTACCGAAAATATTTCCTTATCGGAATATATTCCAAAAGTAGTACTATTGTAGTACTCCAAATATCATTTCGTAATATCTTTGCAAACTTTAATTATACTATTGAACCACGTTCTAGTATATTATAAAAGGATGAGGTTTCAAAGTAAACCAATATAACCTTTTTGTAGAAAAGGAATATCTGCTATATGAGTGTAAGCAGAGTATCAACATATAAATTAAAGATGAAGTTATAAGGTGATTCAATATAAACAACCCCCTTACCATAACCCCGGTTATGTAAGGTAACCACAGAGTCATGTAAAAGATGACGTTACAAGGTAACTCAAAATATATCTTTCTTAGAGATATCTGCTATGCCAGAATAAGCAAGATATCATCAATTTTCATAATAGAGGAACTTGCAGGAAGAATATTGCAATTACAGTTCAAACACTTTTCAACCCTGCCAACAATGATAATGTTGCAGATAATTTCCCAATTTTGAGAGATGAACTAATACTGGAGCATTGCCGCGCCAGATGCCCTGACGTTTACGATGATCAGTCGTATGTCATGTATCTCATCAGTCGTTCTCTACATGTAGAAGGTAGCTCCGACGGAATTACTTATCTACCGCCCTCTGGAACTCCTCAGCCAACGGTTGGGCTATTGCTGGACCGGCGCCACTCGGCCACTTACGCGTCTCCTAGTTCGAATATCATCCATGACTCTGAAACGTAAAGTTCGTTCCCCTTTTCCCCAAGTGTAACACTTGTTGATAGGACTCCACAAAGTAGTCGTATCTAATTGGAAAGGAAAATTCACCAATATTTCCCAAGCTGATGCTTGTTAATGGATATAAACTTGTTACATCAATCATACCCCTCGAGCGTTGAGGAGGTAACCAAAAGACTCATATCGATGCTTGAAAGAATCAAGATGTGAGTGACAAGATAGTTTTAGTAAGTATAGGACCTGGCAGTGCAATAAATAACATTTCTCAAGTGAGGTCCCCTTATATATTTTTGGGAGTTGAGCGAGTATTTAAATCTTCTTTAAGATAGATTTAAAGGAAAATAAAGTTTGGGAACCTCCCTTCGATAAAATAGTCATGAAATACTCCGAAATATTTTACACCATATCTGAAGGTGAAAGATAATCTTTGAATAATATGAATTATTATAAAAAGACTTCAAAATAATTTAATTAAATATTCCAAGAATATTTATTAAGTCAATAATAATTACGGAATATTATTAAATCGTAATATTGCTCGTAAGTAATCTTCGAATGATGATGAAGTAACAAAAAGAATCACTTTGAAGAATAACAACCAAGTTGCGAGGGAAAAGAGTAATATCAACAGATTTATGACCGGGCAGTCAAATAAAATAAATAACAGCTCTCGAGTACAGCTCCCTTATATTTGAAAGTTCTGGGCGAGTGTTTAAGTCTTCCTGTAAGATAGACCTTAAACGGAAAATAGAGTTTTGAGAACCTTTCCTCGATAAAATAAACATAATAAGACTCAGAAATATTTTACATGATATTTGAAGATCAGAATAATATTTGAATAAGATAAATCATTTTTAAAATTAGTTGAAATAATTAAATAAATATTCAAAGAATATTTATTAATTCATAGGTAATTAAAGAATATTCTTAGTATAAAATATTGCTCATAAATAACTCTCGAATGAATATATAAAATATTCACCAAATAAACAATTCCTCGAGTAAATATTCAAAATAATATTTGAATCAATTCTCAAATGAATATCTAAAGTAATATTCAAATAAATAAATCCTCGCATGAATATAAAATAAATAAATAAATTCTTAAATGAATATCCCAAAATAATATTCATTAAATAAATCCTTAAATGAATATTCAAAGTAATATTCACTTAATAAATAACTGCAAATGAATATTCAAAAATAATATTCATTTAATATATCTAAACTTTAAATGAATATCCAAAAATAATATTCATTTAATATATAACAATTGAATAACATTATTCAATATCTAGATCAGAAAAGAATGCCCAAGATATATAAAAAAATATCTCGACTCCCGGTCTATGGATGGAGAATAAGAATCATACGCCCGACACTAAGGGCATTTGCAAAAACCCGGTTTATAACTAATATCCCATATCTAGTTGATAAGCCAAATATCAATCATATTCCAAATAATAACCTTCGAATGAGGTAATATTCAAGTAACATTTCTCGAATCATTTCTGAGTAATTAATACTTTTTGAAAATACAAATAATGATTATTAATATTATTCCTCAATTCAGATAATAATCTGTCGTTGGAGTCCTTCCGGGTTTCCACGACTATCCTTATATGTCAGAATACCGACTCCCGGTCTAGAATCAAAATAATAAATATGCTCTTATCTATAGAGCCACAAGGTATACCGGTTTATAAATACTTTACCTCAAAGCTCGTACATAAACCGAAAGTCAAATTTACGCTATAAGCATATATCGCAAAACTATGCAATTCAATATATGCCAAAAGCAGTATTATACAACAATACTTCAAAGTATCGAAATAGGAAACTTGCCTGATGCTCGAGAAGTGGTAGGGCTCGTGACGATGTCGGGAAATCTAGACAAGGCCAAAAAGAAAACGTACGATTATTCCCCTAGATAATCCACTTAATATCTAAAGCATAAACACGTACGCGAATCACAACCAAGACATTACTAACTCGTTTTAGGCTCATACTAAGTCCATGTCAATCGACAAATACTTAGGTCGAAGGTTCGTTTTAGAAATCGAATCTCGTTCGCCCGTTTCACTAAGTGGTTTACAAGGTTATAATCAGGTGTTCCTCTAAGGGGTTCCTTCGCACTTAACCTTGATTCAAACATTTTTATAAAATCCAAAAATAATCTTTTCGACACGAGGTCTTCTCTCATATCTTCATTGTGACCTCTAGTATTTAATTACCAAGACTTGTAACCGAATTACTCGTTTTAAAGGGGTCCAATTGAAGTTACAAACTCATGCTTACGATTACGAACCGCTTTTACGAATTTTACCATAACGCCCAAACCGTAAGTCAGATTGCTACGATTCTTGTGCCAAAATGATCTATGATTCAAGACCTACAGTTATGGGTCGAGTGTTAATCTTGGTCAGAAGCTTTTTGGTTCGGTGATACTCCATTTTTAAGGGTTAATGAAATTTCGCCATTACGACGGCTATAACTCGGATATTTCCAAAATTAAAATCCTCCAAATAATCAATCAATCCACCACCAATACTCATGGACACTATTCATCATCCTCACCACTGCATAAACTGGTCTTGGAGTTAAAATTCCTATTTTTCCATTTTCATAACACCCACACAACATACATGCTCTAAATCATGCATCTAAGTCAAAATTCATCTAAAGCTCCATTAAAACTCATAATCTAACCAAGGGGGTTCAAGTGTTATACCTCTATTTGAAGCTTAAGGATGATATTAAGGCCTCACAAGTCTAGATCCTTGCTTAGAACATCCTTTGGAAGCTATATCATCAAGAAAACAAAACATGAAAATCATAAGTTTACTATTCATCAAGAACATAGAATGTTTGTAAATTAAAATGAAAATCTTCCACTTACTTTCTTGCTCTCAAACTTCTAGGAGATCTTAGTTATGAAATATAGAAGCCATGGGAATTTTATTATGAATTGTGAGTGGCTAGATTTGGAGATATGAAAAAATTACTATTCATTTGTCTTCTTTTTTCATAAAAACCGAGCCTAGCTTGTTCTTGGTTGATGTGTTTGATTTTTGGATCAATAATGTGTTATACATGTATTATATGTCTATATCTTTGGATGCATCCACTTGGAATGAGGTGGCAAGCTCTAATTGGTCCATTCTAGATTTCTTATCCTTACAAAGTGCATCCAAGTTCCTTAACTCTTGTGTTTTAGCACTTAAGTCCTTGGCAAATTGCAATTAGGTGCCTTTTACTTTAATAAAGTGGTGATGTCATGATCCACTAGTCTTTTGCTAGGTGACATCACTTCCCACTAGCTTTTCTGGCGGTTAAACGCGAAGTTATCGTCCGTTTGTTAACCGTCTCTCGCTTACATTGCTACGTCCCTTCCTCAATATTTATTATCATCCTTTTGATGATCATATATGATATTTAATCTAGATATGAACTTAATTGGTAATCCAAGATTCGTTCGCTTTATCGATTAATCCCGTTATAAAGTTTTTCGGCGGCTTCTAGAATGCTCGTTTCACTATCTCAGTGGTTTCCGTCTTTCATTCTTAAATCAAATATAATACAGTCCCAAAATATTAAATCCTCAAAGTTAATATCTCAATTCTTGGATTATAATAATATATAATCCGCTGTCCGGTCAAATATTACTCCGAAATAGAATTTAGAATTTCTGAATTCCGATCGTCTTTGCATACACTTATTTCCTCCGTAGATCACAGATATGACTTCGAAATATCCATACCACGCTCCGTACATAGGGTGGCATGAAAAGTTTTCCAACTCACAAAATCACTATTCATCCACCAATTTACTATGCACGCAAGGGAAACACTATGCACGTATGGGAAACACTATGCACGTATGGAAAATACTATGCACGTATGGGAAATACTATGCACGTATGGGAAATACTATGCACGTATGGGAAACACTATGCACGTATGGGAAATACTATGCACGTATGGGAAACATTATTCACTTCTCATCTCCCCTCTCAGGGTTCATTAGCTCATTCCTGGATGATAGATTATTCTTATCTATGTCCTCAAACATTGGATCACTCTATTCTGACAATATACAATTGAATCAGGATCATTGTCCAAAGCGATATCCATTCATTACAATCACTGTTCTTTGGAATCACCGTTCATTAATGCTCTTTAACCACAATAAGAAAAGTTTTAATTCTACCCAAAATTCGGGTTATTACATATGAAATCTAATCAAATTATAAAATATTTGGTTCAAAAAATTGGTATGCAATATTACAAAATAACTATAAAAATATTCGATCAGATCGAAATCCTATCGTTTATCTTTTTAATTATAAAATTATTTCTATGTATACAGTTTTGGACGAGAAATTAGTTCACTGCTCGCGCCTTGCACGGGCATTTACCCTTTTATATTAAATGATAACACAAGGGTAAAAAGTACCAAAAAAATACCAATGAAATTACCATTTTGCCCCTATTTTTTGAAAAATTTAAAAAATGTCATTCTGTTATAATTAATGCCAATATATATAAATTTATGTTACTCCTGGGAACTGAACGCATAACTTCTAAGTACGAAGTCCATTTTTCTATTTTTACCTTATGAGTAAGTAAATTGTTGTATTTATTATCTATAGAAAATAAAACTAAGAATTTTACATAAATGTAACTCGGATTAGATAAAAATTTTGAATTTGTTAACATCTGTCTTCTTGTAGATATAAGATATTATATTACTGAAATCATAAATAGAATTATATTTCATTGAAATAATAAAGTGTTATTACATTTTGAAAAATATTATAATTGCATCATATATAATTTTCAGATTTATAAAAAGGTAAATATGTGAGTTAGTTGGAGATTTTTGTTCGAACAATCATTTAGACTTTAAGCAATTTAAATATATAACTGAATTTGAGTTAAAAGTGGCCTTTTTAAAATTTAGTATTTCAAAATGTATATAAATGAATAAGTCATTGATATTCGTGTAATCATACGATTAAAACTTTAGGATTTTAAGTTGAACCTAAGTTTAAAAAACTTAGATATTGGGTATGAAATAGTAGGACAAAAATAGACAGTTGATTTTAAAAGGGTATATAAATATTTGTTTAAATATATATATGCATGAAAAAAAAAAAGAACGAGACAATCACATGAATAATTTTTACGTAAAACTAAGAAATTTTGTAATGACTCTACTCAAAGTCATACATACCTGACTATTTTTTACAAATATATTTTTATGATGTTAACATGACATGAGTTCACGTACGCCCATGTCACATGCGAACAATAATGCTAAAATGATTATTAATATTATATTCAGTTGTTCAAATTGATAAAGTTCAAATCAGGTCATCGAAATCTGAATTAATATATACCAATTAACAATAATAATGTTACTATTATCGTGTAGATATTTATCAAAATTTAAGGAAACCTAATCAAATTTTAAAATATTTGGTTCATGACAATGCAATATTATAAAATGCTATCCAAAAATAAGATAAAATAAAAATATTATCTTTTATCGTATTTTTAATTACAAATTCATGTTAAAAAATTACAAAATTATTACAATATTTATACAGTTTAATGTGAAAAATTATTTCAGTGATTATACAGGCCCGTGCCTCGCACGGGCTTTTACGCTAGTTATCTATCTATTCTATTATATTAAAGCCGAAACATTAAAAGTTTGGTTGGTTGGTACCTATTGAATTTACCTAATTATCCTTACTCAATTACAGATCCATTAACTAATCAATTTCCTTTTTCAGGTTACGCATATTATCTTTTCTATTTTCAAGAACTAAATAATTTCCTTTTCCAAGTAAAATACAATATCTTTTATATTTTATCTAACTAAAACTTCTCATCTAACTAAAATTTCTCATTTATTAATCAATTTCTTTTTTAAGTTTAAACATATAACCTTTTCTATTTTTCAATAACTAAATAATTTCTTTTTTCATTTAAAATAACATATTTTTTACATTTTATCTAACTAAAATTTCTCCTTTTTAAAAACACTACGAGCAATTTTGTTTAAAAAAAATAACTTAATTATATATAATTGCTATTAACTAATCAATTATCTTTTTCAGTCAAAACACGTTACCTTTTCTATTTTCTCTAACTAAAATCTCTCTTTTTCCATTATGGATGGTTACCTTTTTCAGCAAAACACATTACCTTTTTTCTTTCTTCTTACTAAAACCTCCATTTTTCTAATTATATTACATGCATTTATATTTAATAAAAAAAATATTATAATACTAATAATTAACCAATTACCATTTCAGCTAAAAAAAATAACATAATTATAT
Organism: Kitagawia praeruptora; assembly: GCA_037693485.1. Taxonomy (NCBI): domain Eukaryota; kingdom Viridiplantae; phylum Streptophyta; class Magnoliopsida; order Apiales; family Apiaceae; genus Kitagawia; species Kitagawia praeruptora. Next base: position 55,552,140 of record CM075347.1, read on the forward strand.
ATAATTATTATTAACTAATCAATTACCTTTTTCAATCAAAACACGTTACCTTTTCTCTTTTCTCTAACTAAAATCTCTCTTTTTCCAATTATATCATGGACGGTTATCTTTTTTCAGCAAAACACGTTACCTTTTTTTCTTTTTTCTTACTAAAACCTCCATTTTTCTAATTATATTACAGGCGTTTCTATTTAATACAAATAAAATAATAATATTATAATACTAATAATTAATCAATTACCTTTTCAGCTAAAATATATCATCTTTTCTATTTTTTCTAATTACATTCCCTTTTTTTCTAGAAATATAACGGGTAGCGTTAATTTCTCATTTTCTAAAAACTATGAACAATTTTATTTCGTAAAATAACATAATTAAATTATAATTACTATAAACTAATCAATTACTTTTTCCACATAAATCATGCACGTTACCTTTCTATTTTCTCTAACTAAATTTTTTTTAATTATATCACGGACGGTTCTATTTAATAAAATAAACTTATAACATTTTTAATTAACCGATTACCTTTTTCAGCTAAAACATATCATCTTTTCTATATTTTCTAACTAAAATCGACAATATTATTTTCTAATTTTCTAAAAACATTATGAGCAATTGTATTTAGTAAAATAACGTAATTCAATTATAATGACTATAAACTAATCAATTACCTTTTTCACATAGAACATATAATCTTTTTAATTTCACTAACTAAATTCTCTATTTTTCTAATCATACCACGGACATTCTATTTAATAAAATGAAGTAATAATTTTATAATTACTAATAATTAATTGATTATTCTTTTTAACTAAAACCTATCATTTTTTCTATATTTTCTAACTAAATCCCTCCTTTTCTAGAAATATCACGAATAACATTTATATAATTGTTATCAAATCATCTCATATAAAAAAGTAAGCCTCCAAAATTTATGTTTTAAAAAAATTAATTTTAATTAATGAAATTTTTTATATAATATAAAAAAAATCTGTGCATCGCACGGGTTTTAGGCTAGTTCTATTATATTAAAGCCGAAACATTAAAAGTTTGGTTGGTTGGTACCTATTGATTTTACTAATTTACCCTTACTTAATTATATATAAAATATTTTTTTTATATTTTATCTAACTAAAATTTTTGCTTTACTAATCAATTTCCTTTTTCAGGTTAAACATGTTACCTTTTCTTTTCTTTTTAATAACTAAGCAGTTTCCTTTTTCAGGTAAAATATAATATATTTTATATTTTATCTAACTAAAAAGCATATTATAATTACTATTAACTAATTAATTAATTTTTTCATTCAAATTATCTTTTCTCTTTTCTCTAACTAAAATATCTCTTTTTCCAATTATATCACGGGTTACCTTTTAAAAATCTTCTTTTATATTTTATTTAACTAAAATTTTTACTTTACTAATCAATCTACTTTTTCAGGTTAAACGTGTTACTTTTTTTTTTTAATAACTAAACAGTTTCCTTTTTCAAGTAAAATATAATATCTTTTATATTTTTTCTAATTAAAAAACAAATTATAATTACTGTTAACTAATAAATTAAATTTTTATCTTTTCTCTGTTCTCTTTTCTCTAACTAAAATTAATTAAAAAACAAATTATAATTACTGTTAACTAATAAATTAATTTTTTATCTTTTCTCTTTTCTCTAACTAAAATGTTTTTTCCCAATTATATCACTATTTAATAAAATATATTAAAAATCCGTATACATTGTTTATAATAAGGAAACATTAGTATAATCCGTAAACATGAGAATATTAAATAATATTAAATTAAAATTAAAAAAATATTAAAAATAATGATTATATAAAAACATAATTGTAATATTAAATAAAATTTATATAATATAATAAAAGAAACATGTGCATCACACGGGCTTTGAAAGTTTCTTCGTTCGATCTTCAGCACGGTCATCCTAACTATTAAAATAAATAGTAAAATAATATAATTAGTGATAATTAGTCGATTGCCTTTTTTTAATTAAAAGAGGTTTACTTTTAATTGATTGATGATATTACCTTTTATAAACACCTAAGATATCATATCTTTCAATCAATAATATTTTTTCCTAAATAAAACACGCTAACTTTTATTTTAAAATATAATCTTACAATAATTAATATATACCAAAAAAAATAACACTATATTGTCTAATCGCTAACAAAAGATAATAGACATATATATACAACGAATAATGACCGTTATATTTTTAGTAAAAAATCAGAACCATTAGATCTAAGGGTTAACGACCTAAATGCCCAGATTTTTATGTTTCATTACCAAAATGCCCAGATTCGGGAAGCACTGTCCTAAATACCCACCACATACGCCACTGACATGGGCGTATGTGGTGATACGTCGTTCTGTCTAGCGCATCAGCCACGGACGTCCATGTTATCAACGTATCTTGCACGACACACGCCAATGGGACAAGCGTATCTGATGATACGCGTCTGACATAGGCGTATCATACGTCGTCAGCGTCTTCCCCAAAATCCCGATTTACAGTCGATTCCGGCTAGTTTTTTGGTCATTCTCCGTTCGTCCATATCCCGACATTTCTCACCACCTATCATATACCGTTAGAACCGCAATTCGATGCTCTACAATACCATACCAGTTTCATAACCGTTCTATTGCTTGATTTGAAACGCCCAATATGGCGATTTCGTCGACGTTGAACTTTCCGACGACCTTATACACGCCCCTGCGGGGCCGGAGGAGTTAAACGGAGATTGAAAGGAGTAAGGACAGGAGCTTGTGGTCAGTTTGTGTTCATTTGGGGGCTGGAAGAGCCTCGTATCGACGAGATGCCCGAAATAGAGGAAGTCGCCGGCGACTTCACCTCTCCACACGATCTGAGAGTTCGCAAGTTTCTGGCAGCTACAGTTCGTTGGGATACGCCGTTCCCAAGCGCGTATCCCGTGGGTAATCTGGGCAGTATTTTGAGATGTGGGTATTTTGGTAAGTGGGTACCCAAAAAATGGGTATTTAGGGCATTCTTTCTAGATCTAATGATTAGATATATTATATGTTTAAATTAATTTACTAAAATTTCAAGGTTCGAATTCTGTCAGACTTATTTTTTTAAAAAAATTTATGATATAAATTTTAAACCAATAATTTGCAATCATTAATGTATACCGAAAAATATTAAACCATTTTACTGTTAGATTTTTAGTAATTAATAAGAACCATTAGATGTAATTATAAGATAAATTTTATGATTAAAGTATTTTACTAAAAATACAAGTTTCGAATCCCGTCAACGACATATTTAACTTAAAATCCTATAATGCTGTAAATTTTAAATCATGATTAACTAAATTTATATTAAAATAATATTAAAATAATTTTTACAAAATAATGATTATATAAAAATATAATTATAGCATAAAATAAAATTTAAAAAACATATTAAAAGAAACTCGTGCATTGCACGGGTTATAAGCTAGTACTATTATATAAAAGCCGAAACATTAAAAGTTTGGTTCAACGGTACCTATTGAATTTACCTAATTACCCTTACTCAATTACAGATCTATTAACTAATCAATTTCCTTTTTCAAGTTACGCATATTATCTTTTCTATTTTCAAGAACTAAATAATTTCCTTTTCCAAGTAAAATACAAAATCTTTTATATTTTATCCAACTAAAATTTCTCATTTATTAATCAATTTCCTTTTTCAGTTTAAACATATAACCTTTTCTATTTTTCAATAACAAAATAATTTCCTTTTTCATTTAAAATAGAATATCTTTTACATTTTATCTAACTAAAATTTCTCCTTTTTAAAAACACTACGAGCAATTTTGTTTTAAAAAAATAACTTAATTTTATATAATTGCTATTAACTAATCAATTACCTTTTTCAGTCAAAACACGTTACCTTTTCTCTTTTATCTAACTAAAATATCTCTTTTTCCAATTATATTACGGATGGTTATTTTTTTTAGCAAAACACATTACCTTTTTTATTTCTTCTTACTAAAACCTCCATTTTTCTAATTATATTACAGGTGTTTCTATTTAATAAAAATAATAATAATATTATAATACTAATAATTAACCAATTACCATTTCAGCTAAAAAATAACATAATTATATATAATTATTATTAACTAATCAATTACCTTTTTCAGTCAAAACACGTTACCTTTTCTCTTTTCTCTAACTAAAATCTCTCTTTTTCCAATTATATCATGGACGGTTACCTTTTTTCAGCAAAACACGTTACCTTTTTTCTTTCTTCTTACTAAAATCTCCATTTTTCTAAGTATATTACAGGAGTTTCTATCTAATACAAATAAAATGATAATATTATAATCTATACTATTATATTAAATCCGAAACATTAAAAGTTTTGGTTTTCTCCTAAGTTTTGGTTTTCACTCTAATTATTTAATTTTAAATTATTTATAATATAAAACAAATTAAATGAATTCCGTTAAACCAATACAGAGTAGTATTTTATATTTACACCATTACTAATACATCTAAACTTAAAACCTCCGTGTTGCCTTACAGAACTCTAATTCTTCTGAACCTCATATGCGCAATCTTCATCAATTCAATACACAATCTTCTTCGGCTTTTCTCTTCTTTTTCAAGACCATATATCAATCTATACTATTATATTAAAGCCGAAACATTGAAAGTTTTGATTTTCTCCTAAGTTTTGGTTTTCACTCTAATTATTTAATTTGGTTTTCACTCTAATTATTTAATTTTAAATTATTTATAATATAAAACAAATTAAATGAATTCCGTTAAACCAATACAGAGTAGTATTTTATATTTACACCATTACTAATACAGCTAAACTTAAAACCTCTTTGTTGCCTTACAGAACTCTAATTCTTCTAAACCTCATATGCGCAATCTTCATCAATTCAATACACAATCTTCTTCGGCTTTTCTCTTCTTTTTCAACACCATATATCAATCTATCTATACTATTATATTAAAGCCGAAACATTGAAAGTTTTGGTTTTCTCCTAAGTTTTGGTTTTCACTCTAATTATTTAATTTTAAATTATTTATAATATAAAACAAATTAAATGAATTCCGTTAAACCAATACAGAGTAGTATTTTATATTTACACCATTACTAATACAGCTAAACTTAAAACCTCCGTTGCCTTACAGAACTCTAATTCTTCTAAACCTCATATGCGCAATCTTCATCAATTCAATACACAATCTTCTTCGGCTTTTCTCTTCTTTTTCAACACCATATATCAAACATAAATACTTTTCACATAGCCGTTAGATCTAATAATAAGGAATATTCTTTATTTAAATCCCTCTTCCAAAGATCAAGGTTCAAATCCCATCAACAACAAATTTACATTAAGATTTTATATTATTAATTCTAATCAATACATATCATTTATTAAACTATTATTATTACTAATAAATTCGTAATAAATTATTCTCTATTTTATTTAATTATATAATTTTAAAAGTAACCCGTGCTTCGCACGGGCTATAAGCTAGTTCTATTATATTAAAGCCGAAACATTAAAAGTTTGGTTGGTTGGTACCTATTGATTTTACTAATTTACCCTTACTTAATTATAGATAAAATATTTTTTTTAAAATTTTATCTAACTAAAATTTTTGCGTTACTAATCAATTTCCTTTTTCAGGTTAAACATGTTACCTTTTCTTTTCTTTTTAATAACTAAGCAGTTTCCTTTTTCAGGTAAAATATAATATCTTTTATATTTTATCTTACTAAAAAGCATATTATAATTACTATTAACTAATTAATTAATTTTTTCAGTCAAATTTTCTTTTCTCTTTTCTCTAACTAAAATATCTCCTTTTCCAATTATATCACGGGTTACCTTTTAAAAATCTTCTTTTATATTTTATTTAACTAAAATTTTTACTTTACTAATCAATCTACTTTTTCAGGTTAAACATGTTACCTTTTTTTTAATAACTAAACAGTTTCCTTTTTCAAGAAAAATATAATATCTTTTATATTTTTTCTAATTAAAAAACAAATTATAATTACTGTTAACTAATAAATTAATTTTTTATCTTTTCTCTTTTCTCTAACTAAAATGTTTTTTTCCCAATTATATCACTATTTAATAAAATATATTAAAAATCCGTATACATTGTTTATAATAAGGAAACATTAGTATAATCCGTAAACATGAGAATATTAAATTATATTAAATTAAAATTTAAAAACTAAAATCTCTATTTTTCCAATTATATCATAGACGGTTACCTTTTTCAGCCGAAACACGTTACCTTTTTTCTTTTCTCTTACTAAAACCTCCCTTTTTCCAATTATATCACGAGCGTTTTTATTAAAAAAAATTAAAATAATAATATTATTATACTAATAATTAACCGATTAACTTTTTAGCTAAAATATATCATCTTTTCTAATTAAATTCCCTTTTTTCTAGAAATATATTTGGCAACATTAATTTCTCATTTTCTAAAAGCTACGAACAATTTTTTTTAGTAAAATAACCTAATTAAATTATAATTATTATAAACTAATCAATTACCTTTTTCACATAAATCATGTCATCTTTACGTTACCTTTCTATATTCACTAACTAAAATCTCTCTTTTCTAATTATATTATGGACGGTTCTATTTAATAAAATAAACTAATAATATTATAATCTATCTATCTATCTATCTATTCTATTATATTAAAGCCAAAACATTAAAAGTTTGGTTGGTTGGTACCTATTGAATTTACTTATTTACCCTTATTTAACTACTAACTAATTACATAATTTTCTTTTTCAGATTAAACATATTACCTTTTCAATTAACTAATTAATTTCCCTTTTCAGGTAAACCACAATATCTTTTATATTATATCTAATTAAAATTTCTCCTTTCTTACAAACACTACAAGCAATTTTGTTTAATAAAATAACATAATTATATTATAATTACTATTAACTAATCAATTACCTTTTTCAACCAAAACATGTTACCTTTTCTCTATTCTATAACTAAAATATCTCTTTAACTAAAATATTTCTTTTTACAAATATATCACGGGCGGTTCTATTTAATAAATAATAATATTATAATACTAATAATTATCAATTACCTTTTTCAACTAAAACATATCATCTTTTCCAAATTTTATAATTCAAATTCCTTCTTTCTACAAATATCACGGGTAACATTAATTTCTCACCATCTGAAAGGCATATGACTCAGCCTATTTGTAGTTCGAGGACTCAACTCAACTTAAATTAGATTGTAATAAGTAAATAATATTATCTGTCACAGGAATCTCAGAAGATGCTATCTGTCAGAAGAAACAAGTCTACAAGTCAATCTATAGTTTTGATATTTTACACTGGAAGAAGTTCAGTCTACTGATCAAGCCTCAGTGTGGTATTCAAAGTCATGGATTTAATTCTAAAGGACAGAGATTTCTACAAGTGACAAGAGACAGTATCAGTACAGAATATTTGAAGAAAGTTGAGAGAAGAAATAGACCACAGCTTAAAGTCAAAATAAAGAAAAGCCGTTGGAGTTAGTCGTTCATGAACCAGACCGTGCATCGAGCGTCAACAATAATTCAGTGGAAGCTCTTTATTATTTTCAGTGGTTTAAAGAACAGATTTGGTTCTCAAAAGGAGGTATATTAATTCTTGTTAATTAATTAAATCAAGTAATTAATTTAATTAATAAATTAATTCTCAAAGAATTAATTTATTCATTAAAGTAATTATTAGATTAATTAATAAGAATTATTATATAAAAGAAATTAAATTAAATGATTAGTTATAATCGTTTGATTTAATAAGGTTAGAAAATCTGTTCTATTATTACTCTCAGGAGTAATAACGGAGAGTAATGACAGCCTAAGTCAGAGAGTAATACTGGACAGTATTACTGGACAGTCATAATGGACAGTCATAATGGTCAGAGTAATACTGGACTGTCATAATGGACAGAGTAATAGTGGACTGTCATAATGAAGAGTCATATCAAGAGTAATATTGATCTGTCATGACAGCTCCTCTGGTGTCATAATGAACTGTCATAATGGCTTAAGTTGAGTGTCATAATGGAGAGTCATAATGGATCAAAATATCTCCAAAATAGACAGAAGATTGTTTTTGTATATAAAGAAGAGATGGCCAGTGACACAGGTAATACACGGACAAGAAAAAGAAATACAGAAGCTCTCCATCTCTCTCATCTTTATATCACTGACGAAGCTTTTAATTTTCACAATAAATTCAGTTCAAGCCCCTTGTAATATTCTATCCACTGGAACTTGTTTATTGATCACTCTTGTACTACTAGCGAATTAAGTTTCCTAGTTCTTATCTCGATTTTTATTAACTAAATTAGAAAAGTTCATGTCGAATTTTCTAATTAGTTTTTATTAACGTGATAATACTCTGTACTGATTTTGTAACAACCATCAAGTTTAATATATCGTTATATTTAACTTGAATTTTGTTTCAATTAATTCCGCACAAATTTGTCTAAACTAAATTTTATTTAACGGACAAATTTCGATAAAAAGATAAGGATTGTATTCAACCCCCCCTTCTACAATCTTAACGGACCTAACAATTGGTATCCGAGCCGTTTGATTGATATACAAATCAAGATCCTATTCTTATTCAATTAAAAATCAAGCTCGAATTTTTAACTCTCTTAAAAATTCATCATGACTTCTAAAGCCATTGTTAAGATACCTATATTTGACAAAGATAATTATGACATGTGGAAGAATAAGATGGAGTTGTTTCTGGAATGTACAAATGTTAAATATTTGGTTGTTTTGAAAACCGGACCTAAAACTCCTATGGTCTATGAAGATGAAGTTGAAGCAGAGGGAAAAATTGTGATTCCTGCTAAGTCTTATGAAAAGGACCCTGCTACCTATACACCTGATGAAAAGGAGGATGCAGGGCTTGATAGAAACCTCAGACTCATTCTAATAGATTCCCTGGATGCTGTGATGTACAGCCATGTGATGAATTGTAAAACTGCCAAACACATGTGGGAAACTATTGAAACCATTAATGAAGGAACTGATGAAGTCAGGGAGAACAGACTTCAAATCTTAACCTCTGAGTATGAACACTTCAGAGCTGGCCCTAATGAAGGCATTCAAGAAGTGTTTGAAAGGTATAATAAAATAATCAACAACTTGCAAATCCATGGCAAGAACTATACACAGAAGGAGATTAATCTGAAGTTCTTACTGACTATGCCAACTCACCTGGAACACAGGATAACAGCCATAAGAGAATCTCGTGACTTGAATAAAGTTAGTCTTGAAAAACTCTTCGGTGTTTTAAAAACCTATGAGTTGGAACAAGTCCAACAGAAAGAGATTCATGGTAAAGGTAGAGTTGCAAGTTCATCTACAGCATTAGTGGTTGAGGCTCCTAAGGAAGTGGAAGCTAAGGTTGTTCGACCTCACAGCTCAGACAAGGAGCAGACTGAAGTGGAACATGGTCAGACACCAGCTACTCAGGATGGAAGTGAGTTTTACTCATTAGAAGAATTGGATCAGTTGGAGGATGAATCCATGGCACTCATGGTTAGACAGTTTGGCAACTTTAGATTCAGGAGAAATCCTAAGTTCAAGTTCAAGTCTAACAACAGATTCCAGAGAGGAGGTTCCTCATCCTCCAGTAGCAGAGGTGGCTACAAAACTGGAACTGTTGATAGAAGCAAAATTCGTTGTTATAATTGCAATGAACTTGGACACTTTGCCACTGAGTGTCAGAAACCTAAACAAGCCCAGAAGAGAGATTATGTTCCTGAAAAGAAGAAACCTGGAAAAGCCTATGTGGCTGCTGGTAAAAGCTGGGATGACACAGATAGTGAAGATGAAGAATTTGGAAATCTTGCACTAATGGCAAATGGTGACATGATCACTGATCCTAAACCACAGGTAAAACTTACTGACTCTGAGTTGGTTCGTCAGTTAGGTGGTTCCTTGGCTAATGCACAAAAACACATTGCTAGATTAAATCTGTTAAACACTGAACTTGAAAATGAAGTGTTAGAACTAAAAAAGGTGCATGTTAATCAAGATCAACAAAAAGAGGAAATAGCACGACTTAATAGAAGAGAGAAATCCATTCTAGAAGTAGTGACTAAACAACTTTCTAAAATTGCTGAACTTGAAACCAAGGTTAGTGCTTGCTTTAATTCTGTTAAACTTTCTAAAGAGCATTTCAATAAACAAGCTATAGAACGAACTGTAGGAATAGGGTTTGGTTATAACGAAGCTGTTGGTTTGTTAGGCATAAATACCCCTAACCTTGTTAGTGCTAAAGAGAGGGGTATACCACATGTGCTTAAGAAAGTTGAAGATCCGCTCTTTAAGAAGTCGATTGCAGAACCTCCAAACTTCACTTCTATCATTATTCAAGAAGAGATGCGTAATGAGGACAGTGCAAATGGCATAGTCCTTGATAATATTAAATCTGTTAAGAAACCAGTTAAGGTTGTTTATCCAACGAGTTCATCTAAAACTGGGTTAAGTGGTGATAAGTTGAAAAAGAACAATAACATGTCTAACATACATACCATGCCTACCATTGATATTTATCATAAAGCATGTGGTGTTGTCAATTGTATGTCTTGTGCTTTTAATGTAATGTCTGCTTACTTTAGTGGTAATCAAGCATGTGCTAGTAAGACTGCTCCTCGACAACACATGAATAAGAATAAAAATGTTAGATCAAAGACTGCTAATCCTCCTCAAGATAGGAGAGAGACATTTGTATCAAAGCCTAAACAGACTTTTGGTAAGGCTGTTTACAAGGTCAAATGTCCAGTCAGTGAAACAAATGTCATTGCTGCTAAAGAAACATGGATACCCAAGATAAAACAGAAGATTGTCAAATCTGTTTATAGGGTTAAATGTATGTTGGTTAGTGGTGAAGATGGTGTCAATGTTAAAAATGTTGTTTTGCCTGATAAAGGCCAATTCTTTAAGTACTCTGGACCCAATCAGGTTTGGGTTCCGAAGAAGGTTTAATCTATTTGTCATTGCAGGGTGTGAAACAGGTTGATCGAGTGACCTGGATCTTGGACAGTGGATGTTCAAGGCATATGACTGGAGATAGAACCCTGCTGACAAATGTGGTTGAGAAAGCCGGCCCAGTGGTTACCTTTGGAGATAACAGCATTGGTACAACTGATGGATATGGCAGATTGGAAGCTGGAAATGTTATCATTGATGAAGTGTCTTTTGTGAAAGGACTTGAGCACAATTTGTTAAGTGTCAGTCAATTCTGTGACAAGGGATTCGAGGCTTACTTCAACAAGAAGAATTGTCTAATCTCACACAAGAGACATGAACAACCATCTCTTACAGGAGTCAGAAAAGGAAATCTGTACGTGGCCAATATGAACACTGGAAGCACTGAAGAAATCAACTGCTTTTATTCTAAAGCATCTACAGATGAAAGTTGGCTATGGCACAAGAAACTCTCCCACCTTAATTTCAAGACAATGAATTCTCTAGTTAAAAGAGAACTGGTGAGAGGTTTACCTTCAATGGAATTCACTCAAGAAGGACTCTGTGATGCCTGTCAAAAAGGCAAATTGAAAACAGCAACTCACAGGAGCACTGACATATCATCAATAACTGAACCTCTACAACTGTTGCACATGGATCTGTTCGGTCCAGTTAATGTGATGTCTATGTCAAAGAAAAGATATGCTCTCGTGATTGTTGATGACTACTCAAAGTACACATGGGTTTTATTTCTGAATTCCAAAGATGAAACTCCACAGCTAGTGATTGATCACATCAAGTTGATTGAAATGGAGTACAATAAACCAGTTAGAGCAATAAGGTCAGACAATGGAACCGAATTTAAGAATGCAGTTCTAAATGATTTTTGTACTGAAAAGGGAATAACTAGGCAGTACTCAGCCCCAAGAACTCCTCAGCAAAATGGGGTAGTAGAAAGAAAGAATAGAACCTTGATTGAAGCTGCACGTACTATGTTAAGTGAAGCAAAGCTTCCTTTGTACTTTTGGGCTGAAGCTGTTAACACTGCATGTTACACCCAGAATCGAACTTTAATCAACAAAGACTTGATGAAGACACCCTATGAAATTATGTATGAAAAGAGACCAACACTCAAGTACTTTCATGTATTTGGAGCAAAATGCTTTGTGCTTAAAGATGGAGATAATCGTGGTGGTAAATTTGAGGCCAAAGCACATGAAGCAATTTTCATTGGTTATTCAAGAAGAGCTTACAAGGTGTATGTGATTGATCATCAGACAATGCTTGAAAGTGTCAATGTATCATTTGATGACACTAAACTTCCTAGTATCCAAACGGAGGATTCATCTGAAAAGTTATCTTTCGATGATATGACAGACTCCGATTCTGATGGTGACAACCAACCTGATGTTGCTGCTAATGATAACAGTAATAATGATGATAATGATCAGGGTGGTGGTGGTGGAAACAATGATCAGACTGGAGATACCACTGACACTCCTGAACATTCATCTAGTCAAACTGGCAACAACTCAGGGGGAGGTGATGAAGGATCAGCTGGTCATACTCAACATCATAATGAAGATCAAGGTGAATCATCAAGGTCAAATCTTCCCAGACAGACTGTGTGGAATAGAGCTCATCCTTTTGAGCTGATCGTTGGTGATCCAGATGTTGGTGTAAAAACTAGAAGGAGCTATCAAAATCAATGCAATTATTCTGGGTTTCTGTCTGCAATAGAACCTAAGAAAACAGAAGAAGCTCTCTCTGATCCTGATTGGGTGATTGCTATGCAAGATGAACTCAATCAATTCAAACTACAAGAAGTATGGAAGCTGGTACCCAGACCTAAAGACAGGAAAGTAGTTGATACCAGGTGGGTATTCAGAAACAAACTTGATGAAGATGGCATTGTAACTAGAAACAAAGCAAGACTGGTTGCTAAAGGTTATTCCCAAGCTGAAGGAATAGATTATGATGAAACCTATGCACCAGTGGCTAGACTTGAGGCTATAAGGATATTCTTGGCATTCGCAGCACATTCAAACTTCAAAGTTTATCAAATGGATGTCAAGAGTGCCTTCCTGAATGGCAAGCTGGATGAAGAGGTATATGTAGAACAACCCCCTGGCTTTGAAGATCCAGAATTCTTGGATTTTGTCTACTTTCTCTTCAAGGCAATTTATGGTCTTAAGCAAGCTCCAAGGAAATGGTATGACACTCTTTCTGAATTTTTACTTGAAAATGGATTTGTTAGAGGTGTCATAGACAAAACTCTCTTTACTAAGAAACATAAGAATGATACTATATTAGTCCAAGTCTATGTGGACGATATAATATTTGGGTCTACTAATGATCTTCTGTGCAAGAAATTTGCTAAGTTAATGCAGGGTAAATTTGAGATGAGCCTGATGGGTGAGCTGAAGTTCTTTCTTGGATTACAAGTAAGTCAAAGGATAGATGGAATTTTTATTTGTCAATCCAAGTATGTCAGAGAGCTCCTCAAGAAATATCAAATGGAGGACTCATCTTCAGCAAGAACACCATCATCAACAGCTGTGAAATTTGGAGCTTGTGAAAACTCTGCCAAGGTAGATATCACAAGTTACAGAGGTATGATAGGTTCATTACTTTACCTTACTGCAAGTAGACCTGATATTATGTATGCTACATGCTTGTGTGCAAGGTTCCAAGCGGATCCTAGAGATGTGCATCTCATTGCTGTTAAACGAATCTTGAGATATCTTAAGGGTACACCTAACTTAGGTATTTGGTACCCTAAAGAATCTGGTTTTAACCTTGTTGGATATACAGATTCAGATTATGCAGGAAGTGTTGTAGACAGAAAAAGTACCTCTGGGAGTTGTCAATTCCTAGGTGGTAGGTTGGTCTCCTGGTACAGCAAGAAGCAACAAACAGTTTCCAACTCAACAGCTGAAGCTGAATACATAGCTGCTGGAAGCTGTTGTGCTCAGATCTTGTGGATTAGGAATCAGCTACGTGACTATGGCTTTGTACTTGACAATATTCCAATTTTGTGTGACAATACAAGTGCCATAGCAATCTCCAACAATCCTGTACAGCATACGAGGACCAAGCACATTGACATCAGGTATCATTTTATTCGAGAGCATGTCATGAATGGTACCGTGGAGTTACATTTTGTACCCACGGAAGAACAAACAGCAGATATTTTTACTAAGTCTCTTGACGAATCCACATTCACCAGAATTGTTGGTGAATTGGGTATGTTAAATAGTCCTAGTAATTAAACTAGTTAATATCTGAGGGTTGCTCTTTAATAATTTATAAGTGATTATTGTGTTTATACATATAATTTTTTTTATTTATTTAAAAAAAAAAAATCACTTGTATAATTATTTTATCAAATTACCCCCTTGCTTGTTAATTCTAAAATAATGTCATTTTCTGTGTTATATATCTCTACTTACTTCTTTTGAACTTGGAATAATTCATTTTGTTTAAAAATATTTTTCTCAAAGTTTACAAGTGGTAACTTTGTTAGAAATCTATTTTTCTTGAAAATGTTATTATTTTAAAGTCACTTTGAATTTTTGTATTGATTTAATAAGTCATATTTTCTCTTTAAATAATTTTCTATAAGAAAGTTATTTTATTAGAAAATATATAGATTTATTAAGTTACTACAAATATTTATGTAAATTATTAATATGTTTCTTTAATTAATAATTTGTAGTGTTTGTCATTCTGTTATTACTATTTTATTTCCGCTAAAAGGACACTTTATTGTCTTTTCAGTATTTTCTGTAAATTATTAATCCGTGTGTAAATTAATTTTAAATAATTCTGTTTTGTGTACATGGTCTGTAGATTCACTCTGTCAATATTCAGTTTTGAATTATTATTACTCTAAAGTCATAATCAGTTAATTCATTATTACTTTCAATGAGTAATAATAGTGTTAAACTGGGAGTAATAATCAGTTTGTCCTAGAGTAATAACAAGTAGTGACTAGAGTAATAACCGATTTATATCATTAATACTCTCGCTATTACTTGTTTAATTAGGTGTAATATTAGTCCAAGTAATATTCAGTATGTTTCAGTATTACTGACGTTATTACTCTTTCTTTTCCATTATTACTCTCCTCATTATTACTCTTGCAGATATGACTCACTGGTTTAGTCATATTGGTGTGTAATAATAGTTATTTTTCCTATTTTTTTTTAAGTAATAACGTAGTAGTAGTCCGAGTAATATCCAGTTTATTTCATTATTACTTTCATTATTACTCTTCCTTTCTACTCTCATTATTACTCATCCTCACAAGAGTAATAACAGGTCAATTATATTACTTAACCTGTTTTATTTTGACAGAGTCATAACAACACAAACACTAACTCACGAGTAATAAGACTCTGAGTACTACTCTCTGTTACAAGCGATACATACATATACATACACAGTCAAGTCGAATTGCTGCCGGATTTTTCCCAGGAAATCGCTAATCTAAGATCACAGTCGTCTTGCTTGAGTGATTAGCTCTCTATTCATCCCAAAATCAAAGAACTTTGAACACTTTTCTCACCGTTTTATCCAAAACAGTTGTTCACAAGATCTGAAAAATCGAGACTTTGGCGTTGATTTTCTAAAATCTAAAAATAGTACAGTGCTTGTGTGTGTATAAGGATCAATCTCTGATTTTTCCAGAATTTTTGAACAACTCTTGATTAATTCGAATTTTGGGTGATTTTTAATTAATTTTGAAAATTCGAAAAATTCCTATTAAGCCTGGTTAATTTTTAAAATCTGAGATTTTAAAGGGTTCTAAATTGTGATAAACATGGCTGATGTTTATAATAATTTTGAACTAGTTAAACATAATTTGGTTGGTTATTTTGATCCCGAAAAATGTCCAGTTCAACGATTTAAGCCCTGGATCACCTTTTTGAATGAACATTCTATATGTCGCACTGCCTTGACTGCTGATGTTCCCTTAAAATTTGGTCCACTTAGAGAGATGTGTTCCACTGCTGTTATTGCTGAGGATGGAAGTTCCTTTACTTTTGTGTTTAATGAAAATTCATACACAGTGAACGAATCAACTGTCATTGCTGCCTTAGATCTTCCAGCTGATAACTTTGTGGACTCACCTTCGAAAGATGACTTGACACATTTCTTCACGAGCATTAATTATCAAGAGGAGGTGGTAGATCTAAAGAAGATTAATAAGAAATTTTTGATTCAAGAATGGAATATCTTCTTTGACACTGTTGCGAAAGTGTTTGCCAACTCCACCAAGGGCAACTTTAATGTTATAACGACTATGTTACAAAATATTGGTTTTGCGATTGCCAACAATCGAAGAATTAATATTGGTAATATAATTCTGAATTTACTCATAATTCGTATAGCCAAGGCCAGAAAAGATTTTGATGCAGGTGAAAAGGTTTCATGTTTTTATCCTAGGTTCTTGACTTTGATCTTTAACCATCTAATCTCTGATGCAGACCAAGTTCAATTTAATAATGATCGAGTTCAAGTGTCTGGTAAACCAACAACGTTACTTTATACCAGGTTAGACACATCACTTGTCTTCCAGAACATCCCAGTGGTCATAACACCATATATGGCTAACTTCATAGACTTGCCAAATGTTATTCCTGCAATTGATGTTGTGCAACCTGAACAACCTGTACTTGATGTTGCGTTGTACCAACCTGAACAAGTTCCTGAGCACATTGTACCAGAAATTGAACAAGCAGCACCTGATCTTGAGCAAGCTGCTCCTGAACTTGCTATTCTTCCTGAGCAAGTAAGTCATTACCAAATGGTTCAACACACTACAACTGGAACTTCTACGGCATCTGCTGACCAGGTACTGTATTCTGATCCTTTAACTACTTCTACTGAGAAATCTATTTCTGGAACCCAAGTGGTTGTTAGGGCTGACCAGGGGATTGTAGCACCACAATCTCTAACCCAGGTCAAAGAGCCAAACACTGAGTCAAAACAATTCTACCATTACAAAAGAAAATTGCAGCCAAAAAGAACTAAAAGAAGTAGTGATGAAGTGAGTGAACCCACAGCTCTGCCTCTACTAAAGAAGAGTAGAAATGAACCTGAGGTAACTGTAAGCCCATCCATTTCCTCCCAACAGGATTTGGACATTGAAATGGCCGATAAACTGTTACTGGTTTCATCCTCCCAACAGGGTGACACTATTGAAATTCGCCATAGGGCCATGGCACCTTGTACAGAGTCAAGCACACCCTTATTACTCACAATGAGGGAAGACATAACCTTAGAATCTGATGTTGCTAGGGACACTGAGCAAGGAGTGCACAATAGGTTTGTTACTGAAACAGTGCCTGCCATAGTTACGGCAGAGGAGCCTTCACAGGCTTACGAGGGAAATCTTGATTCTGAGCCACTTATAATAGAATCATCATCTCCCCTCTCAGGTGGAACATACCTGGATCCCTTAAGGGAGTTTTCACTCGCAGTTTCGACTGGAGAAAGTGGAAGGCAACTCATTCTTTCTGTCACTGAAGCAATTCAGACATCAAATCCTAATGAGATGACAGAACTGACTGGTGATAGGGATTTGCGAACTCCCATTGCACCACCACTGACCTCCCAAGAGGAGGCTAGGGTGATTTCAATTGCAGGTACACCTTCTGGAGCTATGGAAATTGTGAGGAGTGATGTGAGGAACACCACTAAACTGAGTGAAACACATGCACGTCAGATGAGTGAAACTCAGAGTGATATTCAGGTGAGTGCACACACTGACACATACACTCGTTCATTGGAAGAAAAGATTAAAGCTCTAGAAAAGGAACTTGAGGCCAGTAAAGCTGAAGCAAAATTACTTCGAGCACAAGTGGGTGAACGGTCTTCTTCATCTACCTCTGTCAAAAATCAGCTTGCTGTGATAAAGAATGACATCACCAAGATGAAGACAACTTACACAAACAAGTTCAAAACTCTCGAATTATCTTATGAACGGGCACTTGATGATGCTGGAGAGGTTACTGTGACTCAAGATAAACTTATTTCTGTAATCTCCGACAAAGTTGAAAATCTTCAAACAGCATTAATTAAGAGTCAGTTGTCTACTGAACGCCGTCTTGATGTGATTGAAAGGCAGAATGCACAACATGGTAAGGGGATCAAACATTTGTTCAACATGATCAGCAGAACTCACACACCCACAGCAGAAGAAAGGGAATTCTTTGTAGGAAAAGGTGGAGATGGTGATGAGCGAGACCCTGGAGATGGTGCATTTCACACTTCGGTAGAGGATTCCTCAACTAAGGGGGAGAAGTCAAGAGAGGGAACTAGTGAACAAGGGAGAGATAAGGGGAAGAAGATAGCAGATTCTCAGAAGAGTGCAGAAGACACTGAAGGGTATTACTACTCAGGTGAACCAGACAACTTTGATGTTTTTGCTGATCTAAAGTTCTCTGATGAGGGTGAAAAAATACCAGAACCAGATTTTAGCAGCTGGGAAGATGAAGTGCCAGTTGACCATGAATATGAAGCTGAGCAAGCAAAACTGGATTTTGAAGCTGAATTAGAAGTTGAAAGGCAAGAAGCAAATCTCAAATTGCGAGATGAAAAGCTTCAGAGAACACTAGATATGCTTGCACACAAAGAAAGACTTCAAAAAGAGGAAGCAGAAGCAAGGCAACGAGAACATGTACTTAAAACTCAAGAGAGGAAGTTATACGTCAAGTTTAAGAGTGGTGAGAAATGGGATCGTGCTCAACGAGTGATAGACTCACATCAATCTCTTGATAATGATGATAGAAGACTTCTTTCTATCTTTGAAAGACTCAAAGAGCTTAACCCAACACACGATATGTACATGAGAGCTCTAAGAACAGAAGTTGTGAGAATAACAACGGCAGGTGAAACGAAAACAGATGAGCTTTTAATATTTGTTGATTGTCATGAGTTTGGAACACAAAGAGTTTCAATTCAGTTCTTCTATGACAAATCATTGACAGAAATCTGGGTTCTTAGGCCAAAGGTAAGAACTTCTTCTGAGTTGGGTGTACTACTTCATGAGAAATTCAAAGAGTTTACTGAAAGAGCTGGTCCTGAAATAGTTGAATTGCCTAGACAATTGAAATTCCTTAAAGGTGAGGTGCTTCACACAATCAATCTTGAGAATGAGGAATTGTTCACACACTCTGCCAAGCAGCTGGTCTATATTGAACATGTTCTGAGAAATCAAGGATTTTCTACTAAAGAGAAGTTAGAAATTGCTGATCGTATTAAATCCTATGCAGAAGTCAATTTTTTTAAGGATTATGAGAAGTTCAAAGGTCAGTTGAGAAAGGCACTTGGAATTCCTCTTGTTCGCCCTACAGGATTCTCATCAAGAAGAGAGTTGCTAGTTGATGCAGAATTGCACAAAAATCTGCCAGAAATGGATGATCCAGAAGATGGAGAAATAAGGAAGGAAGACAGTCAGAAATGAAGAACAACTCTACATGTAATATCTTTAGAGTTAGATAGATCAAGATAGGATAATGTTTAATATGATCAGGCTAGAGGATCATCTATCTTGTATTTATCTTTATGTTTGAATCTGGAAATTGTTATAAATACCAGAACTTTTTCATTATTTACTTTGCAATTACAGTTTTATCATTTACTAGTTTAAGTTGAGTTAGTTGAGTTATCCTCTAGGAATTTGCTTGTTAGTTTATAACAAACAAATAGGGGGAGATTGAAAGGCATATGACTCAGCCTATTTGTAGTTCGAGGACTCAACTCAACTTAAATTAGATTGTAATAAGTAAATAATATTATCTGTCACAGGAATCTCAGAAGATGCTATCTGTCAGAAGAAACAAGTCTACAAGTCAATCTATAGTTTTGATATTTTACACTGGAAGAAGTTCAGTCTACTGATCAAGCCTCAGTGTGGTATTCAAAGTCATGGATTTAATTCTAAAGGACAGAGATTTCTACAAGTGACAAGAGACAGTATCAGTACAGAATATTTGAAGAAAGTTGAGAGAAGAAATAGACCACAGCTTAAAGTCAAAATAAAGAAAAGCCGTTGGAGTTAGTCGTTCATGAACCAGACCGTGCATCGAGCGTCAACAATAATTCAGTGGAAGCTCTTTATTATTTTCAGTGGTTTAAAGAACAGATTTGGTTCTCAAAAGGAGGTATATTAATTCTTGTTAATTAATTAAATCAAGTAATTAATTTAATTAATAAATTAATTCTCAAAGAATTAATTTATTCATTAAAGTAATTATTAGATTAATTAATAAGAATTATTATATAAAAGAAATTAAATTAAATGATTAGTTATAATCGTTTGATTTAATAAGGTTAGAAAATCTGTTCTATTATTACTCTCAGGAGTAATAACGGAGAGTAATGACAGCCTAAGTCAGAGAGTAATACTGGACAGTATTACTGGACAGTCATAATGGACAGTCATAATGGTCAGAGTAATACTGGACTGTCATAATGGACAGAGTAATAGTGGACTGTCATAATGAAGAGTCATATCAAGAGTAATATTGATCTGTCATGACAGCTCCTCTGGTGTCATAATGAACTGTCATAATGGCTTAAGTTGAGTGTCATAATGGAGAGTCATAATGGATCAAAATATCTCCAAAATAGACAGAAGATTGTTTTTGTATATAAAGAAGAGATGGCCAGTGACACAGGTAATACACGGACAAGAAAAAGAAATACAGAAGCTCTCCATCTCTCTCATCTTTATATCACTGACGAAGCTTTTAATTTTCACAATAAATTCAGTTCAAGCCCCTTGTAATATTCTATCCACTGGAACTTGTTTATTGATCACTCTTGTACTACTAGCGAATTAAGTTTCCTAGTTCTTATCTCGATTTTTATTAACTAAATTAGAAAAGTTCATGTCGAATTTTCTAATTAGTTTTTATTAACGTGATAATACTCTGTACTGATTTTGTAACAACCATCAAGTTTAATATATCGTTATATTTAACTTGAATTTTGTTTCAATTAATTCCGCACAAATTTGTCTAAACTAAATTTTATTTAACGGACAAATTTCGATAAAAAGATAAGGATTGTATTCAACCCCCCCTTCTACAATCTTAACGGACCTAACACCATCTAAAGATACTACGAATAATTTAATTTAGTGAAATAACATAAATTAAATTATAATTACTATAAACTAATCAATTATCTTTTCCACCTAAAACATGTTTCCTTTTTAATTTTCTCTAACTAACACCTCACCTTTTTCAGTTAAATCACGGCATTCTATTTAATAAAATTAAATTATAATTTTATAAGTACTTATAATTAAACGATTACCTTTTTGAATACCTTTTTCAGCTAAAACGTATCATATTTTCCATATTTTATAAATCAAATTATTTTTTTCTAGAAATATCACGGGTAACATTAATTTCTCACTATCTAAAGACATTACGAACAATTTAATTTAGTGAAATAACATAAATTAAATTATAATTATTATAAACTAATCAATTACCTTTTTCACCTAAAACATGTCATCTTTTTAATTTTCACATTACATTTTCTATTTTCTCTAAATAAAATCTATCTTTTTTCAATTATATCACGGGCGGTTCTATTTAATAAAATAAAATAACAATATTATAATGTTAATAATTAACCGATTAAGTTTCAGCTAAAATGTATCATCTTTTCTATATTTTCTAACTAAAATATCTCTTTTCTTTAAAATATCACGGGCAACACTAATTTTTCCTTTTCTTAAAACTTTACGAGCAATTTTATTTAGTAAAATAACATTATTGAATTATAATTACTATAAACTAATCAATTATCTTTTCCACCTAAAACATGTTTCCTTTTTAATTTTCTCTAAACACCTCACTTTTTTCAGTTAAATCATGGCATTCTATTTAATAAAATTAAATTATAATTTTATAAGTACTTATAATTAACCGATTACCTTTTTGAACTAAGATGTATTATCGTTTCAATATTTTCTAACTAAAATCCCTCTTTTCATAAAAATATAACGGATAATTTTTATATAATTATTATCAAATCATCTCATTTAAAAATTTAAACCTCCAAAATTCGTATTTTAAAAAAAGTAAATCGAATTAATAAAACATGTCATATAATATTAAAAGAAATCCGTGCATCGCACGGGTTTTAAGCTAGTATATATAATACACCAACACAAGATAAAATTGTGAAACATTTTAATGCACTTGAAATGTCTGAATTATCCTTGTGCATATTATTTTTGGAAAAAAATTGTTGTTGCAAGGAGTTGCACTTGAAATGTCTGAATTACACTTGTGCATATTATTTTTGAAAAAAATTGTTGTTGCAAGGAGTTGAACCCAGGTCTTAGCATCCATTTGCACACCAACATACAACTTGGCCACTCAATCTTATGTGATAACAATCATACACATACTATGTGTACGTGTGTGTCATTAAATTTTTTTTTTTGATATTTTGATAATTGAGACATATTAATACTATTTTATAGCATAAATTAGTGATGTATGATATGTAGTCAACTCATACATTTTTAAATCATTCAATTTATTGAAATGATATTAATTATTAGTATATAAAACACATTAATAATTGTAATATATTTATTATAACCTTATAAATTTTCAATATACTTAAATTCATTTATTATGTAACATGGCTAATGGATATCTAATTAAGGCATAAATTTGTATGGAAAAAATAAACGAAATGCATAATACATTCTTAATTAATATGATATATCTATTAAGTACCCATGATGTAAAAAAATTTAACTATATTGAAGTGGAATGAAATATATCTATAATAGAATCTCGATAAATTAATAACAGTTGATAAAATTAATATTTTCAATTAAAAAAAATTTATCCCAACATTTTAGTGACAATATAAATTTACCTAAATTAATAATATTATTTTCAAATTAAGAACACAACTAATATATTTGTACACCAAACATTTAGAGATGTTAGTTCAATTATAAATGTCTAACATTCAAATCCCGAATCAAGAATAATGAGATAATTTAATTACTTTATAAGTATTAACACCAACTATTCGCGTAAAGGATTGCAAAAATTTTAGCACAAAGAATGCAACAGACAACCTGTAGTTGATAGTGCAGAGTTTTATGAAAATCTTTGGCATGTCTGAGCATTCCATTTAAATTGTCGGACATTAAAGAACAGAACAAAAGGTAACAGTCACCCCCGTCATGGGGTTACATGACTTTTATTGAACTTTCATAAACATTCTACCAACATTTCTATATTTTGTTTGGTTCACACAAGTTAAGAATGAGTTTATATTTTGTTAGACTTAAACTTTATTTTAGTTTTGCATGATGGCATGGCATTGTCATCCCGTGAAAGTGAATTTACAACAACTATTTTTGAATAAAATGTAAATTCTGATTGTGTAAGGCAGAGTACCAAACTACATCATTCTTGCGTTAATATCTCTCATTTATAAACTACGATATCTCTCATTTACAGACTAAGATTTAAACCTTTAATATTTCTCATCAGCTCCTTGACAACATATTGGGTTAGGGTAGAGTCATACCAGCACACATGAGTAATCTTTTAGTTAGTTATGGAATTGTGGGTCTCTTTGGTTTGGGACGGAGAACGAAGGAAAATCGTGGGGACGGGGACGAGGGTTAGTGTCTCTTCCCGTCCCGAAATTCCCCATTCCTCATTCCTTGCCCCGCTCCCTATTAGCTGGTCCACAAATGTAATAAAAATTTTATATTTTACATATTAATATATTAAATAAATTTTTTTATAAAAAATAGCTATAATTTAAATTTTTATAAGTTTCAATATTTAACCATTTTATTAATTAAAAAAATTATTTTAGAATACATGTATTATTAGTTTTATCTTTTATTTAAATTACAAATAAATTTATATTCAAAATAATGTTTAAAGTATGATATAAACAAAAAAACTAAATATTATACAATATGATTTATTAAATTCTTATTTGGAAAATATTTATTTATTTATTTTAAAAGAAAAAAATTCCCAGATTCCTGCAGAGATCCACTTTTCCCGTTCAGGGCGGAAATTAGAGAGTAAAAAAAATCTCCCATATCGAAACAACCCTAACAAGATCCCAACTCGCATTCGTTCTCAAATGAACAGAACTATCATTAGTAAAGTCGTAGCAAGCTTATGATCCGATATAACAAAATCCTTCTGTCACATTATAAAAATCAACCTCAGTTGAACCCCACCGATGCACATTAGATCCTTAAAGCATATCAAACTCACTAACCCTAAATGAACAATCTGATATCGTAAATTGCTATTTTTGATTTATATGTATATTGTAGATAAAATTTAAAATGTAATTGAATTGTGTAACATTTTATCATTTTGAGTTTGTCGATGTGTTCACAATAGATAATAATGAAATTTTGTATTTTTGTTTCTAGCTCTGATTTCTTTTGGATATTATTCAAACTGTGCGCACTAGGATAAATTTTTTCCTTTTTATTTTTCAGGGCATCACGAGAGATTATTTGCTCCATTCTTTTGGAGGGGATTTTTATTTTGTTTTATAGCTACTTTAGTAGAGATGTTGCGACACATCGCCTTTTCTTATCGCATATTCACCATTTATGCGATAGTATCCATGTCCATCAGTCTTATTATTGTTTATCTATTCCATGTCTTTGGACGGTATGGGCGGGATGCAATGGAGCATTTTCTGAGGGCGTTACATTCCATTTACTTATATTCTGTAGCGCATGTCTTGGTTGCACGTCTCTTGGAGGATTTGTTCAGTCCAAGTCCGGGATTCTGGGGGATGGGATCACTCGGGCTAGGCTCATTTGTTGTGCACTTGTGCTTGAGATTTATCTCTTCGTCATCTACGCTACAAGCATCAATATAGGTACATAAAAAGAAAACAATATGAACACAACCAATTGTAGTATGATCCAACAATTCACTAATATGTACTCCGCAACATGTACTAATGCACATTTTATAGTGGAACGACTATGTAAGGATGAAAGTATATTAGCTGAAAAATAAAAATGATGTTACTTAGAAGTGGTTAAATAGGAAATTTTTGGCCTTGGATTAACTCATTCATGTTGTCATAGGGTTTAACTATTTTATCTAATTATTTGTCAATGAAAATTCACAAACAGTGACTGAAAATCATGAAAAAGTCGATTTTCACTTTTTATGAACATTGTACACAATCTCTCATACACCGACATGTAACGACTTAAACATAAAAATGTTTTAGTATTTTTCTTGCACACGCCAAACATTTTTAGTATCAAATTTACTCATTTCGCAACTTAAAAAGACCTCACTCTTCAATGGTTTCTAACGGTAACCATCTAACTACATAACTCAAGTGCAATTTTTCAAGTACAATTTCTGTACCCACGCTAAGTCGTCTGTTATACGATCCATGTACCATCAGAAATAAGACAAAATTTCAAAATTTTAAAGTTTATGCTAGAAAATGACCCGTGCCTCGCACGGGTTTTCATGCTAGTTTTTTTTTTGTAGCGTAACTCTACCTCTCTAACGATTCGGTTAAACACCCACGATTATCCCCCAACAAACGATGAATTTTATTATCATCTCTCTCGAAACCTCGCTCTTGATACCATGTTAGAATAAAGAGAAAAGCCAAATATTATTATGATCAAGCCAAAGTTTATAATACAAGTCTTAATACTTATGCAGTAAACTTATATAAGATAAAGTACCGAAAATACCCTTAATATAATAATATGTATATATTCTAACATCTACAATTCTTATTTAGAGCAAATTCGATAAATACTTTTTATGTTTTTTAAAATAATGTAGTTTATCCACCGGGGAAATGTTTATTTTTCGGGAAATAAATTGTAAATGATCTGTGGTGTAATACGAAAAATATGTAAAAATATAAATTTTAATTTTGCATTACATATTGTAGAACAATGTATTTAATATACAAGTAGTCTAAAAAATCCAACAATTCAACATTTAAGTAGTTCACATTAAATACAATCCATATATATACTATTATATAAAAGCCAAAACATTAAAAGTTTTGGTACCTGTTTTTTTGTGCGTTGTGAATTTACTTATTTACCCTTCACTATAAAAAAAATATATATGATATCTATACTATTAAAACTCCTAAAATAAATAATAACATAATATAATTAATGGTAAGTAATCGATTGACTTTTTTCACATTTATTTTTAATTGAAGATATTACTTTTATAAACACCTAAAAACATCAATCGTATCATATATTCTAATCATTAATATTTTCTTTCGAATTAAAACACGTTACCATTTTAATTTAAAACTAATTGTACAGTCATTAATATATACTCGAAAATATCACATCATATTTTTCAATTATTAATAAAATATATTATAAAAATATGAATACATTGTTTATAATAAGTAAACATTAGTATAATGTGTAAACATTAGTATATTAAATTATTTTAAATTAAAATTAATTATTAATTTATTATATAATACGAAACATTAAAAATTTTAGTACCTATTTTTTGGTATATGTTTTTTAGTATTTCGGGAATTTACTTATTTAACCTTTATTATAAAGAAAAATATATACAATATCTATACTATTAAAATACCTAAAATAAATAATAACATAATATAATTAATGATAGTTAGTCGATTGTCTTTTTCACGTTTACTT
The DNA here is from genome assembly GCA_037693485.1 of Kitagawia praeruptora. Taxonomy (NCBI): domain Eukaryota; kingdom Viridiplantae; phylum Streptophyta; class Magnoliopsida; order Apiales; family Apiaceae; genus Kitagawia; species Kitagawia praeruptora. The sequence goes on from CM075347.1 coordinate 55,578,898, forward strand.
TTAGTTGAAGATATTACCTTTTATGAACACCTAAAAACATCAATCATATCATACGTTTCAATCATATAATATCTAGCAATAATTAATATATACCCAAAAATATTATATCATATCTTCTAACTAAAATTTCACTTTTTCCAATAATATTATGACATTATTAATTAATTAATAATTAATCACTAACAAAATATAATAAAAATCCGTAGTATACGAATAATGACCTTTAGATTTTTAGTAAAAAATCAGATTCGTTAGATCTAATGATTAATATATTATATAATTAAATTAATTTACTAAAATTTCAAGGTTCGAATTCTATTAACGACATATTTATTTTAAAATTTTACAATATAAGTTTTAAACCATGCATATCATTAATTAAATTTATATTAAATTATGAATATTAAAATTAAATAAAATATTGTAAATAATGATTATATAAAAATATAATTATAACATAAAATAAAATTTGTTACATATCAAAAAAACCCGTGCATTGCACGGATTATAAGCTAGTATATATAATTTAGGAGATAGACAAAACTTTAAGTGAACTACTCTTATGAAAACGTAGGAGGGAAACATATACAAATATATTTTTCGGTTAAATATTTTATTTTTCCCTTAATTTACAATATTTGATTAGAGAAGTACGAGTTGTATTTTATATTAACCTTTTGTATAATTCGATAAGTCCCAAATTCATTATTTTCAGTGTCTTATCTCAAAATGAGCATTATCAGTATACTGAAAATTATCATGTTGGATTTTGGAGATGATGAGTATGATTAACTCCCGAACAAATGCTTGGTTATGTGATATTTATTTAATTTAAATTAAATTTAAATTCAACAGTAATGATTTTCAATTTATTTACCAATATGTCATATAATTATGATATAAAATAAATAATATTTTCAATGTATATTATCATAATATTTGTATTCTCTAATTATAAGTTACAAATATTTATAGTGTTAAGTAATATTATTTAATTCGATAATATGAATATGAATATTACTATTGATATATTCAAAATTTTGCTCAAACAAATTAAATAAAATGCTTAACGAGAATACAATTAGAACATGTAAAATAAAATAATATATCATAAATTTTAAAATTTTAATAAAAATTTAATAACTTGAAAAATATAATAGATCGATTAGTATTTTAACAGCCTGTAACATACATTACCTAGATATACATACACAAACTGTAACTAGGGGAGAGTTTTGCCCGAAATCGCATGTTTTCGATTTTAAAAATTAAAAATTGTAATCGTAATCGAACCGTCGGTTTCGATTTTAAAAAGCTCGGTTCAGTTTTTAACGGTTCGGTTTCGGTTATAAAACCGAACGAAAAAAATCATAAATAGACTTTAAATTTATAAATTATAACGTTCTCGATTTTTAAACAAAGTGACCGGACTTTTGAATGAATACATTCTGTGTATATGTTAGTGTTACTGTTAGATGTACATATATTAATGGCATTGCATTGTAGCAGGTGATCTGACAATTATCTAAATTTTCTTGTAGGGTTATATAAGATAGCCAGCTTTTGTGAACGTTATTCAAGATTTGAGGAAATTGCATAGCAAATCTACTCTATTTTCATAAACCCACACATTATTAATATTATTTCTTGTTTACGAAGCAAAGAAGAAATCTACAGTCTCTATTTTTTATGATGAAATCAACACTCTCTTTGGATTTGGGTGCTACTAAAATCTTATACATTTGTAATCTACTTGGATATTTATTTATTGTGAGCTAAATTTTTTTATCATATTTACGCTCTTATGAAGTTCTTCTGCTGCTGTTTTTTTTTCGAAAAAAAAAAAACTAATGTTTAGGTTGTTAAAACTCGGACACTCAACCTCTCCCACTATGAGGAATTGTTTTTCAATACATAATTAAGAATTGAAGTTAAAGAATTTTATAACATATATCCAACTCCGACATCTTCCATTTCCTCATCCGACATCGTTTTGAAACTTAATTATAATTCAAGATATAATATATTTAATAATTTTAAGAATACATATAAATTTATATAATTTATATATTTATTTATATTAATAATCGGTTCGGTTCTGTTTTAGCCGGTTCAATTTTAACCTATAACCGGAACCGAAACCGAAAGTCTTGATTTTTAAAAATAAAAAACCGCAACCGCTGGTTCAATTTCGATTTAGATTTTTTCGGTTCGATTTTGGTTCGGTTTCGATTTCAATTCGATTTTTTGCTCACCCCTACTATAACATACATTACCTAGATACGTGTAAATACATACACACTACATATCATTCTCAAACTTATTATCATTCATTATTAAATTAAAATAAAAACTAGAAACTAGTTAAACTTGTAACATACATTACCAGATGATTATCGGGTAAAATAACTAATTAGTCACTGAAGTCACTATTAACTTGCAAGTAGGTCATGAAGTTAAAAAAACTTTCAGTCAACTAATAAAGTACTTACAAACTTGCAAATTGGTAACTACCGTCAGTTCCGTTAAAAACTCTAACGGAAAGATGACGTGGATGCTAACATGGCACAATAAAACTTGCAAGTAGGTCACTGAACTTGATAACAATTTTCAATTATGTCATTAGCGAAATTTAATTTTAACTGATTGAATTTTAAAAACATTTCCGAATGATTTTTCTTTAATAAAATTTAAAATTATGCATACCAATTCATATGTAATACATATGCTTATGAATAAATACAAGTGAACGAAAAGATAACATTTTTTTTCCGATAATGATAAAAGGTAAAAAAAATTGAATGTTTACATTTTTTTCCAAATAATTACACTTTAATTAAAAGTAATTTGTATCCGCTTTAACCCATATGCTTATAAATCGATACAATTGAACAAATATTTAGATATCCCTTTTCTCCATTTATTTAATTTATAATTTAATTAAATTTAGAATTGAACTTATCCATTTATTTTATATGCTAGTAAATTGGTAAAAACAAACAAATATTTAAAAAAATATCAAATTTCCGATCCATATTTTTTGATATTAATAAGTGATACCAAAAGTGTAATTTTTTTTAATTTTAATTTTTTTGAATGATTACAATTTAAATTTAAAAATACATAATCGTTTAAAAAATAATTTCGTTAGATATTTTCTGAATATTTTATTTTTTTTTCAGTTAGTGTCCTGACTGAAAATTAGCACATAGTTCAGTGACCTAACCGTAAATGTGCTATTTTTTAACGGAGAACCGTTAAAAGTCAACATAATTTAACGGTCGTGCAAATTTTTTTAAGTTTAGTACTGTGATTGCAAGCTAATTGTAACTTAATGATGCGATTGAAATTTTTTTTTAACTTCGTAACCTACTTACAAGTTAGTAGTAACTTCAGTGACCAATTAGCTATTTTACCCGATAATTACCTAGATACATGTAAATACATGCACACTACATATCATTCTCAAACTTATTATCATTCATTCTATTCATACCGGGTTCATTCTGTCACCTCCTCCGACAACAATTAAACAACCACAACTCATTGGTCATATGTACAATGTATTCTCAAGTCAAATCGTTAAAATTGTTAGAATCTAAAATTTCAATTCATCCAGCAGTTATGAATCACTACATACTTTACTGGAGCTATTATGTCATAATCATACAGAGCTGATTGTGGCAAATTAACTTCAATGGGGTCATGCAAGCGAGACGATATCCCTCAACATGCTTGGTTCTCTAAAAGCAAACAAAATTCACATACAAGAACTAAAAACCCAAATTAATTACAATAATCACGCAAAACCAATGTATCAAATCAATAAAATTACTATACTAGCTGAATCATACATATACATCTTCATAAACAAAAAGATACATATACATATATAGAGAGCGAAGGATGGAGGGAGAGAGAGAGAGAGAAGGGAGGGAGAGCGGGAGAGAGAGAGAGGACTCACTGGAATCCATTACACTAAATTTCTCCCATCCCAACTAGGGTTGACAATTTCGGGTTTCAGATCGAATTCGTGTCGGGTCAGCAAATTCGGGTCGTAAATTTGACCCAACCCGAACCCGACCCGAGTGGGTTTCGGGTAACCCGACCCGAAAATAATTATATATACATATATTAAAATATATATATATATATATTCGGGTTAGTTTCGGGTTACCTGAACCCAACCGGATTTTTTCGGGTCAAGTTTGGGTAAACCTGAAACCAACCCGAACCCGAAAAATATAAATCCGAACCCGACCCATGCGGGTTGGGTTCGTGTCGCAGGTCCAAAATTGCCAGCCCTAATCCCAACTATCCATCTATATTCTCTTTTACTTGTGTATTCCCATTATACTCTCTTTTATTAGAAGACCCGATTACCCCTGATCCTGTTTAGCACCTATTAGTTACTTGGTATATGTAAGTTGGATTCGGTTGATAATTGGCAAAAAAAAATTTGCACATCATTAAAGAATTAGAGTCAGTTAAAATACTGATTTTTTTGTTAGGATAGCTTAGACCGGGATATTAGGGTGGGTTTGAAAACAGTTAAAGAGGGGTACTAAATGCAGTTTATTTTTATTAAACACAGTTCGTTGAAATTACATTTAAGCCCTTCTATATAATAAATGTGAGAAACTCATAGCTACAGCTTTGCTCATTACAGCATGAACTAGCGTAACAGCCCGTGCAAGGCACGGGCCTCTATGTGAATGCCTCTAATTTTGTTCTAAAGAAGAAGGTAGCGGTTGGTTTAATAATTTTTTGACTGGAAACTCGTAATTATGAAATTGTAGTATGAGTAGTGATATGTATTATAAGGAATGCCAATAAGACTGTATATACACGCCAATAATAATATTATTTAGTATGATGTACAATTTTGAGTTATGAACGGGGATCGTGTAATTATAATTTGAGAAAGTAAGATAATAAATCTTTGTTTTTCCATAGTGATAGACATTGCTTTCCATATCAACACGATTACAACTATCAACACGATTACAACCATCCACAATTAACCGCAAGGGGTAGCATACTCATTAAAATATGTCAAGTGAAAATGGCATGATTTATCTTATAAGATTTTGCTTCCCTTAAAATATGTTAATGTCATCTTGTTTGCACAAAATCACGCAAGCGTACGTGGTCACAAGTAATATATGAATAAGTCAAGTTCGTTCCCACAGAGATCTGGTTATGGTTTTAATTCAGTAGATGTACCTATGCAACAATGTATGATTATTATTCACTGCTAAGACAATTAACAAATTTGGGTTTTAATTAACTAAAATTAACAAAATAAAACAAATAAACAATCTAAGAATTAATTATCTAATGAAAATTAAAATCGAATTACTTCTACAAGTGTAAACATGGGATCCTAACTTCATTAAATACTTCGCTTAGAGTTGATGCATTTAATCAATGCATGTGATGGTTTTGATATCTGATCAGACAACACGAAACAAGTAAACGCTACTTCTCAGTATACGATTACCAAACTAAACATACATCCACAAAAGAGATAGAAGATGAATAGACACCAATTATGCTTAGACCCTATATCTCTATAAGATTTGAAAACATAACGGTTGAAGAACAAGTTGTCTATTAAGATCATATAGGGCAGCATAATATCTCTATTTACGCTACAAATCATGATGTTAAAACATCAACCTATCCTATGCTAGCATGACAAGTTCTAAATCTCAAGATCCACTCTCGTTTTGCAAGAGATTAACAAATTAGATGTTAGCTACGCATCTAAATTCATAAATCACAACCATACCAGGATATCAAGAATTCACCACACATAAATCTTTAAAGCAATCAAACTACTAAGCTACATAGATAACTCCGTTAGAATCCCATGACAACGATTAGTTCGTAATTGAACCTCTCGTCATCATGGGATCAAGTGAAACCATGATAATAAACAAAGTATGAATGAATATAATAATGCTAGAATAAAGGTTTAAGAAAACAAATCCAGAGTATCCTAACAGAAGAAAACAAAAGATGAAGTAGATCTAGATCTCTGTTGCTTGTCACGAGCGTTGGTGAATCCTTCTCTGTTTTTCTCCCTTGCTTCTCTGATGTTATTCTAAGTAATTGATATGATTTACAATGATAGGTAGTGTTTATATAGGCCCTAGAATACTTTCCAACAAGAAAAGACCTAAAAATACAATTTAATTCGAAACAGGATAGAATTCAGCAATTTCCAGGAAGTTCGGGCGCTCTCAGCGCGGGCAGGGCGCTCTCAGCGCAACTATCTCCTGTTCAGAATTATAGAAAATTTCCCAGGCTTCGCGTGGACAGTAAGATCGCTGAAAACGGACTTCTAGAACTCCAGATATGGCCAAAACAGTGAAGACTGCGCAACCTACCCAGAAAATCCAAATTTTACACAATTTTCTCCTTTCTCCTTCGTTTTCTATTCCAATTCTTTTGCCACTTCCCGTTCTTCAATTCTTGAGCGTTATGATCTTCATGGTAGCCTATGGAAATATGTCTTCCTTCATTCCATTGCTCAATTTCAACTCCAAGACCAATGAAACCACCACTCCTAGCCGATAATTGCAATCCTGCACAACTACACAAAACAAGTCAAAAATACAACAAACTTGAGGCCAAGTGAATCAATTTAAGCCGATATGGAACGCTCCAAGTGGATATAAAATCCACTTGTCACACCCCCAAACTTAAACTGATGCTTGTCCTCAAGCATAAACAATTACAACTAACTAACTAATTAGTACCACTTCCGTAGGTGATCACGGTTGCATTTGACATATGCAACAAGCCCTTTAAACCCTTAGGCAGCCCTAGTGGACGAGTAAGGTCTCGTGAGGGCCTATAGCGAATGTACCCACAAAATCCTTCTAAATAAACAATGCAAAAACAATGCAATGCATGAATGCAACTAATATGAAAATGCAAAGATCCCCTTGAACTAACCAAAACCAACTAGCAAGCAAATATCTCAAAAAATGCAACTAAATCCAAATAGAGCTCGACTAAGTCCCCGTATACTAACAATACATGAACAGAAACGTGCGTGTGTGCGATGCTCATCAGAAATACTCCCAAAACTATATAAAAAATCATACCTATTCTTCGCCAAGTTAGCCAGGTTTATAAATCAAAAATCACAGGTTTATAAATAGAGTAGACTGTAGACACTTCATAACCTAGGAACACCTCTATCCTTATCCAAGTTAGCCAGGAATTCATGCTTTATTATTACACTATGACACATAATACTATATACAATACGCATGCTTATTTAACCGTGCAATGAATGAGACCCTAAAAGGCTTATACAATAATACCCATGTAGCGAGTGTTAGGTCAGCAATCCCAAACCACAAGAGCTTTAGGTTACTAGGACTAAGTCCCCTCAGACTTAATGGCTCGAGTATTAAAGAGCTCACTCGTGGTTAATTCTGCATTTAACAATTGAACTTTTGACTTTTTTTTTCTTTTTTTTCTTTTTTTTTTCCTCTTTTTTTCCAATTTTTTTTCATGCAATATGGAATGAGAATTCTCAATTCCAACCCTAGACTACTCATATAAATATGAGCCGGCTACTAGCCAATTGACACCTAGCCATTATTAACAACTAGCATAGAATTCCTGGTTTCCCCCAAACTTATACTTTAGTGCTCCTACGCCATCAAGGGAATAACGAAAATTCTAAATATAAACAGGTGATTAAATCTCAAAACATCCAAACAAGCATGACCCTAACCTAGCCCAAAAGCACCCAATGATACTCTGTAAAATTTTTGTTCCCGTATCATGCAAGTCAATTTCATAGGAACTATAAATCAACCCTCTACTCATCATTACCACACTCAATTAAACACCTACCTACCAATCAGAATCAGCTCGCCCTAAGGGATCATGAAATATGAATGCCATGAAAATGCAACTAAAATGAACTCACATGGTATACGAAAATAAAAACAGAATGTCCTATATGAAACAAACGTAGATAACACAAACAAAACAATCATGCATGAACTACCATTACTATGCAAAACATGATATCCTATATGAACACATAATACAACAAAAAATACAACTACAACTACTAATCCCCCAAATCACCCCTAAACTTAAAATATTCAATGCCCTCACTGAATGGAAGTAAATACGAGGGATAACAAACATACCTAATCATCGAAACTTGAAAATTCTTACACCGTATCTCTATATGGCCATTTAATTATCTTTTCCGGAGCTACATCCTCGATGACAAGTTTTAGACTTCTTTTCTCTTCAAAGGTATCAGCCACAATGTTCACTCCACTACCTGCAAAGTTAGCAATAATAATAATAGGCAAAGTAGATGATTGACCCAAATATGCATACCTCAGCTGATCTGCTCGAGTTTGGAAGCTTCTTCAACATGATGATTTTCTACCAAAGACTGATCAAGAATGGAGATAGACGGACTAGGAACAGAAATGGGTAATTCACCAACAGAAGTCTTAACAACAGACTTAGGATCAAAATAACAATCCTCAAGCTGACTTCCATGCTTAGCACAAATAGCAGTTAATTCCTCCAACATCTCATCCGAAGTTAAATTCTTATACAACTCATGAAGATCTTCATTACCCTCAATCAAAACATCTTCTTCAAGAAAAGACTCAATTGCACTATCCTCAAGATTTGACCATGAAACCTCCTCATCAACCAGCACCTTAGAATCCCAGAGATCAGCCAAGCCTAGCGACTCACACTCTCCCTCCTCATCACTAACCACCACAAGTTCTGACAAAACAGAATGTTCTTCTTTTTCTGTAGGATCATGATCATGAATTCCTTCTTCATCCTCAATTGCTGAATTCTGATCGTTCGTGACTTTTCCAGATCTGAGTGTTATGGCATTAACCTGCTCCATGCCATCTTGTTTTCCTGGATTCACCTTTATGTCACTAGGAAGAACTCCATGCGGTCCGTTGAGAAAGGCACTTGCAATTTGCCCAATCTGATTCTCCAATGTCTTGAGAGATACCGCCTGACTTTTAACCATCAACCTCAATTCATTCAATTCAGATTTTTCATTCAAAAATTGACCATCATCCCCATGAAACTGTTGCTGCTGAAAATCTTGATTGTTGCTCCAGTCGAAATTGGGATGATAGGTGGCTAGAGCTGGTTGCGAAGGTTGCTGGAAGTTGCTCACAAACTGTGCCGATTCAGAAGATATGGCACATTGACTCGTCTCATGTGCGCCCTCACATAGCTCACAAACACTAGCAACTTGAGGCACCCCTTGCTTTGACATAAAACCCAATTTCTTATTAAGCTCCTCTAGCTGAGCTGCTAGAGCTGTGACTGTATTAACTTCCAGAATTCCTGCTAATTTGCCTTGTGATAATCTCTGAGTTGGATTCTGGTATTCATTCGCAGCCATCATCTCAATTAGCTCATAAGCTTCCGCATAGCTCTTAGCCCATAAAGCTCCACCTGATGCTGCATCTAGCATGGGTCTTGACTGTGCACCCAAGCCATTATAAAAATAGTTAATCACCATCCAATCAGACATCCCATGATGTGGACACTTCCTTAGCATCTCCTTATATCGCTCCCAAGCCTCGCACAAAGATTCTTCAGACTGCTGTGAAAATTGAGTAATAGCGTTCCTGATTGCTACGGCCTTTGCCATGGGAAAAAATTTAGTGAGAAATTTCTGAGCAAGATCCTCCCATGTCAAAATAGAACTTGCTGGTAGAGAGTACAACCAGCCCTTAGCTTTATCCCTCAAAGAGAATGGGAAAAGTCTCAATTTGATAGCATCTTCCGACACCCCGTTGATCTTGAAAGTGTCGCAGATCTCAATAAAGTCCCGGATGTGCATGTTAGGATCCTCCGTAGGAGCACCCCCAAAATGAAACGAATTCTGCACCATCTGAATTATGCTAGGCTTGATTTTGAAAGTATTAGTTGCAATAGCTGGCCTGACAATGCTAAATTGGATGTCCTTGATCTTAGGTTGAGAATAATACATCAATGCTTTCGCTGCTGCTGGTTCTCCCATTGCTACCTGCAACACATAAAACTAAACAACTATATATAAGAAACAATCCGAGTCAGTAAACTCTAACGACCACTATTGACAAGCACATAAACCAAAAATAAAACACCGATGATCCCCGGCAGCGGCGCCAAAAACTTGTTAACACAAAATCACGCAAGCGTACGTGGTCACAAGTAATATATGAATAAGTCAAGTTCGTTCCCACAGAGATCTGGTTATGGTTTTAATTCAGTAGATGTACCTATGCAACAATGTATGATTATTATTCACTGCTAAGACAATTAACAAATTTGGGTTTTAATTAACTAAAATTAACTAAATAAAACAAATAAACAATCTAAGAATTAATTATCTAATGAAAATTAAAATCGAATTACTTCTACAAGTGTAAACATGGGATCCTAACTTCATTAAATACTTCGCTTAGAGTTGATGCCTTTAATCAATGCATGTGATGGTTTTGATATCTGATCAGACAACACGAAACAAGTAAACGCTACTTCTCAGTATACGAATACCAAACTAAACATACATCCACAAAAGAGATAGAAGATGAATAGACACCAATTATGCTTAGACCCTATATCTCTATAAGATTTGAAAACATAACGGTTGAAGAACAAGTTGTCTATTAAGATCACATAGGGCAGCATAATATCTCTATTTACGCTACAAATCATGATGTTAAAACATCAACCTATCCTATGCTAGCATGGCAAGTTCTAAATCTCAAGATCCACTCTCGTTTTGCAAGAGATTAACAAATTAGATGTTAGCTACGCATCTAAATTCATAAAGCACAACCATACGAGGATATCAAGAATTCACCACACATAAATCTTTAAAGCAATCAAACTACTAAGCTACATAGATAACTCCGTTAGAATCCCATGACAACGATTAGTTCGTAATTGAACCTCTCGTCATCATGGGATCAAGTGAAATCATGATAATAAAAAAAGTATGAATGAATATATTAATGCTAGAATAAAGGTTTAAGAAAACAAATCCAGAGTATCCTAATAGAAGAAAACAAAAGATGAAGTAGATCTAGATCTCTGTTGCTTGTCACGAGCGTTGGTGATCAATCCTTCTCTGTTTTTCTCCCTTGCTTCTCTGATGTTATTCTAAGTAATTGATATGATTTACAATGATAGGTAGTGTTTATATAGGCCCTATAATACTTTTCCAACAAGAAAAGACCTAAAAATACAATTTAATTCGAAACATGATAGAATTCAGCAATTTCCAGGAAGTTCGGGCGCTCTCAGCGCGGGCAGGGCGCTCTCAGCGCAGCTAGCTCCTGTTCAGAATTATAGAAAATTTCCCAGGCTTCGCGTGGACAGTAAGATCACTGAAAATGGACTTCTAGAACTCCAGATATGGCCAAAACAGTGAAGACTGCGCAACCTACCCAGAAAATCCAAATTTTACACAATTTGCTCCTTTCTCCTTCGTTTTCTATTCCAATTCTTTTGCCACTTCCCGTTCTTCAATTCTTGAGCGTTACGATCTTCATGGTAGCCTATGGAAATATGTCTTCCTTCATTCCATTGCTCAATTTCAACTCCAAGACCAATGAAACCACCACTCCTAGCCGATAATTGCAATCCTGCACAACTACACAAAACAAGTCAAAAATACAACAAACTTGAGGCCAAGTGAATCAATTTAAGCCGATATGGAACGCTCCAAGTGGATATAAAATCCACTTATCACATCTCTATTGCAAGTCTCACTACAAGAAAACAGTCAATAGACATCACACTTTAGACATCAGTCGTAAATGCTTCTGATGTTAAAAGATGTAATATCATCATCCCGCATTAAACTGATGTCTTTGCTTTTCGTAGACATCACTGTTTTTAAAACTAATGTCTACAGTCAGCCTTTAAAAAATGAAAATGCGCGCCCTTGCTTTTGTTTTCCCCCTTAGCGTAAATTCCCCCCCTAAGTCAAAATCCCCCCTCTTAACCAAATATTCTCCCCGCCCATACACAATTATTGTACCCTCAGACAAATTAAACAAAACAAAAAACTAATTAAACAAAATAGTCTCACCATTCTCGAACACTATCTATCTCTCACTCCCTCTCTCTCGACTCACTCTCTCTCGACTGAATCTCTCTAGCTCATCCCTCACCACCACAAACTCACCTCCACCACCACTCACTCCTCTACTGACCACTGCTTTCTACTCACCAGGACCTCCGCCCGACCTCTCAACTCACCACTACTCTTTGCTCGTGTCGAAATTGGTAAGAATCGGTAATACTCTACACGAATAAGGTCTCCTCTGGTATTTCTAGGGCCTTCTCGATCTATTGAGAGCTTCAATTTGAGGGTTTATTTAAGTCAAAATCCTAATTCCTTAAATTGGGATTTTTAAATCAAAACCCTAATTTCTTAAATTGTGTGTTTTAGTAATTGGAGACATGCAGTCCGTGATGTAGTAATTCAAGCTTTTATGCATCTGATAGAAACTTTTGGTTGTGCACGTAGTTAATTCTAGTGCCTAGCTTGACAGTTTCGTATCTTGTTAAAGTAACAGATGGATGATGTACATGTTGGTGGTTGTATTTTGTGAATGGTTTAATATAAATGCATGGTTGGATATATTATGAATGATCCAGTTTTTAATTTTTTGGTATGCATTGAAAGACAACGGTTTATTTAGTTACACTCAGAAACAAATGTCTAATTGTAACAAAGACATCTAAAGTTTTACCAAATAATGATGTCTAAAACAAAGATATACATCACTTTTTTCTACAATATCCAATGTCTAAAAAACAAATAGAAATCACTTTTTATTTATAAAATCTGATGTCTAAGAGACACATATAAATGAGTTTTTTCAGAAAAAGTTGATGTTTATACCTACATTAGACATCAGTATAGGATGATGTCTAAGATATCTATAGACATCGATCTTTTCTGAAAAAAACTGATGTTTATAAGAACATTAGACATCAGTCTAGGATGATGTCTAAGATAACTATACACATCGGTTTTTTTTTTTATAAAGAAACTGATGTTTATAAGAACATTAGACATCAGGCTAGGATGATGTCTAAGATAACTATACACATCACTTTATGTGCTTAAATTATGATGTCTAATATCCAAATAGACATCTTTTCCCAAAAAAAAGTGATATGTGTGTGTGAAAAATAACTTAGTTTATTATATGTTTTCTAGAATATAAGGCATGCAAGTTGTTTATAAAATTAACTATATCTAACCTATTTTGTAGAACAACTGATGTGTATTGAAGAAAATATCGATGTCTATGTGAGCACAGACATCAGTTTCTAACCGATGTCTAGAATAGACATCTCCGACAAAGACATCACTTGCAAAATAACATAGACATCGGCCAGAAACTGATGTCTATTGACATTTTTCTTGTAGTGTCTATTATGCATGTTCTCACACCGGTCATGAACGAACTTACAAAAACAAAACACCTATAGGAAATAGATTGAGGTTGAAAAGAAGAATTTGAAAAAAATGGTATGTAAACAAATAATAAAATTATAGTTCATATCATTATACATTAGATCAATCTCGAAGAAACATATTATGTTAGTAATATTTTTAATATTATTTCCAAAAGTAGATTAGGTATTACGTAATATTTCGCTAAACAATCACATTCTATCAAGATAAATGTAAACTTGAAGATATATGGTTAACCAAAAAAAACTTTTTTCTAAATAAATTTTATTTTATTTCAATAATTTAATATATACATAGAGATAAATCTTTTTGAATTTTTTAAAATCCAGACTTAGTAACATTCATGTATAACCAAGAATTTTATCTTAACATTTTATTTTACATGTTAATAATTTATAATGACAAGGAGAGTGTAGATTATTTTAGAAAATATAAACAACTGATGTGTACATTCTGAAAAGAAAATTATTAAAAAATGGATGTGATGAATATATAAACATGATTATTGTATAATTTAAAAATAGTTTTAAAGCTAGTTTTCTTAACTTATAATGATAGCAGTAATGAATAATGAAATACATTGCACATACTATATTCCTTATATTAGATCAAATTTCAATATTATTATTTAGGTATCCATTATCAACTAATTCAAATAAAGTATGATCAAAGATATATTATAATATAAATATATGAATTATAAATAACATATTTAATATATATTTAATCAAAAAAATACAGGTGTAATAAAATTTATAAGATGATTGAGTATATAGATTAATAAAACTACGAAAACTGAAAAAATGAAATTATATAAATACTGTAAACTAACATTTTATTTACTCCAAAAGGAAAACAAAAATGAAAATAAGTTTAAGTGAAAATGGCGTGATATCTTATAAGATTTTTAAGGAAACTCGAAAAATAATGTAATATAATGGTTGTAAACCTCCTAAAACGAGATTGGTGGCTCCCGAAAGCTAACCCAAATTCTTTCATTTTTTACATGGATTTTAAAGGGGTGACACAATTGTTATTTCCTAAAAATGAGGGTGAAATAATAATTTTATAACCAATTTATTGGCATTTTTTGCACTTGTATTGAGATTTAATATATAGTTGAAATAAAAAAATGGGACAATGGAGATAATGAGGTTTATCTATTAAGATTTTTAAATTACACTCAAAACTAAATGTAGCATAATGGTTATGGCATGAGTTTAAGAGTGGAAGGTTAGTAGTTCGATTCTCAACACTAACATTATTTTAACACAAATTTTAAAAGGATGGCAAGGAAACTCGAAAAACAATGTAATATAATGGTTGTAAACCTTTTAAAACGAGATTGGTGGCTCCCGAAAGCTAACCCAAATTCTTTCATTTTTTACATGGATTTTAAAGGGGTGACACAATTGTTATTTCCTAAAAATGAGGGTGAAATAATAATTTTATAACCAATTTATTGGCATTTTTTGCACTTGTATTGAGATTTAATATATAGTTGAAATAAAAAAATGGGACAATGGAGATAATGAGGTTTATCTATTAAGATTTTTAAATTACACTCAAAACTAAATGTAGCATAATGGTTATGGCATGAGTTTAAGAGTGGAAGGTTAGGAGTTCGATTCTCAACACTAACATTATTTTAACACAAATTTTAAAAGATGGCACTTTTGTTAATTTTCAAGAAATAGGGACAAAATAGTAATTTTACGGCCATTAAAATGGAATATTTTACCTTTGTGTTGATGTATAATACAGTATATAGTAATAGATGTACTGTAGTATTAATTATAGGGTACCTTAATTACATAGTAATTGCAACAAAAATCCATATGAACAACCTCTTAAAATATTACTCCCTCCGTCCCCCACATTTGTTTACATTGGAGGGGGATACGGATACCAAGACAATGCATAAAAAATAAACTTAGATGGAAAATGGGTAAAATGATGGGACCTATCAATATTTAATAATAGATTTGAGATAGTGGAGAAAAGTAGTGGGTGTAATAGAATTTTTTATTGTTAAATATGAGATATAGGGGAAGGTAGTGGATGTGATAGTGAGGGAAACTTACTATTTATGATAATGTAAAGAAATAAGAGGGACCTCCCAAAAGTAATTGTAAAGAAATGAGAGGTACAGAGGAAGTATAATTTTATTGTAAATTGTAATGTTGTAAATAATGGTGTGTATGTATTTTCAGGGGCGAAACCAGCATAGGGACTGGGTGGGCATCTGCCCCTCCTTGCCGCCGGTTATCATCTCCGAGAAAGAGTAAAATTTGGAAAATTAAATCCAATTCACTATCTTTGCCCACCCTTACTCATGATAATATAATAACTAAAACTATGTCATTGATATTCATTGGAAAGAAATAATCATGGTGCCTCTGTTATTTGAACGAATTCAAGCCATGAAGATACAGGGAAAACACATATATAGATGGAAAATATATGTACAGAGAGAAGCAGATCAATGTAATTGTTAGTGGGTGCAGAATCAATAATCTAAATGGGCCTACAATTTTGTTTATGGGCCTGGTGTTCTTGTTTGAAAGTCTGTAGATTTAAATTCATCAGTTTGTTTCTTTCCTTTTTCTAGTTTTTGCTATTTTTTTTAATTCTACAGTAGTCATGTAGTTTTGTGAATTGATTCTTTTTTTTTTCCTCCCTTTTATAGTAATTTTTCTTTAAAGGATCTTTTTCTAAGTAATTTAATTTAATATGTAAAATATATAAGACAAATTCTAAATAAAGAAAATCTATACTATTTCTACAAATATGAAATTAGATTATAAAATTAAAATTATAATAACTGAATTTGACAAAAAAAAAAGTACTTTTCTGGTTCCGCCACTGTGTACTTCCTACTCGAGCTGATAAAAGAATTGAAAAGAAACCATTTTTCCCCATCAGATGTCAACACAATTGGGAGAGGTTACATATATCGCAGTCAAAGACAGAAAATTGTGATGATAGAGAAATGTGTGATATATGACTTGCAAATCTGATAAAAGAATTAGTGGGCAAATGTGCGGTTATCTTAGTGGGATTATGTTAATCCACATGAGCTCCCCGTGCATTTTTAAAGTAAACTTAAAAGTAACTTATGAACACAAAGCTTCCGAACACTTACATGAACTAATTCTGTCAGTTTTCCTTTTTTTTCAAAATTTAAAAAGGAAAAAAAGACTTGATCACATAGTTTTGCATCGTGGCGTGATAGCGCAAGTATCAAATGTTACAGATTAAGATGAGATAGTAGATAGATTAAGCAGAAAGACAACAGTCTTGAAGAAGAAGAAAACAAAGCCATACTGAAATTAACATAATGATCGAGTACATATGTTTGTTACATAATAGAATATAAAGACAAAATATCTTAGCCTCTACTAATAAACAGACAGCTGTCCTTCTTATATTGGTGGCCTCCTTTGTTGCAGTTTTGCACATTCTTTATTTGTCCTTTGTGCTATTTGATGTTGTAGGTAGAGTTGACGTGGCTGGTGCACAATATTGCTAACATCCCCCCTCAAGTGAGGAGTGGAGAACAAATTCAGAACTCCTAACTTGCCAAGAAGCAACTGGAGTTGATTAGCTCCCAGAGCCTTTGTAAAAATATCTGCAGGTTGATCTAGAGATGGAACATAGGCTGTGGAAATGATGCCTTTTTGTAGCTTTTCTCGGACAAGATGACAATCGATCTCGATGTGTTTTGTACGCTCATGATAAACAGGGTTGGCAGCAATATAAATGGCAGAGACATTGTCACAAAACAAGACAGTAGGAGAAGACTGTGAGACACCCAAGTCACTGAGAATGGAACGAAGCCACACAATTTCACAAGTTGAGTCAGCCATAGAGCGATATTCAGCCTCAGAGGAGGATCTAGACACAGTTGGTTGCTTTTTGCTTTTCCAGCAAATGAGAGAAGGACCTAGTTTAATACAGAAACCAGTGACAGATCGTCGAGTTAACTTGCAGCTGGCCCAATCTGCATCACAATAACCAGTTAGTAACAGGTTAGATTGAGCAGCCATTAGCAGTCCCTGGCCACAGGTTCCTTTGAGGTAACGAAGAAGTCTGAAAACAGCCTGCATATGATTGTGTTGAGGAGCAGCCATAAATTGAGCTAACACATGTACTGAATAGGAGATATCAGGGCGAGAAATAGTCAAGTAAATAAGACGTCCAATAATACGTCTATACAGAGATGCATCAGGAATTGGATCAGTATTGTCATCAGTCAGTAGCTGATGATTTTGTTCCATGGGAAGCATAGAGAGATGACCATTTGACAATCCCACATCCTTAATTAAATCAAGAGTATACTTCCTTTGATTCAAGTAGATACCAGCAGAAGAACAAGCCAATTCCATGCCCAAGAAATATTTCAGAGTACTCAAATCCTTTACTTTAAAATAGGAGCTAAGAAAGGCCTTGATTTTTGACATTAACATCACATCGTTTCCAGCTAAGACCATGTCATCAACGTAGACAAGGAGTGTAACAATTGAAGCTCCTGACTTGAGTGTAAAGAGACTGTGATCATTTACAGATTGAGAGAAACCAAATTTAAGAAGATGTGTATATAGTTTGATGAACCACTAACGTGGTGCCTGTTTGAGGCCATATAGAGACTTTTTCAACTTGCAAACTAAACGTTGACCTGGGTACAAGGCCTGAATAGATGCTGGAGGTGAGTAGCCTGATGGAAGAGCCATATAGACTTCCTCAGTGAGGTCACCATGAAGAAACGCGTTCGTAACATCAAGCTGGTCAATGGTCCAATTCTTGGCTGCAGCAACAGCAATTAAAGTTCGAAATGAGGTCCTTTTAGCTACGGGAGAAAATGTTTCAAAGTAGTCCACACCCTCAGTTTGTGTAAACCCTTTTGCAACTAGCCGAGCCTTGTAGCGCTCAACTTCCCCTGTAGGAAGGTATTTAACCTTGTAAACCCACCTACAATCAACCAGCTTCTTATTTAAGGGCAATGGGACAATATCCCATGTGTCATTTGCTTCCAAAGCAGCTAACTCAGTTGCCATAGCAGTGCACCATTCAGGGTGATTAGCAGCCTGTTTGTAGCTGGAAGGTTCAGGTATCTTGGTAACATTGGCTAAGAAGTGCGTATAATCTGTGGTAAAAAGGTCATAGTGTAATGTCTCTGGAAATTTAACAAAGGCAGCATTGGCCTGGGCTTGAAATGAAGGAGGCAAATTAGTGTAATCAGAGTATTTCTCAGGTACACGTTTGTGTCGAATAGGTCGTGTAGGAGCATCATTGACCTCAGTATTATCAGTAGTGACAACAGTCTCAGTATTATCAGAAAATGTAGATGAGTTGAACTCCAAAGAATCAGAATAAATAGGTGTATGAGAATCTGAATCATCTGGAAGTAAAGGATCCTCAGATACAGGATTACTGGTAAAAAGAGGAGAGGAATTTGAAGGTGAAATCTCTTTAAAAGGAAGAACTGTTTCTACAAAATGCACATTTCGAGAAACAAACACTTTTCTAGAATTTAAGTCAAGAAGTCTATACCCCTTGGAACCAAAAGGGTACCCCAAGAAAACACACTTGGTGGCGCGAGCAGCAAATTTGTTAGTTGGTTGAGGAAGAGTTGTGGCATAGCATAGTGCACCAAATACTCTTAAATGACTATAGATGGGTTTTTGTTAAACAAAACTTGATATGGTGACTTACCATTTAGAATAGGGGTAGGAAGTCTGTTTATTAAATAAGTTGCTGTAAGCAAACAATCACCCCAAAAGGATATAGGTAATCCAGCATGAAATCTCAGAGCTCTAGCTGTGTTTAAAAGATGTCTATGTTTACGCTCGACACGCCCATTCTGTTGAGGTGTATAAACGCAACTAGTCTGGTGCACAATTCCCAGAGAATTCAGAGTATGAGTTAGAGTTTTATTAATGAACTCAGTGCCGTGATCAGTTCGAAGAACTTTGACATTACAGGTAAATTGATTTTGTACATAAGCTAGAAAATCAGCAATAAGGGAAGGAACAGTAGATTTATCAGATAAAAGGAAAACCCATGTTGTACGTGACTTATCCTCAAGAAGGGTTAAAAAATAAGAACAAGCACCATGAGTCTTAACTGAGTATGGACCCCAGACATCAGCATGTAATAATTCAAATAAGACTTTAGAATGAGAATCACTATTATCAAAAGACAATTTGGCTTGTTTAGCAAAATGGCAAATATCACAATCATGGAAATCAGCATTACATTTCACAGACAATTGTTGTAAAATAGAAGATGGGACATGCCCCAATCTAGCATGCCACAAGTTGGCTGAAATTGAACTAAGTTGATTACAAGAAGGAGACACAGAAGTGAATGAAGACTCCTGATAAGCAGTGAAAACAAACAAGCCATCTTTGATTTTACCAATCTCTAACTCCTTCTTCGACACAGGGTCCTGAAGTGAACAAGTGGAAGAAGTGAAAGAGGCATTAGAATTAGTATCACGAAGTAATTTGGATATAGATAGAAGATTGTGTGCAAATGTAGGAACACACAGAACTCGATACAAAATTAGAGTGGGAGTAAGATGAACATCACCAATATGAGTGACACTGATAATCTGATTGTTTGGTAATTGAAGAAAAGCATTACAAGGCACAGGATTAACAAGATTACCAAGGTGAGCAGTGATATGATCAGTAGCTCCCGAGTCTATTATCCAAGTAGATTCTGAAGTACTAGAGGAGTTAGTAACAGTACCTGCAAAGTGGACAGTATTAGCAGAGGGCCAAGTTGACTCAGAAGTTGCACTGTTTCCTGGTTTCATACTGGATTGAAGCATTGTCACTAGATGCTTAAACTGTGACTCAGACAGACCATGAGAGGCAGATGCACCAGTGTCCTGATTTAGACCCAATGTAGGTTCAGAACCTTCAGCAGAAGTGACAGTAACCTGAGCAGCAGCAGGACGAGAGAATGCAGAAAATCGAGGTTTAGGCTTTGGTTTGCCAAACAGGCGATGCCATGAGGGATAACCAACCAAACAAAAACACTTATCCCTTGAATGACCTTGAGTCTGACAGTAATCACACATCAAATTGAGCTCAGTACTAGGTTTTCTAGGAGGATTAGACTGATAACCAGGATTAGATTGATAGCCAGTACCAGTTTTGTTAACAAATTTTGATGTTGAGTTGCTGCGAACATTCATAGCTACAGAATTGGAGTTTAATCCCACAGTATTATGTACATCTCTCTGATTTTCATCTTGCAGCAACATAGCATAGCATTGACTAAGGGTAGGAATATGGGTCATAAGTAAAATCTGACCACGTAATGCAGTGAAGTTATCATTCAAACCCATCAAAAACTGCATTAACTGGATATTAAGATCATAAACATTCAGCTTAACATTAACCTCACAGGTACACTTTCCACAGTCACATTTTGGACGCATCGTAAGGGAGTCTAATTCATCAATCAAGGTTTTATACTTGGTATAATAACCAGTGACACTCAAAGTACCTTGAGATAATTGAGAAATTTCTTTTCGCAAACTAAACATCTTAGGTAAATTACTTTGAGCATAGCGAACAGCTAACTCATTCCAAATTGAAAGAGCAGAATCCATGTACACAATACTAGTACGAATATCAGCTGAAACAAAGTTAGGTATCCAGGATATTACCATGTGGTTGCATCGCATCCAGGGGCTTGATAATGGAGAATCAGCAGCTGGTTTGACATAAGAGCCATTCACAAACCCGAGTTTAAGCTTGGATGATAAAGCAATCTCCATAGATCTACTCCACTGTAAGTAATTGTTTTCATTAAGAACAATAGTAGTGAGGGTCATCCCTGGATTATCTGATGAAGAAAGAAAATATGGATGATTAACATCCACAGTAGTAGAAGTGGATGAACCAGTAAGGGTAGATAGATATGAGGCCTGAGACGTTGCATTCGCCATGGTTGTACGGAAACAAAAGACAACAAGCACACAAAAGAGAGGGATAAGAAGTAGGGTGAAAAATCACACCAGATTACTATGTATAAACAACCTGGTCTCTTATACCATATCAAATGTTACAGATTAAGATGAGATAGTAGATAGATTAAGCAGAAAGACAACAATCTTGAAGAAGAAGAAAACAAAGCCATACTGAAATTAACATAATGATCCAGTACATATGTTTGTTACATAATAGAATATAAAGACAAAATATCTTAGCCTCTACTAATAAACAGACAGCTGTCCTTCTTATATTGGTGGCCTCCTTTGTTGCAGTTTTGCACATTCTTTATTTGTCCTTTGTGCTATTTGATGTTGTAGGTAGAGTTGACGTGGCTGGTGCATAATATTGCTAACAGCAAGTCTAATGTAAAACTCCAGTAGCACAAAACATCACTTGGCCCAAACATAAACATTAGTTCTCCACTAGCATTCTCAATCGATTACAATTTCCCGACAAGATTTACTGAAAAATGATGAAAAACGAATAACCTAATGGAATTTTTAATGTTCCCTTGTTCCAAGTTTCAGGATTTGATAGCAGAGATACTCCTATAGCATCTTCTTAGAAATGTCCCTAGTACACAAGGGTCGTAAACAGGGGGGGAAAGGTCATTATATGTAAACAGCCGGCCTTACCCTTGTGAGGATGTTTTTAGCATATGAACCTGCTAAATATCACGAATGACGAGACATGTGGCTAACAGTAAGACTGAGCAACTCCAACAGTCACTTAACATCCTCTTCATAAAAATTATTATTAAATAAGCTCCTAGTGATTTAAGATACAAGTATAAATTTTGACTCCAACAATCCTCCTCAATTCTATTTCTATTTATTTTAAATTTATTTTAGACTTATGGAGCAAACTTATGGAGCACCTCCATAAACTTATGGCGTACGATGATTGTACGCCATGGTGGTTCTGTTTTCAATCATCGTGTCATCAACCGGAACAGACCACTTGGTCTCACTCCAAAAGCAAGGATAGTCTGTTGAACAAGAAAAAGTCTCATTCCAAAAGTCTCCAAAAGTCTCATTCCAAAAGTATACTGTCCATTCCAAAAGTTCTATTCCAAAAGTTCTATTCCAAAAGCGCATACCAGAATGAAGCAGCCAAAATCCAAAAGCCTCATTCCAAAAGTTCTATTCCAAAAGCGCATACCAGCACTTGCAGTTTGTCCAGATCTCCCATTCCAAAAGTTCTATTCCAAAAGCCTCATTCCAAAAGTTCTGAGGCAATGTATGGGACTAGAGCATGTGCAGGCAGGTTGTAATAAATAATGAGATAGGGAGAGGAGAGAGAATCTTAAAATTGAGGAAAGATTTGAAGCTCTTAAAAATTTGAAGATGACTTAGGAGTCTGTTGGAGAGCTATTTTAGTTCAATCTCCTCAAAATTTAATTTAAGAGCCTATGTAGAGAGCTTCTTGGAGTTGCTCTAAGCACATAAATGTCCCTTTGTCAAACTCTATGTTTGATGAACATGACCAGCATCTGAGCAAGCTCACAAAATGAACACAATCAAACAATCCAAGGTTGTATACTGCAGAAAGGTTTTCTGGCAAGTAAGGATAACCAGTTGGCAAACAATATCAAGTACACCAGAGGTTAGAGGGTTAGTTCAACGACTACTAATGAGTAAAAAGTTGAACTTACTTTTTACTATTTACAATATTACATTTCACTAATCGCTAGATTTGGTGAAATATGACAGGAAGGTAAGACGGGGCCTAGCAAACTACTATGCAGGCCGGAAACTTCTAGATTTTTAGTCATACTCTCAAGTGCATAAACATATTTGCTACAAGATGAATATTATCTACTGATGTACAATTTATATTTTATAAAATAAAAAGTTGTAGTCATTTTCCCTTTCTCTGGTTATCTTTTAATTTCTTTACTTGCTGCTTCTCCTCCAAGCCCTCATTACCTGCAGTACTATTCTTTATAGCTCCTTGGTAAGCTGAATCTTGCAACTCCTGGGAGCCCTCAGCAGTGCTATCGATTTCTTCTACTGTTAGACTGTTCAGGATTCTGCTCTATACCTGCTGAAAACCTTGAGCGGAGACTGAAGTACCGAGATGACCTATTATAAAAATAACATAATAACAAAAAGGTAGATAGCTCCAATATCTCTTACCTAGATCTTAGAGATGCTAAGCTATTAGCATCTGGAGCTGCACTATTTCTAAGATCATATTTTCTAGAAATCCCATCCTTTGAGTTTGTATCATTTTCTGCACGAAGATCACATGCTACATAAACAAGACTAATTGTGGAAAGATAGATTCTTAATTGCTTACTCTAAAATAAGTACAAATTACTCAACAAACGGTAAGAATAAAGGTAGACACATCAAGAGTAACAAAGAATTGTTCTTCAGTGGTGAGAAGTGGACGGTCAAGTAAAATCAAACATCCCACTTTATATAAATATGTAATACAAAAGGCAGGCTAATAATAATTTATCATCCAGCGATTCAAAGAATTACATTCTTAATTTGAAATCCAGCGATTCAAAGAATTACATTCTTAATTTCTTACAGTTTTAAACCAATTACATGAAGAAGACATACTCCTTGACAAAGAAAAATTACCTTTAGAGTCATGAATACTTGGACATGTGCATTTTGTCAACAGTACTACCACCACCAGGTACAATGGACTTTTGAAAAGTTTTATGTTCTGAAACAACGAGAAGATCATTTCTTTAGGATGGGAGGGTGTGCAGCATATCTTCTGCTTGGGAACACACTTTTCGTACATTGTCTTGGATGTTCCAAGAACGAGCAGACAGAGTACCTCTTTTCTGCCGAATTCACATAACATCTATATTGTCAATTAGATTCAACAAGAAACCAACATTCATATAAAAATAAGCAATTATACAAATAGTTGCCTAATCTCAAACATCAAACATTTTAAATTACTGTGCGTGAGTGAAAAGTGTCAGCAGAAAAAAAAGTGTTGGAAAGACCTTAAAGTCCGAAATTTCACAGATCTCATGTTTTAAAAGATTCACTTTCGAAAAATTATGCAAAGAGGGTGACTGAATTAAGAAACTATTTATGTTGATCATCCACAGATTGTTTGTTGGGCAACAAACTCGAGATTCCAAGTTAGCAAGGGGATCCACGGTAGGACTTGGGATGGGACAGTTGCAATCACTGTACATACTACATATAGCTGCTGCTAGCAATTTTTCTTCTTCAGAAGAGGCAACACATCCTTACTATAAGAAATTACTACATATTTTTTTTTTTTTATCATTTAGGTACTTAATATGGAGATAACTAATAAAGGTATCGAATGGATACTCTCCATGTATTTGTTAATATAGAAAGTATATTAAAATGAAAATCTTTCTCGGGCCTGTGAATTATTTGGAATGGATTACCGGTCATTTATATCAAAACAACTTCTCCAACTCCTACATCAGCTACCCGAACAAGAACTCTATATCATTTAGTGCCAGTATTGTTGGCAAGGGGGTCTAGGGTAGGACGGTCGCAATCGCTGTACATACTACATAGAACTACTACCAATTTTTCTTCTTTAAAAGAGGTAACACGTCCTTATATAACATACTACCAATTTACCACATGCATTTTTTTATCTTTT
The DNA here is from genome assembly GCA_037693485.1 of Kitagawia praeruptora. Taxonomy (NCBI): domain Eukaryota; kingdom Viridiplantae; phylum Streptophyta; class Magnoliopsida; order Apiales; family Apiaceae; genus Kitagawia; species Kitagawia praeruptora. The sequence goes on from CM075347.1 coordinate 55,604,050, forward strand.
AGGTACTTAATATGTAAAAAGTCTCTACATAACTAGGAAAGGTATGGAATATTGGAATGGGTACTTTCAAATATTTGTTACTCCCTCCGTCCCGCTAATATTGGCCACCATCCAAAAATGTATTTAGCGATTAAGTTATAATTACCATATTTAACCATAATTATTAACATATTTATGAAAACTTAACAAATTTGACACATAATTTGCTTTATCAAGGAAATGTGGACAATAGTTTTGGGACAAGCAAATATGGAATTATGGCCAATATTAGCGGGACGGAGAGAGTAATATGGATGCTTAATTCAAATCGAACTCTTTCTTGGGCCTGTGAATTCTTTGCCATAGATTTACGGTCATTTATATCACATGTGATACATACTTATCAGCTACCAGACAAGAACTCAATTTCATTTAGTGTCAGTATTCTTATTCTTGAGCAAGACAGAGATTTGAGAACACATGGGACCATCAAAAATTTTTGTAAAGTAAATTAGGATGCAAAATTGCATAAGTAATAGTATACAGATGCTTCTTTTGAGATATTATGAAGACATATTAATAGGGAAAGGATGCAAGGTTAATGCTTAATCTCTATAGTGTTAGAAAAAAAACGTGACATTCATTACATCTGTCTGGTTCTTATATAGCACATCAACGAATCTTAAACCAGCCAAACGAGAGTATTATAAACAAAACCTGAGCAGAAGGAAAAGAACTGCTGCCAATCATAGATTTGACTTTATCTTTATAGAGGTCAGTAGCTATTATGTTCAAAATTTACACAAGGAAAGTGTTGACTTAGTCAAAGGAAATCTTGGATTTATCTTCTCTATTTAGATGGTAATATGATCTACTTAAGTGTTTGAGCTTGTACTAAGTCATGTTTGCTCTTGAACGAAATGATCAGTGACGAAATAAAGATTCTCTGCAAGGCCTGATTATGTATTCCAGTAAGTTATCCTTATTGGGGAATCAAAAGTGATTAAGCCTGTCAATACACTCTAGAGAGTTAGTCCTGTATACTGGCAAGTTATCCTTGTTGGGGGGCTACAAGATGCTCTGCGTGACGTGATTGGTAGAACTTGCAGGGGGTAAGGATACGTTCGTGCATTTGGAGTAAGTCATGGTTGTCCCTGCAACTAATGTACGAGCAAAGAGTTAGTAGTGGTTGATGTTAGGCTGATAACTTACAAGTTTTGTGCTTTCACATTCATTTAAAAAGAGTCCGCAGCTAGTCCCCATCCCCCCATCCCCCTCATCCCCCATCCCCCTCTCTTCCCCCGCCCTCTTTCCCTCTCTTTCCCTCTCTTCCGCCCTCCGCCCTCCGCCCCTCCGCCGCCCCGCTGCTCTCCGTCGCTTGTTTTTCTGATTCAATAAAATCGGGTGTTACATAAACCTCGAAGATTCCAATCGAGCTTTATTCTCGGATCTGTTTTGGATTTGAAGGATCCAGTTTTGATTGTAATTGATTGCTTGTTTTAGTTGATCTAAGTTTAATTCGGATCTAAGGTTTCTAAGCCTTTTCCGATTGTAAGATCGATTTTGCTTTGTTGTCTCACCTTTGTGTGAGCTTGATTTTGTCTCACCGCTTGTTTGTGTGAGTTTTTTTGTCTCACCGTTTGTGTGAGTTTTGGTGCTGGATTATATTATCTTGGAGGCTTGTACGGATAATATGGATAAACACTTTGATGAAGTGTTAGTGTGTAGGTCTGCGAATATTGTAGCTCATTGCTTAGCGAGGGCGACATATTCTATGTCAGGTCTTTCAGAGTGGAATGTTTCTGCTCGAGATTGTATCATCTGTAACCTTGAGATATTTTAATGCAAGTACGATTTTATCAAAAAAAAAAAAAAAAAAACATCACATAAAAAATGTCCTCAATTTCCTATGCTTTGACTGACCTCTCCCCATGTGGCACGGAACATAAAAGGATTAAATCTCAAATTTGTCATTATCGGCTACTAAAGTGGTGCATTAGAGACCCCAATATCAAGATATTGATATTAGGCTTTCACTTAAGTGACCAATTTGAGATTTAATTCTAACATGAAATTACCTAGCTAAATGGCTAATAAATAATAATGTAAAGCAATTGTATGTATATTACGGAGTATATGCCAAAACTAATGATCCCCCAACTGCCAACTGTAGTCCAAACTGTTACATACCTGTTACATGGATGGCTTGGCGGCCTTCCTCTTACAGTTCCAGTCTACTTTCACAACGAATTTACAGTTTTTGCCCATCACATCTTCTGAAAACCTACCATCCCTGCAAGCCTGGAAAGTGGCAGTTCCTCTAACTAAAGACTCTCCGTCAGCCATCTTCAAGTGCATATCCAGATAGAGTTCAGATCCTAATGGCACTGCTACTAAGGACCTTGACAGCGGAAATTTGTTACCAGCTACTTTTGTCATGTTACTCTTTTTCTTGACAAAGAGCATACTTGAATATTCAAGAGTGTAAATAACGCTTGTGCTAGCGACAACAACTCCAAACACCTCAGGCTTAAAGTCAGGGGACATGGGAATAAACTCAACCTCTATGTGGGCTTCTGTAGCATTATTAAACACAGCATAAAGCAAACTAATTTCTCCTCTGCCATCTTTGGATGTGATTTTAGTCTCAATGGGTGCACATTTTTCGATAGAAGTATTATCAGGGCAATTATATAAAGTAAATGTGTCCTCAAAACCATCACAAAAGAGCTTGACATGAAAAGTAAGGCAACCTTTAGCTGAGAGTGGTTGCAGATGAGGGCCACTAAGCACAATCTCATCATTTTGTTCAACTGATGGCATCTGCTTGTCTACTGTGCTTACATTGTAGAGGTAATGATCATGTACCCCATCATTAACTTTGATTGTGCCAATTTGCTGGTTGGGATTTAACTCTTTACGGCCTTTGTATACTACATTAAATACCTCCATTAGCCACACTCCATTCTGCTTTAGACATGAAGTATTGTTAGCAAGGCAGCATATCAATCTTTAAAAGAAATCTAAAAAAGAAAAAGAGAAATACAAATGTATATAACCAAAAAGAGTGGATACATAGGAACATCAAGGTACACAAATGATTCATAATAGAGATTACCATGTTATTCGAATCCGTACATACTGCATAGCATAAAAAGGAATTCCAATTGGGGATTTATGTTGGTAGAAATGATGAAAAAGTACTCCCCACAATTGTAATATATCCCAATCATTAGCATTATATCAAAAACAAAAGTATGTCCGCTACTATAAGGATTGCATTCTATGTCTTTATCTAAAGTTGAGAAGTTAATTAATTTGTAATTTTAAGAGATTCAGTGAATTTGGGAGCAGGAGGAGATCCAAGTACCATTCTTTAGAGTGAATGAAAGAGATTAATTAAATTAACTAAGAAAAGAAAAGAAAAAGAGATACATTGGTTGGTTAAGCTAATCTCTGTTCCCAAATGCTTCCGTTTTTAGGTGGTTGACTTTACCTTAAATTAACAATGATTAGTTTGACTCTTCTTTGCCCCCAACAAATGCATACTATCACTCCAAATTCCCTTCAGCTAGCCTTATTTATCTTGTGGCAACTAATCAAATTATATATTTAACAAAGATACACATTTGCATGACCAGCTCCCTTAGTATTATGAACCTTAAGGTTAGCACTTCCTTTTTTAACCTTTACATTGATACATTAATACATAGCAATTCTCACAAAAACATGTGAATTGACATAGTTGGTCTCCTTCTGAATTTCCAGGTACAAGTATCTAATCTATAACTGTTAGAGGACTGCACTACAGCTCTAGTAGTGACTACTGTCAACACTCAAAGGAGAAGTATTCCTGGAGTTCGCGCCTTTTAATCTTACTATTTTATGTATTAGTACTATATCAAGTATTTTGGTCCTCTCTCTGATGTGGACATCTAGTTGTGGTTGTGTAGATTATTTAGAGTGTTTATTGTGTAGAATAATTTGAGTAAACAATATATTATTGGGCAGTTTGGTTGTTAGTTGGCGGAGAGGGACTAGTAGTTCACAGAAGGCAACTTCTCTATGGTACAAGGTAATGTCAAGAATTAAGTTAGGAAGCACTAGCAATTGCTTCTAGAACACAATTAGAGGATACGAACATTCATAATTAAAATATAGAACTTAACAATCAAATAATCAATATATATCTCCAAGAATGCAAATAATGATTTACGATAGTATACATACAAGGAGCCTATAGTAATGTCCCAAAATAATTCAAGTTTTACCACATCACCACTAACAAATTACTGAACCAAGGATAAATATTTACCAAACAAAAGTTAATCTCAAATCTCTTAGAACTATGTATGCGCTTTCAGAGGTTATTTCATAATTCAAAGGCTCGTCCAATCACAACATGCATGAACTCTAATGTGCATCATAGTTTTAACTGTACCTAGTCATCAAGTACTCAATCATATATATATGAAATCTCGCGTAAAGAGAGAGAGAGAGAGAGAGAGACAGACCTGGAGCTCAGGATTCTCCATCATTCCAGGGTACAAGTACCCTGTCTGCGCCTCGATATCGAATCCCGCACCTTTGCTCGCAAACGCCATTGATTATGTATTATTATTATCCACTTCAAATTAATCAATTATATGTGTGTGTATGTGTTGTTAGAATGTATGTATGTTTAATCAATGGTGGTTAGGGTTTAGGAGGAGATTGAAGGGAGAGGCGAATGTGATATGAGGAGAGGTGTTTTCTGATATATAGAGATTTGTTTATGTTGTGTTTTGATTCATGAAATCTCGCGGAAAGAGAGAGAGAGAGAGAGACCTGGAGAGAGAGCCGTGGAGGTTTGCTTTGAGAGAAATAGCAGATTTGTTTCAAATATTGGTTGTCCTGTGTATTTGTAACGGTAGCTCGTACCGGGTATCGGTGTTTTAACCCTGCTACTAGCTTATAATCCGCACGGCTTCCTCCGTAATATATATCCAGCTTCTACGTCTTTTCTTTCCTCCACATCGTTTTGAAGCTTAATTATAATTCGAAATATAATATATTTATTTATATTTATTAATTTTAAGAATATATATAAATTATATAATATCCTTCTATACTATACTATTATAAGCAAAATAGGGTATATTTGGTTTGGTACTCTTTTTTTGGTCACTCTTTTTTGGTACTCTTTTTTTGGTCACTCTTTTGATTTGGTTAAATCTCTATTATTAATAAAATTCAAAAAAAAAAAACACACATGCACACGGCAAAGCCCACGAGAGTCCTTTCTACAGCAAAACAAGTCTTAGACGTCAAGTAGTTTGTCTGTTACAGTGCACAATTTTTGTAATCAGCATTAAAATTAATTTTGTCACAAAAAAAATTAAAAAATAATTAATTATTAGAAAAGATCGTTTCAAAATTTTGGGGTTTTGAAAGATATAATGGTCTATTTTATATTAAAAAAAAGACTATCAGTTATATCAAAAACCAATAATCATATTTTATTATCTTTTATAATTTATATTAGAGCTTTTTTCATAAATAAATAAGAAAAAGTAAATTTTTGCACATTTACTTTTGTTAAGAATAGCTATTTGCAATTTTACTAAACTATTTGCAATTTTACTATACTAAGTTTCAAAATTGCAAAAATACTAACCCTAACCCTACCCCCTCCTTCCCTCTTTCACAGCCGCCTGTTTCACCAGTTTGTGTACTTTTTTTTTTTTTTTTTTTTTTTTTTTTTATGGGATGCTATTTTGGTGGATTTGGCTTTGGGTTGCATAGCCCCGCAGGGGCAACCACTTTCAACTGAACATGCAACTAAATTACTGATTTCATGTTCCATTTTTCAATTTCCATTTTCGATCTCATTTTTGGACTCTAATATATATATATATATATATATATATGAGTCTAAAAATGAGGTCGAAAATCACTTTTGAAAAATGGAACATGAAATCAGAAATTTAGTTGCATGTTCAGTTGAAAGTGGTTGCCCCTGGCGGGGCCTTGCAACCCAAATCAGCAACTGAATGCAACCCAAATCAGCAACTGAATGCAACCTTTTTTTTTAAGGTGGGATTCTATTTTGGTGGATTTGGGTTGCATGGCCCCGCAGGGGCAACCACTTTCAACAAGTTGAATATGGTTGCATTTGGTTGAATATTGCCCCTGGCGGGGCCTTGCAACCCAAATCAGCAACTGAATGCAACCCAAATCAGCAACTGAATGCAACTTTTTTTTAAGGTGGGATTCTATTTTGGTGGATTTGGGTTGCATGGCCCCGCAGGGGCAACCACTTTCAACAAGTTGAATATGGTTGCATTTGGTTGAATATTGCCCCTGGCGGGGCCTTGCAACCCAAATCAGCAACTGAATGCAACTTTTTTTTTAGGTGGGATTCTATTTTGGTGGATTTGGGTTGCATGGCCCCGCAGGGGCAACCACTTTCAACAAGTTGAATATGGTTGCATTTGGTTGAATATTGCCCCTGGCGGGGCCTTGCAACCCAAATCAGCAACTGAATGCAACTTTTTTTTTAGGTGGGATTCTATTTTGGTGGATTTGGGTTGCATGGCCCCGCAGGGGCAACCACTTTCAACAAGTTGAATATGGTTGCATTTGGTTGAATATTGCCCCTGGCGGGGCCTTGCAACCCAAATCAACAACTGAATGCAACTTTTTTTTTTTAAGGTGGGATTCTATTTTGGTGGATTTTGGTTGCATGGCCCCGCAGGGGCAACCACTTTCAACTGAATGCAACCACTTTCAACAAGTTGAATGTGGCATTTGGTTGAATATTGCCCCTGGCGGGGCCTTGCAACCCAAATCCACCAAAATCACCCACCTTAAAAAAAGTTGAATGTGGTTGCATTTGGTTGAATATTGCCCTTGGCGGGGCCTTGCAACCCAAATCAGCAACTGAATGCAACTTTTTTTTAAGGTGGGATTCTATTTGGGTTGCATGGCCCCGCAGGGGCAACCACTTTCAACTGAATGCAACCACTTTCAACAAGTTGAATGTGGCATTTGGTTGAATATTGCCCCTGGCGGGGCCTTGCAACCCAAATCCACCAAAAGCACCCACCTTAAAAAAAGTTGAATGTGGTTGCATTTGGTTGAATATTGCCCCTGGCGGGGCCTTGCAACCCAAATCCACCAAAAGCACCCACCTTAAAAAAAGTTGAATGTGGTTGCATTTGGTTGAATATTGCCCCTGGCGGGGCCTTGCAACCCAAATCAGCAACTGAATGCAACTTTTTTTTAAGGTGGGATTCTATTTGGGTTGCATGGCCCCGCAGGGGCAACCACTTTCAACAAGTTGATTGTGGTTTCATTTGGTTGAATATTGCCCCTGGCGGGGCCTTGCAACCCAAATCCACCAAAATCATCCCACCTTTAAAAAAAGTTGCTTGTGGGGTTGCATTTGGTTGAATGTGGTTGCATTCATTTGAATATGGCCCCTGGCGGGGCCTTGCAACCCAAATCCACCAAAATCATCCCACCTTAAAAAAAAAGTTGCATGTAGTTGCATTCGATTGAATGTGGTTGCATTCAGTTGCTGATTTGGGTTGCACGGCCCCGCAGGGGCAACCACTTTCAACTGAACATGCAACTAAATTTCTGATTTCATGTTCCATTTTTCAAAAGTGATTTTCGACCTCATTTTTGGACTCTAATATATATATATATATATATATATATATATATATATATAGGTCGAAAATGGAAATTGAAAAATGGAACATGAAATCAGTAATTTAGTTGCATGTTCAGTTGAAAGTGGTTGCCCCTGCGGGGCCATGCAACCCAAATCCAAATCCACCAAAATAGCATCCCATCTTAAAAAAAAAAAAAAAAAAAAAGAAAGAAAGAAAGAAAGAAAGAGTACACAGGCGTGTGAATTAGTTGGCACGTGGAGGTTTGGCACATGGAGGGCACATGGGGGGAGGGGTGTAGTATTTTTGCAATTTTGAAACTTAGTATAGTAAAATTGCAATTAATTCAAAGAGATAGTATATTTGCAAATAGAAACTTTAAACATAGTATTTTTGGTAAATATCCTTTATATTATTACTAATTAATTAGCAAATATTAAAATTATAAACAATCAAATAAAAATATTAAGATAAAAATATTTAAAATGTTAAAAAAAAACTACTTTTATATAATATTTTTATATATCTATACTATACTATTATAAGCGAAATAGGGTATATTTGGTTTGGTACTCTTTTTTAGTAATAATTAAAATACGTAATTAGAATAACATTTATTTTCATGAAATTTATAAAATTCAAAAAATATTTTAATAATAAAAATATATATACAACTTAAAATTTTAATGAAATATAATTAAACAGTTTACAAGCAACCGTGCATCGCACGGGTTATATGCTAGTATGTCATAATATATTAATAATTAGAATTTTAAAATTGGGTCAAAATACAAATACCCATTTATAATTAATAAGGATCCAAGATGGAAAGCCCAATTAAAATTAGCCCATTAGATAATTAACCTAATAGCTTCTCATTTTCTCAGTAGTCAGTAGTCACCACTTCCCAATTCTCACGAGTGTTGTTGGCTACTTCACTTCAATTCTCATTTTCTCATACTTTGCTCTTAACTCTTAAGTCTTACTGCCTTACATATATCTTATATATTATCTATGTCTCAACCAGATTCAACTTCAAGTAAGTTCTAAACTTATATACCATTACTTGTTTATAATTAATTTGTCATCATTGTTCAATATTTTTCCCTATATATGTTTATATATTGTTAACTAGTTGTTGATATCTTATTAATTGATCGATTTTGTGGTAATATATTGATATAGGAACTCAACTAAAACCATGTCCAGAAGGATTTGCTGAGCCTCTGAAAACTCAGGGCACGAGATGGAAAATTTTTTATCAGTCTTCAGACAAAAAAGGGGGAAATCGATATGAAGCAAAGTGTGGTTTCTATTTAATTTCAATTGAAGGAAGGCCTGAGCGTATCCACAATCATGTTCTACGTTGTGGACAATGGCCGATTTTAGAGAAAACATTGTACATTCAAGAGGCTGGTAAAGATTTAGCAAAAAATGTCCAAACAAAGCGACCAAGAGAAGAAGTAATTCTGTTAATGCTCCTCAACAACAAAGTATTCTCGGATCTGTTTAGTTTCAATTATAGATGTAATTGGAAAGTAAGAGCACAAGACGACAACTCTAGCTGATGTGCTTGGCAGTTTTATAACAGTTTATCATAATGCAAAAAGTTCTCATTATGCCGTTCGAGGTTTCCGACAACATATACTTGGTGCAATTGGGAAAAGGGTGCAGGAGTTTGAAGATCCTATATATTTTGTTGCTTTGTTTTTACATCCTGATTGTAAGAAGATGGCTATATCGCGTAAGATGACAGGTGATTTGATTATTAAGATGTCGATGGAAATTGCAAAAAATTGGAACTTTTCAAAGCGCGAGGTGCTACTTCTTATGAGGGAGCTTATTAATTATAAAAATGGAGATGCTCCTTTTGATGACTTAACTGAGACAATTAACCATTCTCCTCGTGTGTTCTGGAACAATTTTTGTGGTGCTTCACCTATGCTTCGAACATTTGCAAAGAAGGTATTTTCAATTGTTCCTCATAGTGGTCCATGTGAACGTATTTTCTCTACACTTGGTTTAATTAAAACAAAACCACGTAATCGTTTAGAAGGGGGCAGTTTAAATATGATTGCACAAATAAAGTGTGATTTGGCAACTCAAGTTCAGATTAAAATCAAGCCTTGCAAACCTAATTCCGATATGACGGATGGACTATCAATGGCTGACTTTGATATAGTAGAAGAATATGATGATGGTGGAGAAGATCTCCTCAATGAAGAAATTGATGATGTCCAGGCTGAAGATCTAAGTTCAACTATCGGAATAATGGAAGACTTCTTTGATTTTGAGGCTTTTGAGAGTTATAATATGCAAGTCAATTCGGGACATGTTGATCATTCCAGAACATGAAAATTGGAGTGTTGAAGCACTCTTTAGTGAAAACATTCGATAAGCTTTTTTCGTACTTTAGAATCTTACAGAAGTAGTTCCTGTGCAATTTTGTTCTATATGATACAGGTGCTATTTTGTATCCAATGAAATGTGTAATTTTTGTTATATTTAATCAAGGTTATACCAAATGGCACGCCATTTGGGCATGCCTTTTGACAAAAAGCATGCCTATAGGCATGCACTTCAGAAGTGCCGTGTCATGCACCCTACAGATGAATCACAGATGTTTTAGCACGCTGATCTAAGTGATTCCTGTATTTATTTGGTCAAATCTATCACAATTTTAAAGTAAATGGTCCCAAAATCCCAATGTGAAAGGATTATCCTGAATATCACTCTAAAACAAATTATCGATTAGTGTTTTCTTTTTTTTTAAAAGAGACATCGTGTGGCGTTGTTGGAGAAAAAGGGGTGGGGGTCAAGAAGTTCTAACCCCAATTGAAGTGGCGTTTGTGATGTTTTTCCTCTTTTTTCCTTCTTCGTGTTTTTTATGTATTTGTAAATAATATTAAAAAAATTATAATCAAATGATCAATTCAAATTATAATTTTTTTACTAAGTTTGTATACGATTTATTCGTCGTTCTGAATATTTCTAAACTCAATGGAATTGTGAAACCCCAAAGGTTAGTTGTTGAAATTCCAAGAGAATGCAAATCAAATTTAAAAAATTTGTTTAAAAATTGAATCCGGCGGCCTGATTTCGGGGGCCTAAGCCCTAAACCCTAACCCCTAAGTTCGCATACGGTTTATTCGTCGTTCTGAATATTTCTAAAACCCAAAATGAAAACGTTGAACCCCAAAAGTTAATTATTGAACTCCTAATGTTAATTAAAATTGAATTTTTTAATTTAAAAGTCCAATTTTAATTGAACATTTGGTTATAAATTTTTTAATATTGTTTGTTGATACATCTATCTATTCTATTATATTAAAGCCGAAACATTAAAAGTTTGGTTGGTTGGTTGGTTGGTTGGTACCTATTGATTTTACTTATTTACCCTCACTTAATTATAGATAAAATATAAAATATTTTATCTAACTAAAATTTTTGCTTTACTAATCAATTTCCTTTTTCAGGTTAAACATGTTACCTCTTCTTTCCTTTTTAATAACTAAGCAGTTTCCTTTTTCAAGTAAAATAAAATATCTTTTATATTTTATCTAAACTAAAAATCATATTATAATTACTATTAACTAATTAATTAATTTTTTCATTCAAATTATCTTTTCTCTTTTCTCTAACTAAAATATCTCTTTTTCCAATTATATCACGGGTTACCTTTTAAAAATCTTCTTTTATATTTTAATTAACTAAATTTTTTACTTTACTAATCAATCTACTTTTTCAGGTTAAACATGTTACCTTTTTTTTAATAACTAAAAAGTTTCCTTTTTCAAGTAAAATATAATATCTTTTACATTTTTTCTAATTAAAAAACAAATTATAATTACTGTTAACTAATCAATTAATTTTTTATCTTTTTTTTTCTCTAACTAAAATATTTTTTTCCTTAATTATATCACTATTTAATAAAATATATTAAAAATCCGTATACATTGTTTATAATAAGGAAACGTTAGTATAATCCGTAAACATGAGAATATTAAATTAAAATTAAAAAAATATTAAAAATAATGATTATATAAAAACGTAATTATAATATTAAATAAAATTTATATAATATAATGAAAGAAACCTGTGCATCACACGGGCATTGAAAGTTTGTCCGTTCGATCTTCAGCACGGTCATCCTAATTATTAAAATAAATAGAAAAATAATATAATTAGTGATAATTAGTCGATTGCCTTTTTTTAATTAAAAGAGTTTTACTTTTAATTGATTGATGATATTACCTTTTATAAACACTTAAGATATCGTATCTTCCAATCAATAATATTTCTTTCTAAATAAAACACTTTAACTTTTATTTATATAATCTTACAATAATTAATATATACCCAAAAAAATAACACTATAGCGTCTAATCACTATGCACTAACAAAAGATAATAGACATATATATATACAACGAATAATGACCGTTATATTTTTAGTAAAAAATCAGAACCATTAGATCTAATGATTAGATATATTATATGTTTAAATTAATTTACTAAAATTTCAAGGTTCGAATTCTGTCAGACATATTTTTTTAAAAAATTAATAATATAAATTTTAAACCACATAATTTTGCAATTATTAATGTACACCGAAAAATATTAAACCATTTTTCTATTAGATTTTTAGTAATTAATAAGAACCATTAGATGTAATTATAAGATATATTTTTTGATTAAAGTATTTTACTAAAAATTCAAGTTTCGAATCCCGTCAACGACATATTTAACTTAAAATTCTATAATATTGTAAATTTTAAATCATGATTAACTAAATCTTATATTAAATTATATTAAATAATATTAAAATAATTTTTACAAAATAATGATTATATAAAAATATAATTATAGCATAAAATAAAATTTATATAACATATTAAAAGAAACCCGTGCATTGCACGGGTTATAAGCTAGTACTATTATATAAAAGTCGAAACATTAAAAGTTTTGGTACCTGTTTTTTGGTACGTAGTGAATTTACTTATTTATCCTTCATTATAAAGAAAAATATATACGAAACTATACTATTAAAACTTCTAAAATAAATAATAACATAATATAATTAATGGTAAGTAGTCGATTACCTTTTTTCACATTTACTTTTAATTGAAGATATTACCTTTTATAAACACCTAAAAACATCAGTTGTATCATATCTTCAAATCATTAATATTTTTCTTTCGAATTAAAACACGTTACCTTTTTAATTTAAAACTAATCTTACAATCATTAATATATACCCGAAAATATCACATCATATTTTTCAATTATTAATAAAATATATTAAAAAAAGTATATGTACGTTGTGTATAATAAGAAAACATTAGTATAATCCGTAAACATTAGTATATTAAATTATATTAAATTAAAATTAATTAATTATATAATAACCGAAACATTAAAAATTTTGGTACCTATTTTTTGGTATATGTTTTTTATTATTTCGTGAATTTACTTATAATTTAACCTTTATTATAAAGAAAAATATATACAATATCTATACTATTAAAACATCTAAAATAAATAATAACATAATATAATTAATGTCGATTGTCTTTTTCACATTTACTTTTAGTTGAAGATATTACCTTTTATAAACACCTAAAAACATCAATCATATCTTCCAATCATATCATATCTAGCAATAAATAATATATATCCAAAAATATCACATCATATCTTCTAATCACTAACAAAATATAATAAAAATCACTATACTACGAATAATGGCCATTAGATTTTTAGTAAAAAAATCAAAATCATTAGATCTAATGATTAAATATATTATATTCAAAGTTCGAATTCTATCAACGACATATTATTTTAAAATTTTATAATATATTTTTAAACCATGCATATCGTTAATTAAATTTATATTAAATTATTAAAATAAAAATAAAAATAAAATAATGTAAATAATGATTATATAAAAATATAATTGTAACATAAAATAAAATTTGTTACATATCAAAAAAATCCGTGCATCGCACGGGTTTTAAGCTAGTATATATAATAAGCCTAAGGGAATCCTATCCATAATTTTGGTTTGGTTACTGTATTACCAAAATAATCTCAACCATCGAATCTAATATTTTTAAAAATAAATGATCAAGATTATATCATATTAAAAAGGAAATTATAATCTAAAAAGGATATCATGAAAAAAGATTGTATTGGAATTGAATTTTTTTAAAAAAGTTATAATATGAAAAGGATTATAATTAAAAAAAAATCGTGGGAGTTGCAAGTAAAAAAGAGATAACTTCAACATTGATGCATATAGAGATTTAAACAACAAAACAGAACACAAAACATTAAAGTATACGTTGATTAGGTCCAAATTAAATTCATATTGCATGAAACTCAATACGACCAACAAACTATGTATGATTATGACATAGCTTCTGATTATAATCCTTAAGGGTTTTCTCATGTCACACTACCCGCTTTCAACAATGTTCAGACTATGAATTATGAATCGAATATTTTAAATTAGCAAAAAATAACAATCAACATTTTCGAAGGATTCTCTCAGGCGGTACCACCTGTGTAGCTGATACTTCCATTAATTATTAATGTCTTAATATTGATATTCAACTCTAACCACTTATACCTACTACTCTGAAATTTGTATATGATAAGTGGATTTTATATCCACTTGGAACATTCTATATCGGCTTAAATTGATTGTTTTGGACTCAAGTTTGTGTAGTTTTGATGTGTTTTGTGTAGTTGTGCAGGTTTGCAAGAATATCTAAGCTTTTGTCATTTTTGGAGATTTAATTGATTAAAATTCGGATTTTCCGGGAAGGCTGCGCAGCTTATACTGTTTTGACCATATCTGGAGTTCTAGAAGTCCGTTTTCAGCGATCTTACTGCCCACGCGAAGCTTGAGAGATTTTCTACAACCTGGGATAGGAAACAAGTGCAAGAAATAAGCTGAATAAAGTCGCGCACGTAATCTTGATTAAAGAAGGCTTGGAATTTACTGTTTTGCCCTTTTTCTAATTCTAATTGTATTCTGGGCAGTTTTGGGTACCTTCTTTAAATCCTAATTGTAATAGAAGGCAATTTCTTGCTAGGCAAGATTTGTAGAGCCTATTTAAACACATCCTACCATTGTAAATCATAACAATCCATAGCTAACAATTCATAGCTTTTAATCGTATCAAGGTACTTTCGATCTTCAATTCTTTCTTCAATATTATGTTTTCATTCATTATCATTATTATTTTGTTTTCTTCTTTAATTATGTGTAACTAAATCTTTAATCTGAGGATTGGGTAGTATTCCTTGGTATTCATGTGTGTTTAATTATCTGTGATTTTCTTGCTTTGCTGATCTGTTATTGAGGGCTTAACACAATTAGAAGAGTAGCTAACTTTTGATTGTATTCTAGGGATTGTAATAACTTGGAAGAGGAGTTGCAATTTTAGTACATGATTTAACAGACATAACTCGAATATTTGATTGGAAGATTAATAGGAGAGTTGTGAGACTTATAATTCTTGGAGCTTAATAGTTTATGATTGTCTTTGATTGTATCACGGAAGTGACAATTAGGGTATAGTTGTAGACATTATATTGTATCTTGGAAGAGAACATTATAACCTTAGAAGAATTGTTTTTAGCAGAGTAAGAACGTAGACATCTCATAGATATTGAATGTGCATTGAAACCAAGTGAAGAACCCCAGTTCTTGGATTGTTTTCCTCATATATTTTATTCTCGATTGATAATTAGTTTAATTTAGTTTATAAACACACCAAACATTCTTCTACACTTCTAAATTGTGAGAGATAAAAACTTGAACTTGATATTACAATTCAGTCCTTCCCTGAGAACGAACACAAAAAAAAAACTACTAACAAATTGGCGCCGCTGCCGGGGAAGGCAGTATAGTTGAGTTTAGGTTAATTGTTTCTTATTGTTTAGATTTTAATTGGTTCCACAAGTTGTTTTGTTGGTGATTTTCAGGTGTATGCTACGTTCATCTTGCGTTATAAAGTTGGAATTTGACCCTGAAATCGAGCGTACCTTGAGAAAGATAAGAAAAGAGAAAGCTAAGATGACGGACGCTGAGAATGTTAACGCAAATGTTAATGCAAATGTTAATGCAAATGTTAATGTTGATCAGACTTCTATTTGGGACCATGAGACACCTAATCCTGCCAATTGCATGTACAAAACTCCAGAGATTGGTGCAACCCAATTCAACATTAACCCGAGTTTAATTCAGATGATCAGCAATCAAGCTTTTGAAGGAGATATTGAATTAGAAGACCCACACAGACATCTAGAGCGTTTCGTGCAGATGTGTGGCTCATTTAGAATCAATGGTGTTACAAGTGATCAGATTCGTCTCCATATGTTTCCCTACTCTATTAAGGGAAGAGCTTTGGAATGGTTTCAGCAACTTCCAAACACTGCGGTTGCTACATGGGATAGTCTTTCTACTGCATTCTTGTCCAAATATTATCCTTCTGACAAGACGCAACAATTGAGGACTATGATTATGAGTTTCAAAGCACAACCGGGTGAAGGTCTATATCAGGCATGGGAGAGATTCAAGGCACTATTGAGGAAGTGTCCACATCACGGCTTGGAAGATTGGCAGATCATCAGTACTTTTTATGGGGCCATGAATGCAGATATTCGTTTGAGTTTGGATGTGGCTGCTGGTGGAAATTTCAAGAAGGCACCAACTACACAGGCTAAAGCACTCCTTGAGGAATTGGCATCTAATAACTATTCATGGGCACCTAGTGGGACGAGCTCAGCTAAAGCAGCACAAGAATCTGAGATGATCAACATGCTGGCTCAGAAGTTGGATACTCTAACTCAGGAGATGCGAGGACAAAGAGCAAATGTGAATGCTATTTCTTCACCTATGGAGGGGTATAATGATTATGGTGCTAATCAGGATTCTTATGTGCAACAATTTCCAGAAGAAGCATCTTTCATTCAAGGAAGACAGCCATGGCCGGTTCAGAATAACTCCTACTACAATCCAAATCAAAGGCCAAACAACAATCTTTCTTACAGTAATAATCATGCGGCTAATCCTTCTTATGCATTTCCAAGGCAGAATCAACCTTCTGGTTTTCAGTCACGACCACCATATCAAGCACAGCAGCAGTATCAACCTCCTGCAAAGAAAGAACCAGCTGATTGGGAGGTTGCACTAAATAAGATTATGCAAGGAACTTCTGGGGCATTGGCTAATATGGAATCAAGAATAGAGCAGATGGCATCATCTCAAAAGATGCTAGAAACACAGATTGGACAGATTGCCTCCAAGATGGGTGTTCGTGAGCAAGGATCACTTCCTAGTCAACCCGACCAGACTGGTAAAGAGCAATGCAAAGCAATTACTTTGAGGAGCGGGAAAGAGTTGCCCGAGGTTGAGGTTCTTGATCCTAAAGAGAAGGATGCTAAAAAAGGAAGTGAGATAGTAGAGATCGATGCAGAAACGTCAGAAAAAGTAGATGAAGAGAAGAAGGAAGAAGAACCAGAAAAGCCGTATGTTCCTCCACCACCTTATGTTCCTCCAATTCCTTTTCCACAGAGACTTCACAATAGGCAGTTAGAGAAGCAGTATGAGAAGTTCTTGACTATGTTCCGGCAGTTGTATGTCAATATTCCTTTGGCTGAAGCTTTGAATCAAATGCCACTCTATGCTAAATTTCTTAAGGAGATGTTGACAAAGAAGAGGAAACTTGAGGATGCAGAAACCATTACTCTCAATGCTGAATGCAGTGCAGTCATCCAAAAGGCCATTCCTCAGAAATTGAAAGATCCAGGAAGCTTTTCTTTGCCTTGCACTATTGGGAAGATGGAGAACATGAAAGCCTTGTGTGATTTAGGGGCTAGTGTGAGTTTAATGCCATATTCAATTTGCAAACGACTTGGTCTTGGGGAGCTTAAAAAGACACGGATTTCACTTTAGTTAGCGGATCGTTCTGTTAAATATCCGTTGGGGATCGTTGAAGATGTGGTTGTCAAAGTGGATAAATTTGTCATACCTTGTGATTTTGTGGTGTTAGAGATGGATGAAGATGTCGAGATACCCATTATCTTGGGAAGGCCATTCTTGGCTACTGCTGGCACTACAATCGATGTTAAAGCTGGAAAATTGACATTAAATGTTGGCGAGGACAAAGTGGAATTTGATCTAAACAAAGCAATGAAGATACCTCCTTTTGGAGCAACTTGTTTTACCATTGATATAGTGGATGATATCGTGCAGCTAGAAAATGAACACTTCATGGGAGCAGAAAGGGTATTAGATGATGTAGTAGAAGAAGAAGCACTTGTTGTTAGAGACACAGAAGTTAAGATGGTTTTTACACTCTCAGAGGCACCACAGGTGGAACTTAAACCTCTACCTGCTAATTTGAGGTATGCCTTTCTTGGTCCTAATGATACATATCCTGTGGTAGTTTCTGCGTTGCTTAGTGATGATGAGCTAGAAAAATTATTACATGTTCTTCGGCAATATAAATCAGCTATTGGTTGGACAATTCAAGATATCAAGGGAATTAGCCCTGCTCTTTGCATGCATAGAATTGCCTTAGAAGATGATCATAAGCCTGTGATTGAGGGACAAAGAAGATTGAATCCGAATTTGCAAGAGGTGGTGAAGAAAGAAATCACTAAGTTGCTTGACGCTGGTATCATATATTCGGTTCCACACAGTAAGTGGGTTAGTCCTATTCATGTTGTGCCTAAGAAAGGTGGGATGACTGTTGTTCACAATGAGAAGAATGAATTAATTCCCACAAGAACAGTAACAGGTTGGAGAGTTTGCATTGATTACAGGAAGTTGAATAACGCTACTCGCAAAGATCACTTTCCCCTCCCATTCATTGATCAAATGCTCGAAAGGTTGGCGGGTAATGAGTATTACAACTTTCTGGATGGTTTCTCGGGCTACTTTCAGATTCCTATTGCACCCGAAGATCAGGAGAAGACCACCTTTACTTGTCCTTATGGTACTTTTGCTTATCGGAGGCTTCCTTTTGGTTTGTGTGATGGTCCTTCGACGTTTCAACGGCTCATGAACCACATATTCTCAGATTTTATAGGGAAAGACATGAAGGTCTTCATGGATGACTTCACAGTTTATGGTTCTTCCTTTGAATCATGTTTAGCCAGTTTGTCGAAGGTGTTGCAGAGATGTACTGAAACTAATCTTGTTCTTAATTGGGAAAAGTGTCACTTTATGGTGAAGGAAGGCATTGTGCTTGGGCATAAAATCTCTAATAAAGGCATTGAGGTCGATAGAGCAAAAATTGAAGTTATTGAAAAATTGCCACCACCTTCATCTGTGAAAGGAATTCGAAGCTTTCTTGGTCATGCTGGTTTTTATCGACGGTTCATCAAGGATTTCTCCAAGTTAGCTCGGCCTCTCTGTAATCTTCTTGAAAAGGATCGTGTTTTTAACTTTGATGAAAGTTGTCTTGTTGCGTTTAACAAGCTGAAGAAGGAACTTACTTCTGCACCCATAGTTACATCTCCCGATTGGAGCTTGCCATTTGAACTTATGTGTGATGCTAGTGACTACGCTGTGGGTGTTGTTCTTGGGCAAAAGAAGGATAAGCGTATGCATGTGATAGCTTATGCAAGCAAGACTCTTGATGATGCACAAATCAACTATTCAACTACGGAGAAAGAGCTACTTGCAGTGGTGTTTGCACTTGATAAATTTAGATCCTATCTTGTTGGGTCTAAGGTGATTGTCTATTCAGATCATGCTGCGATTCGTTTCTTGATGACAAAGAAGGATGCCAAGCCTCGTCTAGTTCGTTGGATTCTCTTACTTCAGGAATTTGATCTTGAGATTCGAGATAAGAAGGGGTCCGAGAATTTGGTAGCTGATCATTTATCTAGGTTGGATCAAGGAGATGGAGAGGTAGGAGGTGAAAAACCTATCAATGATAAATTTCCGGAAGAGCAGCTTCTAGGTGTGTCCTTGTCTACACCATGGTATGCAGATTTTGTGAACTACATTGTGGGAGGAGTTGTGCCGGATGATCTATCTTATAACAAAAAGAAGAAATTCTTTTATGATGTGAAGCACTACTATTGGGAGGAACCGCTACTTTACAAGGAGTGTGCTGATGGAATGTTTCGTAGATGTGTGCCTCATGATGAAGTTCCTCATATTTTCAGGCATTGTCATTCTCTGGAGTGTGGAGGTCATAACAGTAGTATGAAGACAGTGGCGAAGGTTTTGCAGTCAGGATTCTATTGGCCAACCATGCATCAGGATGCTAGAGACTTTGTGGCAAAGTGTGATAGATGTCAACGAGTTGGAAATATTTTGAGGAGGAACGAGATGCCTTTACAGTCTATTCTTGAGGTGGAGATATTCGATGTGTGGGGAATGGACTTCATGGGTCCATTTCCATCTTCTTATGGGAACCAGTATATTTTGGTGGGAGTTGATTATGTCTCTAAATGGGTTGAAGCTATTGCATCTCCTACTAACGATGCTAGAGTGGTGAAGAAGTTCCTAAAGAAGCATGTGTTCACTAGATTTGGAGTGCCAAGGGTTATTATCAATGATGGAGGTGCACACTTTTGCAATAAACAGGTGGCTGATCTCTTGAAAAAGTATGGTGTGACACAAAAGGTGGCAACTCCTTATCATCCGTAAACAAGTGGACAAGTTGAGATTTCGAATCGTGAGCTGAAGTCAATTTTGGAGAAGACAGTGGCAGCGTCGAGAAAGGATTGGTCAACAAAGCTTGATGATGCACTTTGGGCATATAGGACGGTGTTTAAAACACCTATTGGAATGTCTCCATATAGGTTGATCTTTGGGAAGCCATGTCATTTGCCGGTGGAACTTCAGCATAAGGCATTTTGGGCGACAAGAGAGTTGAATTTTAATCTAAAATTTGCGGGAGAGAAGCGTTTACTTCAACTTGGAGAGCTTGAGGAGATTAGGCTTCAATCTTATGAAAATGCTAGTATATACAAGGAGAAGACCAAATTGTGGCATGACAAGCACATTCAGAAGAAGGAATTTGAGGTTGGGCAACATGTTCTATTGTTTAATTCAAGACTCCGTTTATTTCCTGGAAAGCTTAGATCAAGATGGTCCGGACCTTTTGAGATTATGAAGGTCTATCCTAATGGGGTTTGTGAGATTACTAGAGAAGGGTCAGATGTATTCAAGGTGAACGGGCAGAGACTTAAGCCATACCTGCTTGGAGAAACAGTGGAGCGAGGAATGAGAATTCTTCACCTCCAAGACCCTACTATGAGTTGAGGAAGTAACGTCAACCTATTGACGTTAAACGAGCGCTTCTTGGGAGGCAACCCAAGCATTTTTTGTACCTTGATGTAGCATAGGATTTTTATTTTTAAAAAAAAAAAAAAAAAATCGAATTTTTGAGCAGGTTGCAGCCCTATAACGCAGGCTGCACCTGCGTTTCTGCTGTTCCCGCAGTCTGCCTCTGTGTAACGCAGGCTGCGCCTGCGTTACTGACCTTCCAGCAATTTGCGCGCCTGATGCGCAGCCTGCCCCGGCGCATCTGTTCTTCATGCAGATTGCCTCATACGCGCGCAACGTGCTCTTGTGCAGGAGAATTCAGAAAAATTTGTGCTGTTCACCTCTTATGTCTGTGTGTGCGCCTGTGTATAAAAAAAAAAAAAAAATTTCATCACCTCAAATCTTTTTATACTCCCATATTTCCCCTAAATATTTTCCTATTTCAAATCCAAAACCCCTCATCTCTCCTAAAAAATTTCAAATTCCTATTTCTTTTCTAATTCTTTTTCTTTTATTCATTAAATATTTTTTTTATCCTAAATCAAATTCCAAATTCCACCTAAATTTTTTCCTTTTCACATTAAAATTCTTATATTCATCCTATCACTCCATGGCCTATATATACCCATCCATACACACCCAATTCATTATCTTCCTCCTCTACATCTCTTAAAAATTCAAGTTTGGGGGAAAATTAGTACAAGTTCACCTCTTTGATTCGTAGTGGGATTTCTTTTCTCTATTTTTTTTTACGGATTTGTGTTCTTGTAAATTGGGGGTTTTGTATTATTTTTGTTACTTGGGTATTTTTGGTGTGATTTTGCTTGGTGGTTTTTGGTGGGATATTTCTTGGTGGTAGTTGGTGGTGCTATTATTGAGTGGGGTTTTGATTATTATGGCGCCTAAGCGAATGAGGGGTGGTTCTATTAGGGTGGAGAGATTTTCTTCTCCGGATGCGGAGGTTGAGTATAATCGGTTGTTGTCAAGGTCAGTGGCGAAAGAAAAGGGATTTTTGCCAATTCGTCACTATGGGTTGGTTGATGTGATTAGTGAGTTACGTTGGGGAGATATTTGTAAGGTACCTGCTCCGGTTCCGGTGAATATTGTTAGAGAGTTTTATGCTAATGCTAAAGGTGAGCCGGATGAGGTGTGTATGGTTCGAGGTAAACAGGTGGATTATAGTATTGATGCTATTCGTGCAATTTTGGGGCCACCACCTAAGCTTGTGGGGGATGAAGATTGGGCAAGGAAGACTAGTAAGGAGGTGGATTTGGAGGCAATTGTTCATGAATTATGTGTTCCTGGTACAGTTTGGAAGTATAAATTGGGAACCACTGAGCCGATTAATTTTCTGTCTTCTGCGATGAATAAGTTTGCGCGAGCATGGTATTTATTTATCTGTGCGAATATTATGCCTACTTCTCATACGGGTGAGGTAACAGCTGATAGAGCGATTCTTCTTTGGGGCATTCTAAAGGGGAAGTACATTGATGTAGCTTATATTGTTCATCAGAATATTCTGCGGTTTTTAAAGTCTAATGCGCTGTCATCAATGCCCCATGCTTCTATTATAGCTGGTTTGTGTAAGGATAGTGGTGTTATATGGGGTGCGGATGAGGAGTTGCAGTCACCTTTGGCTACCATTACTGATGTGACTATTGATCGAATGCCTGACTGGCAAGGTGGGGTTCCACATCCGAGGGGGCTTGGTTATATTGTTGATAATGTTGGTGCTAGTGGTCATGGAGCGGGCGCTCAGCCACGTGTTTCAAGAGTACCGAGAGTTTTGGATGCCCACTTTAGGCGTTTGTATAGGCGGATGGATGCTATTCATGCTTGTAACAGGGAGTATGCTCAGGATATGGCTACAGCTTTGAGAGATGCGGGTATTCAGGCAAGGTGGCCAGTCTATGGAGCTCGTACGCAGTATCCACCGCCAGATTCTGATTCCTCCGAGGAGGAGGACGAGTAGGTATGTTTTCTGCTATCCCTTGTATTTATTTCCATTCAATGCGGACATTGATTATTTTAAGTTTGGGGGTAATTTGGGGGATTAGTAGTTGTATGTATTGTTGTATTTTGTGTTCATATAGGATATCATGTTTGCATAGTAGTGATAGTTCATGCATGATTGTTATGTTCGTATTATCTACGTTTGTTCATATAGGACATTTTATTTTATTTTAGTATACCATGTGAGTCATATTAGTTGCATTTTCATGGCATGCATATTTTCATGATCCCTTAGGACGAGCTGATTCTGATTGATAGGTGGATGTTGATTTGGGTATGATGATGATGAGTAGAGGGCTGATTTATAGTTTCTATGAAATTGACTTGCATGTTACGGGAACAAAATTTATTACACAGTCTCATTGGGGTGCTTTTGGGCTAGGTTAGGGTCATGCATGGGGGATGTTTTGAGATTTAATCACTTGTTTATATTTAGAATTTTCGTTATTCCCTTTATAGCGTAGGAACATTAAAGTCTAAGTTTGGGGGAAACCAGGAATTTTCATGCTAGTTGTTCATAATTGTAGCTAGGCGTCAAATGGCTAGTAGCCGGCTCATATTTATATGAGTAGTCTAGGGTTGGAAATGAGAAAGGCTCATTCCAGATTGCAGAAAAAAAAAAAAGAAAAAAAAAAGAAAAAAAAAGAGAAAAAAAAAAAGAGTCAATAAGTTATTTGTTTATATGCAAAATTAACCAGAGTGAGCTCTTTAATACTCGAGTAATTAAGTCTGAGGGGACTTAGTCCTAGTAACCTAAAGCCCTTGTGGTTTGGGATTGCTGACCTAACACTCGCTACATGGGTATTATTGTATAAGCCTTTTGGGGTCTCATTCATTGCACGGTTAAATAAGCATGCGTATTGTATATAGTGTCGTAGTTTAGTAATAAAGCATGAGTTTCTGTCTACCTTGGATAAGGGTGGAGGTGTTCCTAGGTTATGAAGTGTCTACAGTCTATTCTGATTATAAACCTGTGATTGTCTTGACGGAAAGCATGTATGATTTTTGACCTAGTTTTGGGAGTATTTCTGATGAGCATCGCACACACGCACGTTTCTGTCATGTACTGTTAGTATACGGGAACTTAGTCGAGCTCTGCTTGGATTTGTTACATTCATTGAGATATTTGCTTGTTAGTTGGTTTTGGTGAGTTTGAAGGGGATCTTGCATTTTCATAGTAGTTGCATTCATGCATTGCATTGCATTAGGTTAAATGGATTTTGTGGGTACATTCGCTATAGACCCTCACGAGACCTTACTCGTCCACTAGGGCTGCCTAGGGGTTTAAAGGGCTTGTTGCATATGCCAAATGCAACCGTGATCACCTACGGAAGTGGTACTAATTAGGTAGTTATAATTGTTTATGCTTGAGGACAAGCATCGGTTTAAGTTTGGGGGTGTTTGATAAGTGGATTTTATATCCACTTGGAACATTCTATATCGGCTTAAATTGATTGTTTTGGACTCAAGTTTGTGTAGTTTTGATGTGTTTTGTGTAGTTGTGCAGGTTTGCAAGAATATCTAAGCTTTTGTCGTTTTTGGAGATTTAATTGATTAAAATTCGGAGTTTCCGGGAAGGCTGCGCAGCTTATACTGTTTTGGCCATATCTGGAGTTCTAGAAGTCCGTTTTCAGCGATCTTACTGCCCACGCGAAGCTTGAGAGATTTTCTACAACCTGGGATAGGAAACAAGTGCAAGAAATAAGCTGAATAAAGTCGCGCACGTAATCTTGATTAAAGAAGGCTTGGAATTTACTGTTTTGCCCTTTTTCTAATTCTAATTGTATTCTGGGCAGTTTTGGGTACCTTCTTTAAATCCTAATTGTAATAGAAGGCAATTTCTTGCTAGGCAAGATTTGTAGAGCCTATTTAAACACATCCTACCATTGTAAATCATAACAATCCATAGCTAACAATTCATAGCTTTTAATCGTATCAAGGTACTTTCGATCTTCAATTCTTTCTTCAATATTATGTTTTCATTCATTATCATTATTATTTTGTTTTCTTCTTTAATTATGTGTAACTAAATCTTTAATCTGAGGATTGGGTAGTATTCCTTGGTATTCATGTGTGTTTAATTATCTGTGATTTTCTTGCTTTGCTGATCTGTTATTGAGGGCTTAACACAATTAGAAGAGTAGCTAACTTTTGATTGTATTCTAGGGATTGTAATAACTTGGAAGAGGAGTTGCAATTTTAGTACATGATTTAACAGACATAACTCGAATATTTGATTGGAAGATTAATAGGAGAGTTGTGAGACTTATAATTCTTGGAGCTTAATAGTTTATGATTGTCTTTGATTGTATCACGGAAGTGACAATTAGGGTATAGTTGTAGACATTATATTGTATCTTGGAAGAGAACATTATAACCTTAGAAGAATTGTTTTCAGCAGAGTAAGAACGTAGACATCACATAGATATTGAATGTGCATTGAAACCAAGTGAAGAACCCCAGTTCTTGGATTGTTTTCCTCATATATTTTATTCTCGATTGATAATTAGTTTAATTTAGTTTATAAACACACCAAACATTCTTCTACACTTCTAAATTGTGAGAGATAAAAACTTGAACTTGATATTACAATTCAGTCCTTCCCTGAGAACGAACACAAAAAAAAACTACTAACAGTATAAAAAACTAAAATCAATTACAAATAAACAAGTTAAAAAGATCTCTAGAATGAATTAGAAAAGAAATCCTAATACAATAATATATAGAATTATAATTACATTATTCTATCAAGAAGAAATATATATATACAAGACCATTAGTTACTTCAAAAATAATTCTTCTTCATTGCCTCCAACCTTCATCCCATCTGTCAAAATATTGAGATATTAAAATATCGTTAGATAAACTTCTTCAAGACAAAAATAAAACCTAAAAATTGAGTTATGGATATGTCCACCAGATTGATATCTACAAATGAAAAACAAAAAATTAAGCATAATAAGAGACGCCGTGAACGATATGCAGAAGCTACCGAAAAAGAATGGAGCCAAAGGAGAAAAAAAATTGTGAAGAAAGGACAAGACAAAAACTTGATATTGTTGAGTGTCAACAAGTAAACAGCGGTCACATCTCAGCCTATGTCTTGTTAATACATTCTATATATGTACATGTATGTTTCATGTGTGGGTGCAGAAATTTTATCAATGACACCATATTATATTTACATTCATATATGTAGCAATAGTGTTAGGTCCCGTAAGAGGGCTATATTAAGCTAGAAGGGGGGGGGGGTTGAATAGCTTAATTACCAATTTAAAAATTATTATGGCGTTTTAAAATAATTTTCCCTTTTTAAAACTTTACCTAGTCGTTTATGCAGTTTATAAGTGCAGAAATAAAAGACAAGGAAAGAAAATACAACACAGGAGATTTTATCCTGGTTCGCGATGGCGCAACCCCTAATGGATTCGTTCACCCCTACTCCAGTCCCCGAGCTCCTCTCCGGACTCGAGATTTCTTCCACTATAAAGAGACTCCTTTATAGTAGGCGGAGAAGCCTTACACAACCTTACAAATATTTATCTTGATACGTAACTACCCGCTACTACCTCAAAATAAATGTAATACCCACAAGACTTGTCTTGGACCGTAACTCCCCGTTACTCCCTCAAAGTCGTTGTGAAACCTACACAACTTATCTTAGACAGCAACTCCCCGCTACTTCTTCAAAGTTGATGTAGAACCCTTGGTGTAGTCTTTGAATTCCTCGCTTTTGCCGGTCTTGGATCTTAGATGAAAGGTCTTGGGTCTTTCCTCTTCTTCACGGTGCAAAGGCCACTAACTCCCCGCTAGTGCCTAGGACTTGGGTCTTAGAACGAGAATTACCTCACTCCAGCTTCACCTCACTGCAAAACTTAGAAAACAATATCTACGAAACAAATCGTAATATAAAGAGAGGTTTTGGACTTAATATGTCCTAGGGTGACTATAGTATTCTTACCCGAATATTAATTAAAATTAAGTTCAATAAGCCTTTATTTGCTTATGACTTTATGATACAATACTCCGTGTAGTGAGATTTAAATATATCTCGGAGTTTGTAAATATTTAAGTCCTTTAAGCTTGTAGGCTTATAAGGCTTATAATCGTATAATTTGGTTCATCTTTTTATAAAGATCGAAGTATACACGAAATTACTCCGTTGTTGAAAATACGTCTATTTTTGAAGTAATGTATAAATTAAGTCCTTTATAAGCTTTATAGCTTAAGGATCTTTAATAAACAACTTCTCGTTCGATATAGTCTTGATTGGACTATTCGTATATATTTAAACGAGAGTGTTACAATTTTACTTTAACAATTTGCACTTTAATATTAATTTGGACGAATAAACACCACACACAAATATAACACACACGTGCAGAAAAGTAGCTCGTTTTATCTATAGGATAAATCGAGGGCCGCTATTATGCGTTAAATTAGTGCGAAAAGTAAAATCACTCATAAGTGTGAGGACGAGTAAAAAGGGTGCGGAAAATAAAATCACTCACAAGTGTGAGGATGAGAGTAAAAAGAGCGGAAGGTAAAATCACTCACAAGTGTGAGGACGAGAATAAAAAGTGCGGAAAATATATAAATAGAAGCTTAACAACTTATTTTCCTCGGAACACTAGAGGTGATAGAAGGGAAACAAATCACGCTTTAGCACAATTATATATATATCACGATAATAAAAGATTAATGGCCAAAGTGCGTTAAAGTTTTAGTTGAGTGGCTTATAGATTCTTTTCCCTCGGAACACTAAGGTGATAGAAGGGAATTAAATCAAGCTCGATATAATAATTTGACCGTCGTCAAATATAACCTCTTTTTGAGGTGATGTAATATTTCGAATCGTTGTTCGAATATTAATCCTTGTACGGATTTTTATGGTCTCGTTTTGAGATCCGATATAAGAGCTTTATAAAGAAGATAAGATGAAGGTATAGAGCTCTTATATGTATATAAATATGGTCGGTTAAGACTCGGATATTGAAGCTAAAAGTTACCACTTTTTGGAGATCGCCGGAAAAAGTTCGCCGGAAAAATTCGCCGGAGGTTCGGCCGGATTTTGACTTATGGACGAACTTGGGCAGCCCTTCGGGAGGCCGGATAGTAGTGGTAGAGGAGCTTGCTAGGTGGGAGAGAGCTTGGTTGAAGGAACTAAGCTTATTGGAACAAAAACCTTGTATATATGTAAGTATATGTAAGAGAGAGAAGGTTTTTGAGATGAAGTGGGTGTAGAGAGTGTTTGGATATATTGAGAGAGCTTCCACTTCTAAATTCCCAGCAATTATTTGGCTCTTTAGCTTGAAGAAAATGGTTGGGGGAAGGGGTTTATTTATAGGAAGAGTTGGGTGGAAGGAAGGGTGAGGATTGAAGGAAAAATGAGTGGTTGAGATGAAAAGCACTTGGATTGATGAGGTGGAAAGTGGTTTTGTGTTTGTTGGGAGTGGTTTTGTGTTTCTTTGCAAGTGGGGGTGGTATTATACATAAATATCCCAGCTGTGTTTGAGCTTTAATTAATTGTATCGGACTCGTATCAATTAACGAAGAAATACGTAACATATTTCGTTAATTAAATACCCGATAAATACGAAAATTCCCAATAAATAATTCTAAAATTATGGAGCATTTAGGAATATCATAAAATGAAATTCTGGAAGTTTTGGTCAACTATGGTCAACGTTGACTTAGTCAACTATGGTCAAACGTGGACCCACTGCCTCGATTTTCGTGCCTGGACCAAAATTCTCAGAAAATTACGAAACTTTTACCATGCATAGAAAATAACATTTAAGTGATCCATCTCAAGTTTCAAGTCATTCTAGCAAGTGGAAGTATTTTATTTGGATTTAATACGATTAAATCAGCTTTCGGTTCCAAATAAAATACGATTGGTCTTACCGTGAAATAGATAGATCTTTTGACCAATGTTTTGACTAAAATAAATACTTAGAATATATTTCCTAATATATAAAATATATTGAGAGTGTAGGAAATATTTTTGAGTATTTAAAATAATTTTCTCCGAAAATAGAATAAATTTGAGATATGGGAGAAAAATTACTTTAAATATTTCTGGCACGAGATAACAAATGAGTATTAATATTCTATCACTGAATATTAATATTCTTGAGGATAAGAGTATTTTGAGTGCTAAGGCGGAATATTTTTGAATAAAAACTGATCGTTTTTAAATATAGCACGAGTTCTCTAAAGAATATTAATCCTCGAATATTCTTTGTTCGAGCCTGTCGCCTTATCAATTTTGCAACGGAGATCTAAAAAATATCAAATATCAATATTTCTTTTTCGATCTTATTGCCTTGGTGTAGAGATATATTCCATAAAAGTATAATTTAATTTTTCGCAATAATGGAATATCTCGTATAATAGATATTGCTAGAATTCGACTTTTGACTTTTGACGGAATCAATTAAATTAATGACCTAGTGGAGAGGATAACTAAGTGTAATTAAATTTTATGTTAAATCGTACAAATACCAAAATAAATAATATATCGAAGATATCCTTTCAATCTTCCCCTTTTTGGTATTTGCCGAACAAAACATAAAATTTAAAAATTTACCCGTGTGTGCTTCCCCTTAGTGTATGCATGAGTTTGAAAAATATTTTAGACTCGTTTAGAAGCACCGACAATTCTGATTCTCCACTAATTGATTCCTGCAAAACAACTTATGAGATGAATTTAAGAAAGTAAAATTGTTAGACATAATTCATTTCATATCTATCATAAATTTTGAAAATTTTAAATTAGGGGGTCTAATTTCCTCTTCCCCTTTTTGTTTAATTGGTATACTACCAAAAAATTTCTATTGTTCTCTTCTCCTTGTTAATTAAGGGTGGGGGTCTAATTTTTCTCTTCCCCTTTTTGGAAAATATTGTAAGCTTTCTTATTTTTGATGTATTAGCAAAAGAATTTTTGCTTCTACTCAAGATATGACTCATTTTGAACCAAAATAATTTCTATCTTCCTTATCTCTTCCCCTTTTATAACTTGGTGTACTTACCAAATTAATTTTCTTTCCCCTTGTTACTTCTCCTTGAAATATGATTCGTTTGGAATCAAAATCTTTTCAATTGCAGTCTTTATCTCTTCTCCTTATGAATAAATCGGTTTAGATCTTAATAATTGGTATGTCTATCAATTTCAGTCTTTCCCGTTTCTTTTTCTGAGATTTCTTGCGGTTTATCAGAAGTTTTTGCTTTAAAACTTCCGTTTTATCTGGAAAGGCTTATGTAAGCTCTTTGAAAAGTTCATTTACTTACGAAATTTTTCTTTCAATCTGTAAATGAATTTGAATTCTTATAATAATTTTTTTTAATTTTTTTTTTTCAAATTGTTTTATGTTGATCTAAGTTGCTTTGAAATTTGGCAATCTTGATTCATACATAAACATTTTAAATTAAAGAACAGATAAGTAACAATCAGTCTATAACGTTTTTGATGAACGTATAGTACAATATCTTTGAAAAATGTTCAGAATACAATCAGTCGTGAGAAACCAGTATGATCTTTCTCAGTTATAATATAAACCATCATTCGAAGTATGTATCTGATACTCTTTTCTGAACCGTATTTCCATATAAGACTGCTGTGAGCTTATAGTGGTCAGTTCTTTAAATCATAATCTGCAAAT
Source organism: Kitagawia praeruptora (assembly GCA_037693485.1). Lineage (NCBI taxonomy): Eukaryota > Viridiplantae > Streptophyta > Magnoliopsida > Apiales > Apiaceae > Kitagawia > Kitagawia praeruptora. The sequence continues at coordinate 55,634,663 of CM075347.1, forward strand.
AAACCATACGATCAAGCTACAGTTTATAGTAAAAGAATCAGTCGATTGAGCATAGAGTTCGTTCAATATTCTTTTGCCAAATTTAACTAGCTATCTCAAGAGAGGAATCAAGAACATGCAATATTTTATTATTAGATTAAATCTCATGCATGCCATGTCAATGATATCCTTAGATGTATATGATAAGTGCATAGATAATAAATTAGTCAATGCAAGTTCTATATACATTCAAAAAGTTCCAAGATAATCAGTGTGGTTCACTGATTATGAGGAACTACCTGCAGAAGTTTTATTCTAACTCAAAGACAACCCCTTTGAGTAAAACAACAACAACATCATACCAGAAGCAAAACAGATTTAAACATCAAGCAGAATTAAAGGGCATGTTGCAAACTATAACAAAACGTCATAGAGAATCACAGAACATGTAGTCAAGTAGCAGGATGAACCATAACAAGTTCAGTAGAAACTACACCAAGATCTTCACCTAGATCAGGCAAGGCAGCAAACACTTTCTCCATATCATCATCATTACCAACAGCACACAACTCATCAACCAACTTTGTTTCAATTTCTTTAGTAGATTCAACAACAACCACATTTTCAACTATCTTACCCTTTCCTTTATTAACTCTTCCCTCTAGGTTCTCAACCCTAATGTTAAGCTCAAAGTTTGACTCTTTAAGGACATCAATTTCTAGACTCAGCTTATTAACCTCTTCCCTAAGGATAACATAAATATCAGTTTTAGGAGCAAGGGAGGGTATGACAACTTTATTAGGGTGACTGGTTTGACAGTTTTTCAAAGAAATTTTGGGTTGGGTTAGACTATCAATGGCACAAAATTCCATCTTGTTTAGATGCATCCTAGACATGTGCACATAATGAGTCTCAAATATAGAAGTTAAGAGTAAACCATAAGGCATGTAATCAGTGTTGTAAGCATTTATCATGTTGAGCACAAACACATAACTAACATTGAAATCTATGGTATTGGACACTATCTTAAACATGACTTTTAGATCAACAAAATCAAAGAAGTTATCATGTTTGGGTTTTGGCAAGACATTTTCCCTAAGAATTATGGCAAGTTGTTGAAACCTAGGCAAAAAGTGTCTAAAATGGACAGCAAATTCTCTAGCACAAAGACCATCAGGTACATCCTCTTCACAAAACAGTCCAAGAAATAATTCAAATTCACTTTGAACAAACACAAATTTTTCAAATATGTTGACACAAGGTAGGTCAGAATGGTGATTTCCTAACCTAAGGGACTTGCTAAGCACTTTATGATCAACATAGATGTTTTTACCATTCACAAAAGAACTCAAGTAATAAACCCCATCAACTCTTTGTTGTACCTCTAAGTTAGCATAGTATTCAGCAATCAAATGAGTATAGAAGTTTGGACCCCTATAGAACACAAAATTTTCCCATTTAACAGATGTAAACATGCTGTGAATATCACCATTTGGTGGGACAAAGATCATCATTCCTGGCTGATTATTTTTGAGCATTCAATTGAGTTTACCAGTGTTTGCAAGTCTTACTATGGTAGGGCTTGGAGGTTTGATGTTGGTTCTTGCTTTGTGTGAGTTGACAGATTTTTCAGAAATTGGCATGGCTTGAAAAGCAATGTTTGGGTTAGGGTTTCTAAAAACTGGAAGTTTGCTTCCATGTGAGAAGTAAGCAAACTCATTTAGAGGTGAAGGTTCTTGTTTTATTTTCTTGTGGTAGTGTTCCTTAGAACTATCAGGGTGACAATATGATGTGAAGGGAGCATAAAGAGAATGGTTGAAATTTTTCCTACTCATGGTTGGAAACAAAGGAAGAAGAGTAAGATTTTTGGCTTTAGGGTTTGGATGTAAAGGTGTAAATTCCATAGGATAATGATGCAAGTGTAGTGAGTGTGTGTGCTTATGAATGTATAACTTCACACATATATAAGCAATTTAGCACAGACCAAGATAAGTTCAAGTATGCACAAGTTTTCACGAAATCCCACTAGAACTGATGCAATTTTAAAACTCTATAGTGTTTTCATTTAATGAATTTCAAAGCATGCATGGTGTATGTAGATTTGTATGCATTTGACAGAAAAACTATAGTACAGAGGACAATCTTGTGTGGCTCAATGCATGAAATTTTAAGTTTACATCCGGATACAAGTATGCACAGGTGATAGACTCATGACTCAAGTTTGTACCTTACACAGTGTAGATAGAGGTGTGGGAATATGTGATAACATGCATGAGTGCATAAGTGTGTGTAGATTATACTCACATATTACCAAAACTAGACAGGAAATACATATAGTATGTGAAGAGCATGACATATTTGACTATTCAAAGTGTACACATAAGGGGACACATGGCTGACTCTGCAAAAAGCTATCTCTTAAAGACAATTTTAGTATCCTTTAAAGTCCAGGCTATTGTCAATTTCAATTAATGCCAAGTTACTACTTTTATAAGAATAAGAATATATTTATCACTCTAGGCAATATATGACTAATGATTGATTGAAAGAGACTCTGCACACAAGACAAATAGACTATCTTGCATTTAAGGACCATATATCACACATAGACCAAGTCAGACAATGTAACCATACATTTATTACAAGACAGGTCACATATATCAATTCACAGAACACACCAAAAGATTGAACAATTAAAAAGAATGCAATGTATGCTTTCTATTTATTCTGAGTGGCCGTTGCACCCCAGTGTCCAGATACTGGACCTCTCTAAGGGAGTCCCAGCCAGGTCTTTGAGTGAGGGCAGGTGTGTGAGTGTGTATGCATGTATTGAGTTACCAGCTATCAAACCATAATTAACAAAATGTAACCAGCACACATTATTTGCACTAAACAGTCAAGCATCAAATTGAAATCACATAAAGATACAGAATTCAAGTTCATTAACAAATAATAATATGAGAATTTCAATCACATCAAATAAGTAACTAAGATGAACCATCTCCATTTCTCAAACTCTCACTGTGTCAACAAGGGTTAACAATTATATAGTTCCCAGAGATTATATCCAAGTCAGATTGCACAGATTAGACAAGGAATTCAGACATAGCAGTTATAGATAATATCACAACCATACTTGACTATCCAATAAACAAAATCCGTGTGAACTTCTGTATACAAGATATTTCAAATAAATTGAGTTGACTAATCCACCACTTACATCATAATTTCTTATCAAAGACAGCTAGATTAGAACACAGTACAGAAGCAAATAATTGACCAAGTCACACCAGTTTTGACACTGTTCATATTCTCACATTAATGACAATAGATGCCATTTTATAAAATATCTCAGTCCACTCACATAACTCCATCAGATGGAAAAAAATGTAACTTGTGTTACCAAGTCAGAGACAGATAAATCAAATTTGTTTTTATATCCGAGCTTTATTTAGTCACACAAATATTATATCAATACCTCGAATACTTTAAGTAGCCTTAACAAACCTCACATAGTTCAACACATCACAGAGAGATTCAAATACGAGCTTAAGTAAAGATGCTACATCAATAACTTTTAAAGTTCAAGTAAATTAGAACATGCAATCAACTAAACTTCACAGAGAAGACACGAATTACTGAGTTTAATCGAGATTATACCTATGCTCGAGGCCTCGTAGTCTTCTCGAGAACTTACCGATCCTTAATACTCTGAACTCGCACGAGTTCCGAGTTGGCTCACTCAGTTAACTCACTGAGTCGCGGGCGATTTCACCGATTTAAGCACTTACGAAGCTCGATTTGGGGCTTCTCATCATAGTAAAGCCACTAAATCGTGTTACCTTCATCATTCCTGCACAAACCCTCAAAGTACGAATTAGGGTTTTGAATAAATCGAAAATAAAATGAAGAAGATGTGCTCTAGTGTGTGTATATAGTGTGTATATGTGTATATCTGTTGGTTTTGAACCATGAATCGAGATCGATTGAGACGATAACGACTGATTATCAAAACCATATTTTTCTAACCTAACCCAGCTGCGATTCACATCGATTCTTGGATTAATCGATATAAATAATGATAGATAGACTCGATTTAGTGTTTAGATACTCTAATTTAGAAGAAAATTAGGGTTTAGATCGAGAGATTTTGAGAATGCGGCGAGAGAGAGATTAGGGTTTGTGAGAGAGAGAGAGAGACGAGAGAGATCGCGGCTGAACAGTATACACGCACAAATGAATTGTGTGTATAATGAGTATATATATTTTACAAACGAACGGCTAGGATTAACCTATCTTAAGAATAAACGGTCAAGATCGTAGGGTTTTAGTGAATTGGTCTGGGTTAGCTGAGTTGGGCTGGGCCAAAATACATGAATTGGGTCAAAATATACCAATAATCTGAAAATAATATATATATATTTTCGAATATAGTTTTGAAAATTAATAATAATTATTATATATTATTATAATAATATATTAAATATTAGTACTAAAATATGAATAATAATACTAATGTGTTGATTCTTTGTATTTGAGATAAATATCATTTATTTAGTATCTCAGAAATATTTTAGATAAATATTTACTCGAATAGTTCTCGATAAAACCCGATCGATAAAGTTTCATATGTTATCATTATCGATGAATCTGAGTTTTAGAGAAACAATTATCCCGAAGGATGTATAATTCGTGAGATGACTATAAATAATGATAAATTTTCTCACAAGAATATATAACTATTGATAATATTGATATATCAATATAAACCATTATTTTAGAATTTCCAACATTCCTAAATCCAAACGGAGTTTAGTGAATCGTTCGGAATTCAATGGTTTCGTGAATATGTCTGCGAGATTGTACTCAGTTTCTATATGAGTCAATTTTATATCGCCTTTATTGACATGATCACGTAAGAAATGATGTCTCACATCTATATGCTTAGATCTTGAATATAACACGGGATTTTTGCTAAGATCAATAGCACTCGTGTTATCACATAAGATTGAGATTACATCAAATTTAGTATTATAGTCGGCTAATGTTTGCTTCATCCATAATATTTGAGCACAACATTTTGCGGCCGCTATATACTCCGCTTCCGTAGTGGAGATAGATACCGAATTTTGTTTCTTGGAAAACCAAGATACTAGGCATCCTCCCAGAAACTGACATGTACCACTTGTACTTTTTCTGTCGACTAAATTCCCGGCATAGTCCGAATCAGAAAAATATACTAAGTCGAATGGTACTCCTTTTGGATACCAAAGACCTACGTCAGTGGTTCCTTTTAAATATCTCAATATCCGTTTTACCGCGGATAAGTGAGATTCTTTTGGTGCTACTTGGAATCTAGCACACTTTCCAACACTATATTGAATATCGGGACGACTTGCGGTAATATATAGCAAGCTACCAATCATGCCTCGATATTTCTTAGTGTCAACGGGTATTCCGTTGGGATCTTCTGTTAATTTATCAGAAGTCGACATAGGAGTAGATATGGGTTTTGAATTTTCCATTTCAAATTTCTTTAGTATTTCTTTACAATATTTCGATTGTGAAATATGTATGCCTTCATCCGATTGCTTTATTTGCAATCCTAAAAAGAAATTTAATTCACCCATCATACTCATTTCGAATTCTTTGCTCATATTTTGAGAGAATTCTTTACATAGTGCATCATTGGTTGAACCAAAGATGATGTCATCTACGTATATTTGTACAAGCAAGATATCATCTTTTTCTTGTCTTGTAAATAAGGTTTTATCGGCCGTTCCCATTTTAAAGTTATTTTCTAATAGGAACTTGCTCAACCTTTCATACCAAGCTCTTGGAGCTTGTTTCAAGCCGTATAGAGCTTTGTATAATTTGTATACATACTCCGGATGTGTGGCATCTTCAAAACCGGGAGGTTGTTTGACATAAACTTCTTCTTCTAATATCCCGTTTAAGAAGGCCGATTTGACATCCATTTGGTATACTTTGAAATCTTTATGACACGCATATGCTAATAGCATTCGAATTGATTCAATTCGTGCTACGGGTGCATAAGTTTCATCAAAGTCTATCCCTTCCATTTGGGTATAGCCTTGAGTGACTAATCTCGCTTTATTTCTAACAACGGTTCCGTTTTCATCTAACTTGTTTCTAAATACCCATTTGGTTCCAATTATGGAAGTATCTTTGGGTTTTGGAACAAGTTCCCAAAATTTGCTACGAGTGAATTGTAGTAATTCATCTTGCATTGCCGAGATCCAATCTTCGTCTAGCAAATCTTCTTTAGCGGTCTTAGGTTCTATTTGAGATAGAAAACTAAGATGATTCACAACGTTTTGTACTTGTGACCGCGTTTGAACTCCTTTATTTAAGTCTCCAAGAACATTATCTAGTGGATGACTTCTAATAATAGGAATTTCTTTTGGAAGTTCTACTTCCGTTTCGGCTAATTCTAATGGATTTCTTGGGATGGGAGTTCCAAGATCCATATTTTCGAATTGTCGAATAATATTTTCTACATCGTCTTGTTCAACTTTATCGTTTTCAACAAGATCTTTATATTTTGATGGTGGTTTTCTTTCATCAAATGCAGTATTCATAGATTCTTCCACCACAAGTGTTTTAAGATTGAATACTCGATAGGCTTTGCTATTCATGGAGTATCCAAGAAATATACCTTCATTTGATTTAGGATCAAATTTAGTAAGGTAGTCTTTCGAGTTTAATATGAAGCATTTGCAACCAAATACTCGAAAGTAACTTAACTTCGGTGTTTTGCCAAAATAAAGCTCGTAAGGAGTCTTTTGAGATATTGGTCGTAGCAAAACCCGATTAAGAATATGGCAAGAAGTTGACATTGCTTCGGCCCAAAAATATTTAGGTCGACGATATTCATTAAGCATAGTGCTTGCCATTTCTTGTAATGTTCTATTTTTCCTTTCTACAACTCCATTTGATTGTGGAGTGTATGGTGCGGAAAAATTGTGTGTGATTCCATTTTCATCACAAAAGTTCGTAAAACTAGAATTCTCAAATTCTTTACCATGATCCGTCCGTATATAGACGATGGTACTATTTTGTTGATTTTGAATCTTTTTACATAGAGAAGAGAAAGATTCAAAAGCATCACTTTTTGATTTGAGGAATTCTGTCCACGTGAATCGTGAATAATCATCAACGATTACTAACGTGTATGAACAACCTCCGAGACTTTGTATTGGAACTGGACCAATAAGATCCATGTGTAAAAGCTCAAGAGGTCTAGAGGTTGATACCATGAATTTAGCTTTGTGAGATGCTCGAATTTGTTTTCCAATTTCGCAAGCTTCACAAGTATGATCTTTTTGATAATTCAATTTTGGTATACCTCGTACATGCTCTTTAGTTGATATATTTTTGATCAACTTCATATTAGCATGTCCTAATCTTCGATACCATAACCAAGGGTCATCGTTTGTAGTGATTAGGCATATATTCTCATTCTTGCTCATGTCACATGTGTAGACATTTTTGTTTCGAGGGCAAGTGAGAATCAATTTCCAATCTTTATCCAAAATACAACAATGAGTAGTATAGAAAATTACATTGTAATCGTTGTCGCAAAGTTGACTTATCGAGAGAAGATTGTACTTTAGTCCCGTGACTAGTTGTACATTTGAAATCTTGAAGCGACTATTCCCGATGTCTCCGATGCCGACAATGATGCCTTTACTACTATCTCCAAATGTGACACTCCCCGCAGTGACCTTTTTAATGTTGTTCAATAGTGACTCATTACCGGTCATGTGTCTCGAGCAACCACTATCAAGGTACCACATGTCTTGTTTAGCGGCAAGACAAACCTACAAAATAGATCAATTATATTTATAGGTACCCTTTTGTCTTGAGGGTCCTGGGGTTAGTCCATCATAAATAATATTCGATTTTGCATGATAAAATCTAGGTATTGAATAATCATTGTTAGGCATATAGATATTTCTAGGTGCATGATGTCTAACATGATGTTGTGGATATCTAGCATTATCATAAAATCTAGAGTTAACACGATGCATATTATTTCTAGCATTTGCAAAGTAGGGAGCATTTTGAGGATAAAAATTACGAATGGGAGCATGTTGATTTCTAGATGCATACCTACTAGCATTGTTATAGTGCATTGTGTTTCTATTTTGAGACATAATAGGTTGTTGAAACCTTTGTTGCTTTTGACCATTATAAGCAACTTTGTTAAATGGTACTTGTTTTTCAACCTTCTTGTATGGTCTTGATCCTTTACGAATCCATACATGCTTCCCCTTGAATTCACCACTCTTGAATTTACAATATAGGACCGAATGTCCATCTTTGTTGCAATAAGTACATTTTAAAGTTTGTGGTTTAGGAGGAGCCATTATAGGTTGCACTCTTGGTTGAACAACTTCTCTAGGAGGAGCGTTTCTATCATATCCTATACCTTCATGGTTATAGGAGACCTTTGAGTGTACCATTTTATCTAACATCTCATTGCCTTTAGTAAATCTTTGAACGATCGCTTCAAGATTTTCTTTTTCATTTTGTAAGGCATTAATCTTGTTGTTAAAGAATCTTTCTTGATCCATAACTTGAGATATGAGCTTGAAATTTTCTTCTTTTAATCTTTGAGTTTCTTGTTGTAATTCTTTTTCTTTTAACTCAAAGATTTTTGATAGCTCATTCTCTTTTTCAAGATTGGTTTCATGAGATTGAGACGTTGCATTATTTCGAACCATTGATTCGTTTTGAATCTTTAAGTTCAAAAGATCAACATTAAGGTTACTAATGTTGTCATTGAGTTGCAACTTCTCATTTTCTAATTCTTCTACTTGAAGTACTAATGCTACATTTTCCACTTCAAGATTGAGAGTGATGTCTTTGAAGTTGTTTACTTCAACTTTTAAGAGATGATTTTGATCATTTAAAAATGTCATTTCATTCTCATTTTGAGTTTGTATATCCATCATCCGAGTGAACTCCTTACTTTGATTGTGATACAATTCTTCAAGTTTCATTTTCTCGGACCATAGTAGATGGAATCTCTTATCAACATCCTTATATTTGTTGTTGATACCTACTATAAGCTCAATTAAATCATACTTACTCATATCAACTAGATTCAAATTAGATTCATCTAATTGCAATTTATTTGAGATGTAATTGAGATTAGAACTTACCTCTTGATGAGAAGTGGAGGCTCCCGTTGAAGTAGCTTCATCCCCGATAGCCATTAAGCACAAGTTGACAACTTCTTCACTAGCTTCCGGAGCTTCTTCATCTTCACTTAAATCCCAACCGTTTTCCACCACGAGAATTCTTCCTTTAGCAAGCTTTGGACATTCTCTTTTGAAGTGACCCGGTTGCTTACACTCGAAACACACTTCTTGTGTTTCCTCCGGATTTTGTTCCTTATATTTTGGAGGAGTGTAAGGAGGATTATTATTGTTGTTGGCATTATTATAGGCATTTGTATTTTGAGTGCCTTTGCCTTTATTATAGCTCGTTGTTGGAAAATTACTTTTATAGTTAGGACTATAATTTTGGGAGTAATTAGGTCTTCCTTTAGAGTTAAAAACTCTTTGTTGATTATTCGATTTAAGGAAGCCTTTTCCGTATCTTTGAGCTTTGCTTTGTAGCACACGACGAAGTTGTCTCGTTAGTAAAGCAATTTCGCTTTCATCCAGATCTTGGAGTTCTTCGTTCAACTCCTCGTCGTTTTCATTTTCATCAATTAATATAGCTTTTAAAGCCATATTTTTCTTTTTGTCTTCCACTTTAGGAATGACCTTATCCGGAATATTGTCTTCTTCGTATGCACGAAGATTCCCAAATAAACTATCAATGTCATAATCATTTAGATTATGCATTTCTTTTATAGTTGTAACTTTAACCTTCCAACTAGGAGGTAAAGATTTAAGAACTCTTCGGTTCTTCTCATTTCGAGAATAACTCTTTCCGAGTTGAGATAATTCATCGATTATACGAGTAAATCTTGTTTCCATATCGATGATATTTTCTCCCTCTTGGAGTTTAAAGTTCTCGTATTCGTGGATTAAAGTATCCATTCGAGAATCTTTTATATCAACAGTTCCTTCGTAGGTAACCACTAATTTGTTCCACATTTCTTGTGCGGACTTGCAATTATTTACTCTTTTATATTCTTTTTCTGCAAGTGCACTTGTGAGAACCATTTCCGCTTTAGCGGCTATATTCATCATATTTTCCTCGGCGAGAGTGTATTCACTAACCTTCTTTTCAACAATGACACCGTTAACTGTTTCGGTAGGAATAACGACTCCGTCTTCTATGGCCATCCACACTTTGACTCCTTGAGATCTAGCATAGATGCGAAATCTCGTTTTCCACGTTGCAAAGTTGGTGCCATCAAATAGAGGAGGGCGAGAGCTAGATAGGCCTTCACCGCAACCGATGGTATTTAGATACGCCATGAAGGATCGCTTTTTGTTGTGCATGTAAATCTGCAAATCACTCAACAAACACATTAAAAAGTACCGCTCTGATGCCAATTGTTAGGTCCCGTAAGAGGGCTATATTAAGCTAGAAGGGGGGGTTGAATAGCTTAATTACCAATTTAAAAATTATTATGGCGTTTTAAAATAATTTTCCCTTTTTAAAACTTTACCTAGTCGTTTATGCAGTTTATAAGTGCAGAAATAAAAGACAAGGAAAGAAAATACCACACAGGAGATTTTATCCTGGTTCGCGATGGCGCAACCCCTAATGGATTCGCTCACCCCTAGTCCAGTCCCCGAGCTCCTCTCCGGACTCGAGATTTCTTCCACAATAAAGAGACTCCTTTATAGTAGGCGGAGAAGCCTTACACAACCTTACAAATATTTATCTTGATACGTAACTACCCATTCTACCTCAAAATAAATGTAATACCCACAAGACTTGTCTTGGACCGTAACTCCCCGTTACTCCCTCAAAGTCGTTGTGAAACCTACACAACTTATCTTAGACAGCAACTCCCCGCTACTTCTTCAAAGTTGATGTAGAACCCTTGGTGTAGTCTTTGAATTCCTCGCTTTTGCCGGTCTTGGATCTTAGATGAAAGGTCTTGGGTCTTTCCTCTTCTTCACGGTGCAAAGGCCACTAACTCCCCGCTAGTGCCTAGGACTTGGGTCTTAGAACGAGAATTACCTCACTCCAGCTTCACCTCACTGCAAAACTTAGAAAACAATATCTACGAAACAAACCGTAATATAAAGAGAGGTTTTGGACTTAATATGTCCTAGGGTGACTATAGTATTCTTACCCGAATATTAATTAAAATTAAGTTCAATAAGCCTTTATTTGCTTATGACTTTATGATACAATACTCCGTGTAGTGAGATTTAAATATATCTCGGAGTTTGTAAATATTTAAGTCCTTTAAGCTTGTAGGCTTATAAGGCTTATAATCGTATAATTTGGTTCGTCTTTTTGTAAAGATCGAAGTATACACGAAATTACTCCGTTGTTGAAAATACGTCTATTTTCGAAGTAATGTATAAATTAAGTCCTTTATAAGCTTTATAGCTTAAGGATCTTTAATAAACAACTTCTCGTTCGATATAGTCTTGATTGGACTATTCGTATATATTTAAACGAGAGTGTTACAATTTTACTTTAACAATTTGCACTTTAATATTAATTTGGCCGAATAAACACCACACACAAATATAACACACACGTGCAGAAAAGTAGCTCGTTTTATCTATAGGATAAATCGAGGGCCGCTATTATGCGTTAAATTAGTGCGAAAAGTAAAATCACTCACAAGTGTGAGGACGAGTAAAAAGGGTGCGGAAAATAAAATCACTCACAAGTGTGAGGACGAGAGTAAAAAGAGCGGAAGGTAAAATCACTCACAAGTGTGAGGACGAGAATAAAAAGTGCGGAAAATATATAAATAGAAGCTTAACAACTTATTTCCCTCGGAACACTAGAGGTGATAGAAGGGAAACAAATCACGCTTTAGCACAATTATATATATCACGATAATAAAAGATTAATGGCCAAAGTGCGTTAAAGTTTTAGTTGAGTGGCTTATAGATTCTTTTCCCTCGGAACACTAAGGTGATAGAAGGGAATTAAATCAAGCTCGATATAATAATTTGACCGTCGTCAAATATAACCTCTTTTTGAGGTGATGTAATATTTCGAATCGTTGTTCGAATATTAATCCTTGTACGGATTTTTATGGTCTCGTTTTGAGATCCGATATAAGAGCTTTATAAAGAAGATAAGATGAAGGTATAGAGCTCTTATATGTATATAAATATGGTCGGTTAAGACTCGGATATTGAAGCTAAAAGTTACCACTTTTTGGAGATCGCCGGAAAAAGTTCGCCGGAAAAATTCGCCGGAGGTTCGGCCGGATTTTGGCTTATGGACGAACTTGGGCAGCCCTTCGGGAGGCCGGATAGTAGTGGTAGAGGAGCTTGCTAGGTGGGAGAGAGCTTGGTTGAAGGAACTAAGCTTATTGGAACAAAAACCTTGTATATATGTAAGTATATGTAAGAGAGAGAAGGTTTTTGAGATGAAGTGGGTGTAGAGAGTGTTTGGATATATTGAGAGAGCTTCCACTTCTAAATTCCCAGAAATTATTTGGCTCTTTAGCTTGAAGAAAATGGTTGGGGGAAGGGGTTTATTTATAGGAAGAGTTGGGTGGAAGGAAGGGTGAGGATTGAAGGAAAAAGGAGTGGTTGAGATGAAAAGCACTTGGATTGATGAGGTGGAAAGTGGTTTTGTGTTTGTTGGGAGTGGTTTTGTGTTTCTTTGCAAGTGGGGTGGTATTCTACATAAATATCCCAGCTGTGTTTGAGCTTTAATTAATTGTATCGGACTCGTATCAATTAACGAATAAATACGTAACATATTTCGTTAATTAAATACCCGATAAATACGAAAATTCCCAATAAATAATTCTAAAATTATGGAGCATTTAGGAATATCATAAAATGAAATTCTTGAAGTTTTGGTCAACTATGGTCAACGTTGACTTAGTCAACTATGGTCAAACGTGGACCCACTGCCTCGATTTTCGTGCCTGGACCAAAATTCTCAGAAAATTACGAAACTTTTACCATGCATAGAAAATAACATTTAAGTGATCCATCTCAAGTTTCAAGTCATTCTAGCAAGTGGAAGTATTTTATTTGGATTTAATACGATTAAATCAGCTTTCGGTTCCAAATAAAATACGATTGGTCTTACCGTGAAATAGATAGATCTTTTGACCAATGTTTTGACTAAAATAAATACTTAGAATATATTTCCTAATATATAAAATATATTGAGAGTGTAGGAAATATTTTTGAGTATTTAAAATAATATTCTCCGAAAATAGAATAAATTTGAGATATGGGAGAAAAATTACTTTAAATATTTCTGGCACGAGATAACAAATGAGTATTAATATTCTATCACTGAATATTAATATTCTTGAGGATAAGAGTATTTTGAGTGCTAAGGCGGAATATTTTTGAATAAAAACTGATCGTTTTTAAATATAGCACGAGTTCTCTAAAGAATATTAATCCTCGAATATTCTTTGTTCGAGCCTGTCGCCTTATCAATTTTGCAACGGAGATCTAAAAAATATCAAATATCAATATTTCTTTTTCGATCTTATTGCCTTGGTGTAGAGATATATTTCATAAAAGTATAATTTAATTTTTCGCAATAATGGAATATCTCGTATAATAGATATTGCTAGAATTCGACTTTTGACTTTTGACGGAATCAATTAAATTAATGACCTAGTGGAGAGGATAACTAAGTGTAATTAAATTTTATGTTAAATCGTACAAATACCAAAATAAATAATATATCGAAGATATCCTTTCAAATAGGACCTGTAATTGGAAAACCAGCTCAAAACATGGGTATTAAATATACAACAATGTTAACTAACTTAATTTGGTCAACGTTTGCTTATGCTGAATCTAATCAATTTTTTTATTTGTTTGAAGACCATATTCCTGATAGATCCAAGTCTATAACAGAAAAACGAAGAATTATAAAACACAAATAATATTTTAAATTTCATACAAAGATTTCAATATCAAGATGCAAATATTTAAACACTGTTTTTAAGATAGAATATATTAATGTAAATAAGGAAAAGAAAATTGATTCTTATATTGTTTTAACGTTCCAATGTTTTTTACAAAATTTGAAATTCTTAACTTAACATTGATAAAAATTACATAATTATTCAAAAATTTATCTTTGTAGAATATTATTAATAAAATGTAAATCGTGTTGTAAAGTATTTAAAAAATTACTCTCAAATGTAATGAAATAATTTCGATAACACCATACATAAAAATAGCAATTTTCAAAATAAAACACACAACATTTTATTTTTTAAATAAAGAAAATTATAAAAAACCGTGCATCGCAAAAATTATAAAAAACCGTGTATCACACGGGTTATAAGCTAGTATATATTTTTATTTTAATAATCGGTTCGGTTTTAGCCTATAATCGGAACCGAAAGTCCAGAACCAAAAGTCTCGGTTTTTAAAAATTTAAAACAGCAACCGCCGGTTCGATTTTGGTTTGGTTTTAGCCGGTTTCGGTTCAGTTTCAATTTTAATTTGGTTTTTTGCTCATCCCTAATTATATCCTTATATATAATAAGCTTAAGAGGGATCTTATCCAAAATTTTGGTCTGGTGACTATACTGCCAAAATCATATGATCTATTAGATTAAAAATAGATGATCAAGATCCTTGATCATATTAAGAAAAGAAAATTATAATCTAAAAAATATATAATTAGAAAATGTTGCATTAGAAGTGAATTTTAAAAAGGAAATTATAATTTAAAAAGGATATAATTAAAAAGCGTTGTATTAGAATTGAATTTCAAAAAAAAATTATAATATAAAAGATATAATTAAAAAAGGTTATATTGAAATTGAATTTTATTTATTTTTATTAGTATTAAAAAAATATTCATATTTACTATTTAGGCTTTATCTTGAGATCTATAAATAAAATTTGAGTGATTATACAATCAAAGCGAATCACATAAAATTATTTTTAATTTAGTTATGATTTAATAATTATTATTACAGTGGAAATACTCAAAATCTCAAACGAAAATATAATTACGAATTTTTACATTAATCCTATTCAATGTAGAAGTCCTACATTGATAATGCTATTCAATGTAAAAAAACCTAATTTTATATGATTTAAATAATTGACATATACATTTTCGTATTTCAATATAAATACACTTTTTAGTTTATAACATCTTAAAATATAAAATACTTTTTTAAGTTAGATACAACGATTTTCATCTATTAATTTTGTGATCTTTGTCCTACGGAGGACCAGACTACCGATTATCAAAGTTTTAGACAAAATCACTCTTACACTTATTAATAAAGGTTGTATTAAAATTTATTTTAAAAAGAAAATTGTAATCTGAAAAGGATATAATTAAAAAAAATTATATTAAAATTGAATTTTTTTATTAGTACTAAAAAAAGGAATATTTACAAAGAAACCTAACATTTTGGAAATATTTTTAAAAATACGACCTGAAGTTGGAAATGAAGTTGCAACGCTAGCACCTAGGTGAAAATCGGTTGCAAATGATGTTGCAATTGGAGTTGCAAAATAGGTTGCAACATTGCAACCGTATTTTTGAAAGAAAAAAAAATTGCAACTTGGGTATTTTTGAAAAAAGACCTAAAAAAAATTCGTATTTGCTATTTGGGCTTTGTCTTGAGATGTATAAATCAAAATTAGATGATTTTACAATCCACGCGGACCTCATACAATTTTCTTCAATTTAGTGAAGTCTCAAGAGAAAATATAATTATGAATTTTTACATTAATCTTATTCAATGTAGAAGTCTTACATTAATCCTATCAATGTAGAAGTCTTACATTGATAATGCTATTCAATGTATAAAACCTAATTATATATGATTTAAATCATTGATATATACATTTTCATATTTCAATATACATATACTTTTTAGTTTATAACATATAAAAATATAAAATATATTTTTATGTTAGATCCAACGGTTTTCATCTATTTATTTTAAGATCATTGTCATACGAAGGACCAGACTACCGATTATCAAACTTTTGGACAAAATCCCTCTTACACTTATTATTAAAATTGTATTTGATTGTTAGTAGAACTGTCTTCAAATAATTACAAGGGTATTTTGATAATCAAATGAGTTATAAGTAGAATTCATAAATCAAATAGAATTTTCAACGTAAAAATTCGTCAATTTCTTCTCTTTTTTTGTTTTTGCGTAGATTTAATTAGAAAAAAAATATTAAACAATCACTAAGTTAAAGATTATTTTGTTAATTTCACGTGAGTTGTAATCGTCCAAATCAAATTTTAAGAATTTAAGATAGAGTACAAATATGAAATCGAACATGTAAAATCAATAATTTAATATATAAATTAATAATATAAAAAATTAAAAAAAATTTAGTTATAAATATTAAAAATGGAACCGTATGACTACTGGCTAGTATCTACAAAGCGTGTAACAATGTTGCTATCATTTACAACCTTTGTACATTATCTCAACTGCAGTACCACACTTTTAATATTTATTCATGTACATGAAAATGGAGCAATCATCAGTAGTCGGCAAAATTTGCCTATAAAACTTAGACAAAACTTTACTAGCGCAAAAAAAAAAAAAACAGATTTTGTGAAATAAGCTTTGATTTAAGTCTTGATTTATGGATTCTTTAAAGCAACTTAATAAAAATCGATGGCAAAATTGTATTGAGATGGATTTGAATTAATAAAATCTCCAGAATTTGTCAAAAAGAAAAGAAAAAAAAAATCGATGACACTTGGCTTTTGTAACTATCTTCTCTTTAAGAGTTTTTTTTTATTCTTCCAAGAAAATTGCACCCGAAGATGGTAGTGTTGAAGTTGTAACACCTTGTTTAAGTATCGACCGTCGAGACTCACACAGTTAGTTAAGGATTATAATCCATTCATTAGAAGATATGTATATATCAAATTTCGTCGATAGGAGTTCCTGGAGGCTCCAGATTAGAGTTGTGGATTCTCTTCTAGGGAGCGGTTCTGTTGTTGAGAGCCTGAGAGTTGGGCTGTCTCGGTTAGCGCTATCTTAGGAGTTTGGCTTTTCGTTTTCATATTGCCTTCGGTTTTCTGGTTTTGCAGGAGCAGGGAGCTTGTCCAGAGGTCATCCTAGATCAGGAGAGGTTTACCCTTTGCCCGCTTAGGTAAGTCCCATGAGATCCAGGCCATGGGCTCAGGTTCGGTTGATTACTTTCCCATCCCTATCATCCTTGTACTTTTTTCACACTGTCTTGTTGTGCACTAAGCCGGGGGTCTTCACAAAAACAGCCTCCCTACTGTAAAAAGTAGGGGCATGGTCTGCGTACATCTTAACCTCCCCAGACCCTGATCTGAGCGGGATATACTGGGTATGTTTGGTTTGGTTTAAATTTCTCTATTCATCGATATCCATTGATATATATTAAAAAACAAATATTTTGTTTCTTTTTTCTCTTTTCTTTTTCTCTCTCTCTGTAACTCAGCCGCCCCTCTTCTTTTTTCCTTCAATCGCCGGGGCTTCCACCAGATCTCCACCGGTGGAAAACCCCAAAACCTTTAATTTTCCTTATATTTTCTTGCTTTCTTTGTTTTGATTTCCCTAAAAATCTTCCTTTATTAGGTAAGATTGGTGTGTTTGTTTTTCGGATCTAAGGTTTTAAAACCTTTTCAGATTTGGCTCTATTTCTTAGATCTCAATTCCTCGGAGTTCCGGATTTTTCGTTCTTCCCAAAGATTTTGGTCTCGAAAGTGGTCCGAGTTTTTGTGTTCTTGTGGTTTTGTTTCCCATATCTAGGGATTGGTTTGGTTTTAGTTAATTTTATTTGTGCATTTGTAAGTTTGGTTTTCTATGCCTCATCGTTTGTGTGATTTTTGGTATTTTCTCACCGTTTTGTGTGAGCTTTGGTTGTTTCTCACCAGTTGTGTGAGTATGGTGATTGATTTAGTGATAAAAGCTTTTAGGGGATTGCATTCTCGGTTGATAGCTCAAATTGGTTTCGACGGAAGCGGAAGTGGCGAAATTTGTGTAAATACCATTTTCAACAAATCACGTGATGCCGTATGGCTTAAAATCAGTGATTGTTTCTGTATTTTGTTTGTTCGACTCGACTGTTTATGTAGATGCCGTATGGCTTTCTATTAATGAATTATCCCATTACTCAAAAAATAAAAAATAAATATTTTGAAATATTAAAAAAAGTTAATTTAAAAGTTCTGATTTACCAAATAAGTTCTGATTTATCAAATACTCTACTAATTATAAACTCTACTTTACTTATCACAAATCACTCTACTAATTATAAACTCTAATTTACAAGCAGTTGGTTACTTATTTTAAATTAAGCCAAACGGATCCCTTATCAACTGTGGAATGTAAACAAGGATTTCATCAATCGGCTATCCATTTTCATATAAAATACATGTTGATATAAATTTTCAATGATTTATATGTTTTGTGATTCTGAATTTTAGAACTATTCTCATTTCTCCCTACTATAAAATATGAAAATTGTACTTTTGTAAATTGATTTATCTAAGAGTTGTGTGCATGAATATTTGCCATGGCCAGGAGTCGATGGGTAGACTGCTGCAATTTCTTGTAGGCTAATGGAGAGTGTGAATGTGAAGAACAAGAACTTCTTAACTCTACAAAGCGTGTAACACTGTTGCTAGCAGCGTGTACGTACTTGGATATGAAAGTGACGAAACTTACCTACCAAACAGCCATTAATCTCGTTACACTTTCTGGGAAATTGCATTAGTCACTCTCTCAACTGCAGTACCACACTTTTATATTTTTTCGTGTACATGAAAATGAAGCAAGCATCAGTACTCAGCAAAATTTGCCTATAAATTAATTTAGACAAAACTTCACTAGTGCAAAAAAAAAAAAAAAAAACAGATTTTGTGAAATAATCTTTGATCCAAGTCTTGGTTTATGGATTTTTTAAAGCAACTGAAGTCCATCAGTGGCCTTAATAAAAATCGATGGCACTTGGCTTTTGTAACTATCTTCTCTTTAAGAGCTTTCTTTTATTCTTACAAGAAAATTGCACCGGAAGATGGTAGTGTTGAAGTTGTAACACCTTGTCTAAGTACATATATTTTATAAAATGTGTTTGGTAAAAAAAATACAGCACACAAAAAAAATACATCACACACTATAATATTTACATAAACTTGAAAATTATTCATTTTAGTCAAATCAAAGATCATGTTCTGTATTCAAAATTACCATATTTTGTATTCAAAATTTGTGTTATGTATTTATGTAAAATTTTTTGTTTTGTATTTAAAAATTATTTAAAAATTACAGAACTTAGCTATTTAGTTTAACAAAATACTGAATACAACATATTTGCATTTTGCCCATTATTACACATATAACATTGATTTATAAAATTATTTAATAGAATACAAAATGTATTACACTATTAAAAAATACAAAACACATTTGTTAAATAAATAAATTCAAGAAACATACACGGTACTTTTTTTGTATGGCAATGAGAAAAAATATTTAATGGTGATAAGATGGCAGATGAACATGGGTATAAACAAAGAAATGTAATAAAGAATAACAGTTTTGTTTTTGAAATAAAAATGAAAGAACGTGGGCTTGTAATCTATTTTCGTTGACTACTGATGTAGGAGGGTTTTGGTATCAATAAAGGTTGCAATGGATGGTGAGAAGGCAATTCTAGAACGAAAGCCTGTTACACGCTTTGTACACTTTCTCAAATGCAGTACCACACTTATAATATTTGTTCATGTACATGAAAATGAAGCAAGCATCAGTAGGTGGCAAAATTTGCCTATAAAACACAGACAAAACTTTACTAGCTAGTGCAAAAAAAAAAAAAACAGATTTTATGAAATAATCTTTGATTTAAGTCTTGGTTTATGGATTCTTTAAAGCAACTGAAGTCCATCAATAGCCTTAATAAAAAGAGTAGTGCTAGGTGCACAGAAAATTTGCACAGAAATATGCACAGAATGAGGTGGATTCCACTTATATATGTTTTTATTGGTGGATACTAATGTGAATGCAGGGGGCCCATTGTGTTATAACCAATTAAATTAAGACACTTATCATTTTGTGAAAGTTTTTGTGAAACTTTATGTAACTCTAGCATTTTCCTAATAAAAATCGATGGCACTTGGCTTTTGTAACTATCTTCTCTTTAAGAGCTTTCTTTTATTCTTCCAAGAAAATTGCACCCGAAGATGGTAGTGTTGAAGTTGTAACACCTTGTTTAAGTATCGACCAGTCGAGACTCACACAGTTAGTTGAGGATAAAAATGTAGACCAGCTTGTGAGTCTCGGTGGTGTAGAAGCTTTAGTTTCTGCTCTAAATACGAATTTGGAGCATGGAATACGTGCAGATTCTGATAATATTTCGCGACGACAAGAATTCTATGGGATAAATATATACCCTAGGCCGTGTACGAAGAGTTTCTTTGGCTTTGTTGTGGAACAATTGAGAGATACAACCATCATCATTATCCTTGTTTGTGGTGGACTTTCTCTTGGTTTTGGCATGAAAACAGATGGACCAAAAGAAGGATGGTACAATGGTGTAAGCACATTTGTATTGGTTTTTTTTGCGATCTGTATTTCGGCAGTTATTAACTTGAAAATGAGTAGAAAATTCTACAAGTTGTCTATGGTTAGCTATGATATTCAAGTGGAAGTTCTACGAAACGGAAAGCTTCAGCAGATTTCAGTCATTGATATTGTTGTGGGAGATGTTGTATGCTTGAAGAGTGGTGATCAAGTCCCTGCTGATGGACTGTTAGTAGAGGCCCATTCTCTAGTAATTGATGAATCAAGCATTACAGGAGAAAGTGATCATGTGGAAGTTAATCTTGACAAAAATCCGTTTCTGCTTTCCAGTACAAAAGTGGTAGATGGATATGCCAAGTTTTTAGTTACTTCTGTTGGCATGAACACGACATGGGGAAAGATGATGAGCTCTACGAGTCAAGATTCAAGTGAAAAAACACCTCTCAAAGCCCGGCTCCACAAACTCACCTCATCAATAAGTAAGATTGGTTTCATAGTTGATTTTCTACTACTTGTAGCCTTGTTGGTAAGTTTTTTCAGAGGCAATTCAGAGGATGGGCAAGGGAAAACTGACTTCAACCGTGTTGTGGGGATTATCACCGATGTGCTTAGCACTATAATTGTGGTGCTTCCTGAGGGATTGCCTTTGGCAGTGACCCTTTCACTTTATAACTCATTGAAAAGGATGGTGGCAGATCAGGCTATGGTGAGGAAGATGTCTGCTTGCGAGACTATAGGCTCTGCCACAACTATTTGCATCGATAAAACAGGCACTCTCACATTGAACCAAATGAAGGTGAGCAAATTTTTTCTTGGACAAGAATCTATAGAAGAAAGTGATTTTACTTCTATTGCTTCTAGTGTTATGGAATTCTTCCACCAAGGAGTTGGTTTAAACACAAGTGGCAGTGTTTACAATCCTAATTCAGGTTCTGAGTTGGAGTTCGCAGGTAGTCCT
Source organism: Kitagawia praeruptora (assembly GCA_037693485.1). Taxonomy (NCBI): domain Eukaryota; kingdom Viridiplantae; phylum Streptophyta; class Magnoliopsida; order Apiales; family Apiaceae; genus Kitagawia; species Kitagawia praeruptora. The sequence goes on from CM075347.1 coordinate 55,656,274, forward strand.
ACCGAAGTGGCACTTCTTTCTTGGGGTGTCTTGGAGTTATATATGGATACCGAGGAACTTAAAAAAAGTTTTGAACTTTTACAAGAAGAATCGTTCAATTCAGAGAAGAAGAGAAGTGGTATTCTACTAAAGAAAAAGGTAGACAACACTCTGCATGTGCATTGGAAAGGAGCTGCAGAGATGATAATAGCAATGTGCACCCAATACTATGACATGCTCGGAAATATCAAAGCCATGGATGATACTGAAATGCAGAAATTTAACCAACTTGTTCAAGGCATGGCTGCCAATAGTCTCCGATGCATAGCATTTGCACACAGAGAAGTGTCCAGGCAAGAATGTGATGCTGAAAAGACAAAACTCAAAGACAGCAACTTGACCCTTTTGGGTGTAGTTGGTATAAATGATTCATGCCGACCTGGTGTGAGGAAAGCTATCCAAGACTGTCAACATGCTGGAGTAAACGTAAAGATGTTCACCGGAGACAATGTTTTCACTGCAATAGCAATAGCCACTGAGTGTGGGATACTAAGGGTTGACCAGAACATAGATGGAGCAGTGGTTGAGGGTGTGGAATTTAGGAACTACACCGAAGCGGAGCAAATGGAGAAAGTTGATAAAATTCGTGTAATGGCAAGATCGTCACCTTTCGACAAGCAAGTAATGGTAAAATGCCTCAAACGAAAGGGTCATGTGGTTGCAGTTACTGGCGATGGGACAAATGATGCACCAGCACTAAAAGAAGCTGATATAGGTCTCTCATTGGGGATCCAAGGCACTGATGTCGCAAAAGAGAGCTCAGATATTGTTATATTGGATGATAATTTTGCATCCGTGGTAACAGTTATAAAATGGGGAAGATATGTTTACAACAACATTCAGAAATTTCTTCAGTTCCAGCTGACGGTAAATTTGGTAACTATGGTAACAAACTTTGTGGTGGCCGTGTCATCCGGAGATGTGCCACTATCATCAATCCAGTTACTTTGGGCAAATCTTATTATGGACACGTTAGGCGCTATTGCTCTTGCTACTGAACAGCCGAGCAAGGAGCTTATGAAAAAACGGCCCCTGGGTCGTACCGAGCCAATCATTCCAAATATAATGTGGAGGAACCTCATAGCTCAGGCCCTGTTTCAGATTGCAGTTTTCTTGACATTACAGTTCAGAGGGGAAGCGATCTTCAGTGTTGACGAATACGTAAAAGATAGTATGCTTTTCAATACCTTTGTCCTTTGCCAAGTTTTCAACGAGTTCAATGCGAGGAATCTAGAAAACAAGAATATTTTTGTGGGGATACATAAGAGCAAGATGTTTCTTGGAATTATTGGGCTCACAATTCTTATCCAAGTTGTGATGGTTGAATGTTTAAACAAGTATGCAGGTACAGAGAGGTTGAACTGGGGGCAGTGGGGAGTATGCATTGGTATAGCTATCCTATCTTGGCCTATTGATTTCCTGGTAAAGTACATACCTGTTCCAGAGAAAGCCATTTTCCAGCTTTCCCAAGTGAAGGAATTCAAAGAATTTGTTGAAAAAGAACTTGAAGGAGTATCTTCATGGATAACGAATTAAGTTTGAGGGTTAATTTTTTTCATTTATTGTTTTTATGTGGATGACACTGGGCTTAAGTTAGGAGTTTTGTTTTCTGCATAATTTTCTGTATGTTTTAGTGCACAAGTCTTCTATTTTTCTGTAATTTTCCCCTCAGAGCAACTCTTTTCAATTTTAATTTCCCAAGTCTTTTATCTTGAAATCTAATTTATTCATATTGTGTAGCAATTTTTCGCGAGGACTTGAATAAGTTAAGCTTGAAAAAAACTACGTAGTAGCTTTCTATCTCATGGTATGATGATGTAGAATGAGATCTGAGAGGGTGTTGTGGGAGCAATATCTAGTATCCCTTTCTAAATTTTCTTTTCTCTACATATAACTTTCGAAATTCAATATATAGATATGTGTTTCCGGTTTAAAAATGTAAGATCTTTATGTTAGCTTGCCCTACTAATAGTGTAGTATTCAGTTCTAGACTATTAACGATCTCTTCAACAAGCCATCTGTTGGTTCTGGATGAACCATGAAAAATCTTGTTGATTACTTTTAGCTGGATGTGGTGACCGGTGATATCTTGTTCATTTTCAACTCCTGCTGTTCTTGTTGATATCTTGTTCATTTTAGCCGGTGATATTTTTTGGGGATCCAGTAAAATATAATGGGATTTATAGTAGTCAAGACAATGTAGTCCGACAACGATTGACTTGTACACAGTGGGATAGAACTTAGAAGCAAACACAAACTAATGACATGAAACATGCAGCAGGAAGGAAAATACAGAACTAGACTGACTTGTTTTTTTCTTGGTTAGTTAATGCTAAAGGTCCACTACACTAGCTTGACTTAAGGACTTCACCTGCAGCAGTAAAAGGTTGTCTGAGGTGGGTGGGTGCTCTAAAAATCACAGCTCATACTTTCATACCTCCTCCACCTGTCCACCGTGTCCTTCTTACAATATTGATATGAATGATTGGGACATCACCACTTCCTACTTAACACATAAGCTTATACAGTCTGATCTGATCATCATGCTAATTTATATGGCTTTTATCTAACAGTTCTACATTGATTCTACTATCTTTCTTGATTTAAGTTCTCTTAGTTGCATGGATTCTCTAACGCAACTGAAGTCCGTTTCTAGCCTTAGTAGAAATGATGGCACTTGGCTTATGCAACTATCTACTCTTTAAGAGCCTTATCTCATCCTCACAAATCCTTAAAACTGAAGGGATGATAAGTTTTTAGTTACTTCTGTTGGCATGAACACGGTATGGGAAGAGATGATAAGTTCAATCAGTCACGATTCTAGTGAAAAACGCTTCTCCAATCCCGGCTCCACATACTCTTCTCGTCAATAGGTAAGATCGGTTTCACAGTCACTTTTGTGGAATTTGTAGTCTTTTTGGTTAGGTATTTGACTGGTAATTCTGAGGAGGATGATAAACAAAGTGAGTCCAACGGTGTTGTGGGAATTATCGCGTATGCACTAACTATTATAGTTGCAATTCCTGTAGGGTTGCCTTTGGCTGTCACCCTAACATGTTATTACTCTATGAAAAGAATGATTGTAGATCAGGTTGTGGTGAAGAAGATATCTGCTTGCGAGACTATAGGCTATGGCATAGTTATTTATACTGCTCACAATGAACCAAATGAAGGTGAAGAAGATATCTGCTTGCGAGACTATAGACTATAGGCTATGGCATAGAAGAAAGCAATTTTACTTCGGTTGCTTCTAGTGTTCTTGAATTATTCCACCAAGGAGTTGGCTTAAACACCACTGGCAGTGTACAAGCCTGATTCAGGATCTAAGTTGGAGTTTTTTGGCAGTCCTACCGAAAAGGCACTTCTTTCTTGGGATGTCTTGTAGTCAAAAATGGATATTGAGTTGCTGAAAAGAAGTTTTGAACTTTTACACGAGGAAGCATTCAATTTTGAGAAAAACAGAAGTTGGATTTTAATGAAGAAAAAAGGAGACAGCACATGCATATGCATTGGAAAGGAGCTGCAAAGATGATAATAGCAATGTGCACTCACTACTATGACTTACTTGGAAACATAAAAGATATGGAACATACTGAAAGGAAGAAACTTAACCTACTGGTTCAAGGTATGGCTGCAAGTAGTCTAAGGTGCATTGGATTTGCGCATAAACAGGTTTATGAACATCAATGCAAATATAGAGAAGCAAAACTAAAAGACAACAGTTTGATTTGACCCTATTGGGTCTAGTTGGTGTAAAGTGTCAAATATTGTGTGCTAAGTGTCAACGGCAGTGGTAAACGAAAGCTGCAGTCTCACTTGGTAGGGTAGAAATATGTAAGCAATGATGTAATTTTGTATTTGTTGGAGCCTATAAATAAGGCTACCATATGTATTGTAATATAACACAGAATATTAATACAGAACAATTTCTGGTGTTCATTCCTTAGCATAGCTAGGGTCTTATTTCTAACATGGTATCAGAGCGGGTATAGTTCCAGGCCAGAAACAGATCAAAGTTGAAGAAGAAATGAAATCGAAAGTGCAGAAAAAAACAAGCAGCCAAAGAATTCGAAAAATTCGAATCTAACAAAACAAAAATACAATATATACCATCATACCAGGCTCACCTACCAGAATTTTTCCGATCTGAAAAACAACCGTACACGTGCCCTCACGCGCCTCCCACGCGCCGCCGGTCGCCGCCCACGCGCACCACGCGCCGGCGCGTGAGTCCCTTTCCGGACATTTTCCAGCGATGCTTCTTCAGGGAAAGCTGATCGCCTCTTTTTTTGAAGAAAACTAAGGTACTAATCCTAGTCATTAGATGTATTAAGATCAATGGCCCCGCCAGGGGCACCCACACACTAATCAAATACACCCTCACACACAGAATCACACCTAATTCCCTCCATTTTTAATTTGATTTTTCCCGTCAATCGGTGATATTTTTTTTAAATCTAATTTCACCACATTTTTCTTCATCTCCCAACGATTAGTTTGCATACCATATATGCTATATTTCGATTTAGTTTTCTAAGTTTTCCATTAAACGAGGTTTTCCCTAGATCCTTACTCTATATATATATATATATATATATATATATATATATATATATATATCGACAGGAAAAAAGAGGAGGAGATAGGAAAAAAGGGGGAGACTGAAAAAAAAAAGAGGGTGAGTCAGTTAAATTTCTCCAGGGCAGATTGGCTAGTGAGTTCAGATGGGATGTGCAGATGAAGAGAAAGAGGAAGAGAAGAAGAAAAAGAAGTCTGTAATGAAAAAAAAGGTGGAGATGTAAACAAAAAAAGAAAAGATGCTAAAGTAAAAGAAAAGCAAAAAAAAGAAGCAAAAGCATCTAAAAAGAAAAAAGAAAGAAAGATGCTGAAAAAATTGTTGTTGACCAGGAAAAAAAATGTTGTCGACCAGAAAAAAAATGTTGTCGACCACGATGCTGGTTGCAGAAAAAAAAAAGGATAAAAAAAGGTGATTTTATGATTTTAGATCCGATAAAAAAAAATTATTTTACATTTATTTTCTTAAGGGAAAGTAGTGTTAATATTTTTATAAAAAAAAAAATCGGGATCTTTTAAAAATGTATCACTTTGATTTTAAGAGTTTGCCCGGTTATAGATTTAATTGTGTAGTATTCAAGTGGTAGTTGATATTACGGTATCACTCCAATTTATTACGATGCTACAAATTAAATAGTTCAGAGGGCGTTATTCCAAAGGAGGAGAAGAACTAGTTGTATATTCAAACAACACAGTTCACTGCCCAAAATGGAAAAGCAAGCAGCAGAAGTAGTGTATATACAGATGTACACGCAGTTCACTGCCACGACGACAAAGCAGCAGAAGTAGTAGTATGTATACAGACATACACACAGTTCACTGCTATATCTTGTTAATACTGAGTGATCACAAAGTCGAGTCTCAGTTCCTTCAAAATAATCAGTTCAAGGACTGATTGGTGGTCATCCACCGTTGTGCTGAAAAGCAGCACTTTTTTATGATTTTGACATGGCCTAAAATATACCGTGTGGTCGCAAGTTCGAGTCCCGGTATCCCAAAAGACTCAATAAACTCAAGATCGATCGATCCTAAAATTGGGTATAGTTAGACGCTCAGATTAAGCTCAAGAGCTACTAGTGTCCACTCTTCAATCCCAAGAAAGGTCTTTCATCCGAAGATGGGATTTCGAGTGAGGGGGCGTGTCAAATATTGTGTGCTAAGTGTCAAAGGCAGTGGTAAACGAAAGCTGCAGTCTCACTTGGTAGGGTAGAAATATGTAAGCAATGATGTAATTTTGTATTTGTTGGAGCCTATAAATAAGGCTACCATATGTATTGTAATATAACACAGAATATTAATACAGAACAATTTCTGGTGTTCATTCCTTAGCATAGCTAGGGTCTTATTTCTAACATAAAGGATCCATGCCGACCTGATGTGAGAAAAGTTGTCCTAAATTGCCAACATGCTGGAGTGAACTTAAAGGTGATCACTGGAGACAATGTTTTCACTGCAAAAGCAACTGCTACTGAATGCGAGATACAAAGGCTTGACCAGGACATGGACGGAGCAGTGGTTGAGGGTGTGGAATTCCGAAACTACATCCAAGAAGAGCGAATAAACAAAGTTGATACAATTTGTGTGATGGCAAGATCGTCACCTTTTGGCAAGCTTCTAAAAGCTTCTAATGGTACAATGCCTCAAACAAAAGGGACATGTGGTTGCAGTCACTGGAAACGGGACAAATGATGCACCTGCACTAAAATAAGCTGATATTGGTCTTTCAATGGGAATCCAGGGCACTGAAGTCACAAAAGAGAGTTCGGATATTGTCAATTAGGTGATAGTTTTGCATTTGTGGTGAGTGTTATAAAATTGGGGAAGATTTTTATAACAACATTAAAAAATTCCTTCAATTTCAGCTGTGACGGTAAATGTGGCAACTCTAGTAATCAACTTTGTCTTGGCTATATGATTATATCACCTGTAAAAACACCTTTAACACCTGTCCAGTTAGTTTGGGAAAATCTTATTATGTACATGCTGGGAACTCTTGCGCTTGCAACTGAACATCCAGCCAAGGCGATTCTGAACATGCGGCCTGTGAGTCGTACAGAGCCAGTTATTTGAAATTTAACATGGAATAGGAAACGTGGACCTGAAGTTTCCTTCAGGACGTATTCTATCCCTGACAAGAGTGCATCATGTTCCCGACATGCGTAGAAATATAATAAGTGGTAGTTGTTTAGTAGCTAATGGCTTTGAAGTTTCTCTCAAATGTAATAAAGTAGTTCTTATTCATATTGGTACATTTTTTGGCAAGGGTTACTTGTCGAATGGTTTATTTGTGATAAATGCTGAGCCCGTTTTGGGTGCTTTTAATAAGATTACTCCTTCTGTTAATTATGTTGAATCTTCTGATTTATGGCATGCTAGACTTGGTCACTTAAATTTTGGTGCTCTTAAAAATATGATGAACTTAGAGTTGATTCCAAAACACACTATAGAAAAGAATTCTAAATGTCAAGTATGTATGTCTGCTAAACAAATAAGGAAACCTTTTCATAATATTGTTAGGGATTCAGACTTGTTAGATTTAGTACACACTGATATTTGTGAATTTGGTGGTGTGTTGACTAAGGACCAGTTTAGATACTTCATTACCTTTATAGATGATAGTAGTAGATACTGTTATGTTTATTTACTTAGACATAAGGATGAAGCACTTAGTAAATTCATTATATATAAAACTGAAGTAGAAAAACAAACTAGTAAGGTGCTTAAAAGATTGAGATCTGATAGAGGTGGTGAGTATACGAGTAACGCTTTTAATGAATTTTGTGCAAACAATGGAATAGTTCATGAAGTTACCCCACCATACACACCTGAGTCTAATGGGGTTGCTGAGCGAAAGAACAGAACATTTAAAGATATGATTAATAGTATGCTTATTAATTCTGGATTGCCTAAATACATGTGGGGAGAAGCTCTGAATACGGCTTGCCATATTCTGAATAGAGTTCCTCTGAAACACATGGATAAGACACCCTATGAGTTATGGAAGAGCAAGAAAACTAGTCTTAAGTATCTTCGTGTGTGGGGGTGCCTTGCTAAGGTACTTGTCCCTGAACACAAGAGAAAGAAACTAGGTTCGAAGACTGTTGATTGTATCTTTTTAGGCTATCTTGATACCACTACAGCTATGAGATTTTTAGTATTAAAATCTGACATAGATGGTATAGTGGCAAACACGATAGTTGAGTTTCGTGATGCTACATTCTTTGAGGATGTTTACCCTATGAAGACTGGTATGCCTCAAGATACTTCTAATGAAGATCCTACTCACACATCAAGTTCTATTCCTGATCATGTGGAAAAGATGACAAATGTGGGGGCGGAACCTAGTAGTAGCTCTACTCCTAAGGAGGTAGAGGAACCACGAAGGAGTAAGCGTGCAAAGGTAGTCAAGGATTTTGGAAGTGATTTTATCACTTACAATGTCGAGGATGAACCTTTAACTTTCCGACAAGCTATGGATTCTTCAGAGTCTAGGCACTGGAAGGGCGCTGTAAAGAGTGAAATTGACTCTATTGTTTCTAACGGAACATGGGAGTTAGTTGATCTCCCTCCTGGGTGTTCTACTATCGGGTGCAGATGGATTTTTAAAAGGAAGTTGAACCCTGACGGCTCAATAGATAAGTACAAAGCTAGACTGGTAGCTAAGGGTTTTAAGCAAAAAGAGGGCATTGATTACTTTGACACATACTCTCCAGTAGCTAGAATGACAACAATTCGAATGCTAGTAGCATTGGCTTCCGTACATGGTCTTATCATCCATCAAATGGATGTAAAGACAGCTTTTCTTCATGGTGAACTTGAAGAAGAGATTTATATGGATCAGCCTGAGGGATTTGTTGCATCTGGTAACGAAAGGAAAGTATGTAAGTTGATCAAATCCATCTATGGCTTGAAACAAGCTCCTAGGGATTGGCATAAAAAGTTTGATGAAACTATAGTGCCGTTCAGTTATGATATTAATGATAGTGATAAGTGTGTCTACACCAAAGTTAAAGGTAGTGAGTGTGTCATCTTGTGCCTATATGTAGATGACATATTACTGTTTGGAACCAATATTGAGATTATTAACGAGACAAAAGCTTTCTTGAAAAGGCATTTTGAAATGAAGGATATGGGTGAGGCTAGTGTGATTCTTGGTCTCAAGCTGACTCAGTCAGCTGAGGGAATAACTTTATCGCAGTCTCATTATATAGAGAAATCTATACTTGAGAAATATGGTTATTCACAGTGTAGAATCGCTAGTACACCCTATGATCCTAAAGATGCCCTTGTCAAGAATACTTCAGGAGTACCTGTGTCTCAGTTAAGGTATTCTCAGATTATAGGGAGTTTGCAGTATCTTGCTAACTGTACTAGACCAGATATTTCATATTCTGTGTCTAAGTTGGCTAGATATACAAGCTGTCCAAACAGAACTCATTGGGATGCTCTTGATAGAGTACTAAGATATCTGAAAGGCACAATGTACCTAAGTTTACACTATAGGAGATTTCCTGGTGTACTTGAGGGGTACAGTGATGCAAGTTGGATAGCTAAGAAGTCTGGTTCCAATGGAGTGACTGGATACGTGTTCACTTTAGCAGGTGGAGCAATATCCTAGAAGTCGACAAAACAGACTATAGTTACTCGGTCTACTTTTGAGGCTGAGTTGTGTGCACTAGATGCCACGGGGACGGAGGCTGAATGGTTACACGGACTTATGTCCGCGATACCTGTAGTAAGTAGACCTCTTCCTGCGTTTGCTATTCATTGTGATAGTAAAACAACTATCGACAAGATTAGCAGTAAAAAGTATAATGCTAAAACAAAGAGACACATCCAAGTTAGACTAAAGTCTATAAGGGGTTTAGTGTCTGATAGGATTATTGCTGTAGAGTTCATAGGAACTCAGAATAATATAGCTGATCCTTTAACTAAAGGACTGGAACCTGCAGTGGTCCTTAAGTCGAGGTTGGGGATGGGGCTGTCAACCCATCATAGTTCATCATCAGTGGGAACCCAATACACATGAGAGGAGATCCCTTGAAGTGTATTCAATGTGGTAATAACAAGCTGTAAGGATGAATTGGTAGTACCTTTGCTACATAGATGATACTGTTTGTATCTGAGTCTATCCCCTGTAAACCTAGAAGGTACTGACACTGCTAGTAAGCAAGAGTTATTATAACTCTGAATGGGGTCAAGTCATTTGACGAGATGGTAGCAGTACATCTCTGGAGATGCCCAGCTAAGCGAATGTAATTGTGTGGTCGCAATTAGAGGGAAGGGTTATTCCTTGAAACATTCGACGAACAGGATCGAGACAAGACCATTAATGTCTCAAAGCCGTAGATTGGCACCATAGCCTTTGATTTGTCGTCGTCTATGGAACATGATTACATCAAACGGATTAAGATTCAAGGTGAAACATTCCATCTGAATCCGGTAGTCATCGAAGTAGGGGATTTAGGAGGGTTCAAACCCGGAAGGGTACCGACTCTGAAAAACAAGTCATGATGAAAAACCTTGAAGCATTTCTGTATGGATTTGTGGGGGATTGTTAGAAAATGGAGTTTTTAGGGCATAATTATTTTATGTTCTTGATGTTAATTCCGGATTTTAACGATTGGAAATTGTTCCTTGATATGGGAACTTAAATTTTCATATATGGGTCTAAGTAATTTTCTTAGTGAAACCCATAGAGAAATGGAGTTGAAGTTAGTAGCTTGAAATGAGAATGTGTATTTATCCCACATTGAAATAAATAAGGGGGGTTGTTGGCTTTATATAGAATCACACACATGGGTAGTGTACAACTACTAAGGTGTATGATGGTGCATGGTGTTACTGTGTGCTCCACGCGCGCGCCGCCCGCCCCGCCACGTCACGACTCGACTCGGGTCGGCTCGGTCGAAGGGCGATTTGGGCGAATGTCTCGGCGTCTCGCGTACGCGAGGCGACCTGGGCGAGGAATTTTATTGCATGGATTATTGATTTATTTTAATATTATAAACATGCTGTCAAGAGTTGGACTGTTAAGTCCTGTAAACTCTCGAGAGCAAACTTGCTGTCATGAAACAAAGTTGCTGTCAGGAAAGTAAAACTTGCTGTCAGGAACAAGGTTGCTGTCAAGGAAGTAAAACTTACTGTCGGGAACAAGGTTGCTGTCAAGGAAGTAAAACTTACTGTCAGAAACAAGGTTGCTGTCAAAGAAGTAAACTTACTGTCAAGTTCAAACTGTTGACAGTTACTTTAAAGGTACTGTCAGGACTTGTTGACAGTAACTTCTGCGTGATTTTGACAGTAGATTCTGAGCGTTTATTCTATTAATTGGAAGTCATAATGTGGATAAATATATATAACGTAACTGTTACGATTTATTTAATATAAAATCAGCTGTTACAGCCGTTTTGATTATATTAAATCGACCGTTTCATTCTAATTAATTGGAATGGGAGTTACAATATTAATTGGGTGGCATCAGTTACGTTTAGCCTCTAGTATAAATAGAGACCTAAGCTACTGATTGTTATATACATAAAAACATACTATCCACACCATACATTCTCTGTTCTCTCTATACACTCTGTTCTCCCTTTATATTCTGTACTTCACCAGTAGGTTTTTCTGGCGACTGAGGTGCTAGTCGAAGTTGAGTTTTCTGGTTGCTGTGACCATCTAACTCAGAACTGTTTTATCCTGGAAGAATATTGCCAGCATCCTGACACAGTGTAAGTGGAGGCAATTATCTCTTCAAGAACAATCAGGACTTCTTTGCAAGGCCTGGTGACTCAGCTGATTATTTCTTATTTGATACCTGCATAGCTATGGCTTCTGGTATGATTTCTTATCTTCCTTTGTTCTATCAGTTACTGATTTGCATGTGTTTTACCTTCGTGTTTTGTTTCGCTAATTGTATGCTTGGCCTGAACTTGTTAAATACGATATATAACTGTCTCTATGTTGCTGTAGTAATCAATATTTCCAACACAATCCTCATCCAAGTTGTAATGGTAGAATTTCTAAACGACTTTACAAGTACAGAGAGGTTAAAGTTGGGACAATGGGGAGCATGTATTGGTACAGCTATTCTATATATTGGCCTATTGGTATCCTGGTAAAGTACATACCTGTTCCACAGGAACCATCTTTCAGCTTTCCGAAGACGAAGAACTTCAGTAAGAACTCGAAGAACTAGGGGAAGAACTTGGAGAACTAATAAATTAAAATCTGGGAGTAGTTAAATGTTGCTATATATTTTTTCTGGTTTTTTAGTGTATGGTTTTCTTTTGTCCTTTGAATTAACGTATTTCCTTTTCTATATTTTGCTTTCTCTTTGTTCAGTAACATATCTCGTAAACACTCTTTTGTCTAGTTACACATGTCATCTCGTGTCACTTCGTATTGAAATCTTGTCTCTACCTACCATTCTCATGTTGGAAATATAATCCGGGATTGGTCCATTTTCATTTTTAAGGCGAGATGGTCTTTCCAGAGATGTTTTTAGAGGCAGAAAGCCAGGCCACAGGAGTCCTTCTTCAAGAACTGCACTCTTTTTCTATTCACTCTTTTTTGCTCAAGGTAGTGATTTCTTGGTCTACAAGACCAATGAGGAGGCATATCTTGGTGGAAATTTTTATTTTTTTTTAATATACAAAGCAAAGTATGAGCCAATGAAAATAAAAAAAAAACCAGGGGGTTTGGTTTGATTTATAGTGTATATCACTGTTTCTTTTGGGAAGACTTTCTCATTACAAGGTTGTTTGGAAAAATATTTTTTTGCCTCTGATAAGAGGCAGATGAGTACTTATTTTTCTGTAATATTACGAAAACGAGATATGCCCAAAACCTTAACTTATATCTTCCCTTTGCGCCGTACTTTTCTCAAACTACTAGCCTCCATGGCTCCATAATCTTATATAGGCCAACTCTACTTCATTTTTTATTATATCACCAATAGTTTTTGTTGCAATCCATTTCTTACTTGCAATGAAATTTAAACTACAGTTTCCCTGGGACAGTTTCAAAGTCCATGATGGATGCCACTTTCAAAGTATTGCTCCAACTTTCGGAGCCTTGCTTAAATTTTTTCTCACTTTGTTCTTGCTAGGCTATCTGGACTATCCCTGCCAGCATATCTGGACTATCCTTGCCAATGCTGGTAAGAATCAGTCATGTACAATTGAACTGTTGTTGTGGTAAATAATATGTTTCTCCAGCTACTTCTATGCAATACAGTACATTTTACCTGATCTATTCTTTCAGTATAATGTTTGATGGGTTTATAGCATATGGGGCTCCGTCTTCTTCCCAAAGACTTCTTTGTTGCAGAACTAGTTCTTTTTTAGTAGGAACTCTCAGTTGTCAATGACTTTTCTTCTAAAAGTTGACGAAAGCCTGCAGACAACTGGAAGGACATCTATGTTATGCATGATAGAATCGTAGCGTTTTCACTCCCCCTGAAAGGAAAAACAGTTAAATACTTAAACAAGATGGTCGCTGAGTCTTTCTATTAAACATGTTAGGTAAGTGGTTATAATTACCTTTTTCTTCCGTCTTTTGTTTGCTAGCTTTTCTTTCTGTAAGGTTCTTAGAACCAACATTAATTCTACTGCAGTATATGTACAAAATCTTTGGAATTCTCTCGACTGGTACAATTCATAGTGTTCCACTAATATTCATTTTGTTCCATGGCCCTTGCAGTCAATGCTAAACTAAAATATGCCATTTTTGAAATGCATAGACACTTGGTAGATTTTTCTACATCTTCTGCAGGTGGAAAATAAGATGGTTGGGAATTTCTTGAAAGTGCGGGAAAATTCCTCTTTTATTGTAGCAGAGGATCTTGTGCCAACACTGGAAGCAAAATGGGGACTGTCAAGAAACTAGTACTGGGTTCAGATCTTTAAAATTGCAGGTTATGTTAAACAGGTCATTTTTATTTTCATTATTTAGTTTAAAAAATATTCAGTTGCTTGATTTGGCTACATTAGTTCAAGTGTTTCGACTTTCGAGTATATCCGACAAATAAATTTGTGATAGATTACGTGACTGGATAAAAATATGGCATGCATATACTTTTTATTATAATATATAAATATTTATTATAATTGTCGCATAAATATATGCAAGTGACAAACATGAAATACTAAAATTTTAAATACCTTTTTAAAAAAATAAATACCATGCAATTTTATTTTATTTCACTTGCATGGACGAATAAAAGAATGATCCATTTGAACAGAAATGGGCTGAATAGGGGTCAGTCCAAAAACTGTACTGGGCCGTCCATTAACATCGCTAGGGTTTAAGTCCAATATTTCTTCTTATATCAAACTCTCGAGTCCCCTCCGCCCTCACTCTCCGCCTTCGTCTCCCTCAATACCTCTACTCATTCTTCGCCGTTGCAGGTAATATCACATTTACTTAATTCATATGGTTGTTTAACTAGAACTAATAATATTGCATATATAAATTGAATTTAATTGTATTGTGTTTATAATAATTTTCAGCAAAATCAGTAATTCTCCTATCCTGCCAAGATGATGAACGATGAAGGTCAAAACATGGATCTCTACATCCCTAGGAAATGGTTTGTTTTTTTTCGAATTTTATTTTAATATTTTATTATTATTATTATCTGAAATGTTGAGTTTTAATTATGTAAATTTGATTCTAGTTCTGCTACGAATCGGTTGATTACTTCAAAGGACCACGCTTCTGTTCAGATCAATGTTGGTCATTTAGATGATAGGGGCATTTACACTGGCGGTTTCACTACTTTTGCTCTTTGCGGTTTTGTCCGTGCTCAGGTCTCCCTTTTTCTTTCCTTTTTGAGTTGTTATAATTTGATTGTTGTTGCTAGTATCTCCAGTTTGTGGTGGTAGTGGTCGATAAGCAACATTTTATGAATAACGAATGGATTTGTCTGGAAATTGTTTTTCGGAATATGACTTGTATATAAGCTTCCATCTTATAATGTTTAACTTTTTCTGTGCTGTAAAAAAATTAATAATTAATTTGCTACATCCCAGTCAATTTTGAAAGTTATTATTTACTTTTCTGTACATAAAGTGGCAACATTGTTCCGAATGAACAATTTAATTTTGAAGTAGACTTTCATGGTTCTTCTAGTGAGTATGGCTTACAAGTTTTAGTTCATCCTTTAATCATTTCGTACTGCGCTAACTTAAGAGTTTGCCATAATATTATGTTGTCCATTACGTACTGTCCCATACCATTGATGTGCCTTTAAATAGTTATTGGGTGTGCGTACAGGAGTAGTTCTATGCGGTTGTAGTGATCAGTAAACTGAATGGCTTACCCACGACTAGTCTTATCTGGCATTTTATTTTCGTTATGCTCCTGGTATTGTTATCTTGTGCACCGTTATTACCTAAATATTATTGGGGTTAGTGTCTTGGCCGTTTCTTGCTCTAAATTAAGTTTCAACATCAGTGGCCTGTAGCCTGGAAGCTTTTTGTGATGATGAACTATTGTAAATTTTATGTTTGCGGTATGAATTCAACAACATAGTACTAATACTTTATTTTTCTTGTTTGCGTTGCGAAATCAGCAACATAGTAATAATGCTTCATTTTTCTTGTCTCTACAGGGAGATGCTGATAGTGCAGTTGATCGCTTGTGGCAGAAGAAGAAAGCTGAACTTAAGCAATAGAGAGGAATTGTTATCCATTGTATTGGTTAGGCTTGTTTTCTGTTTGAAAAGGAGTAAGATGTTGCTATGCAAAGTCTTTCGACTCTTCTTATCCCTTCATTTTAGTAGTTTGTGAACTTGCATACCTGGATCTTATTTTCCCTAAGAAAACTTATGGCAGTGTTCTTGTTGGTAATTTGTTTTGCTGTTATCATTTTAAATTAAAGGGCAGTGGTGGATAGAATTGTCATCTATTTAGTATGATGGTTCTTATTTGTGATTAAACTTATATGTAGGTTTATTGTTGCAGAAGTTAATTTTCGTTCTGATGTTCATTAGATTTCATTGGATAAAATTTTAGGAGTAATTTAGTAAATAGTGTTGAACATAAGTAATGTATATATAGAAGAATGTTATCATAATCTTGGCATCTAGGACATTACTATAGTATCCTACTTGGAATTCAGTGGTCTTTGAACCAAACCCTCAATTTAAAAGTTTTCCAAAATGCTCTGTAGAAACAAAAACAAAAAAAAAAATCTCTCTGAAATGAATGAGAAGTACTCTTAAACCTTCTTTCTTCTCTGCAGAACTTCCAACTGAAGTCTGATCAAGTTGTCTCTCTTCTTCCCTACCTTTACAAGTTAAGTGTTAAAATAATCAAGAATGACATAGCAAGAAAAAAATTTATCTACAATGTACTAGTTGTTTCCCAATCTAAAATATATGATATATTAAAAATTGGGAAATGCAATTTTGCTCCTTTGCCTTTGTCCAATCTTGGAACCTCATTAGTACACTTGTCAAAAATTTAATGCGATTGAGTTTCCTTATCAGTTGATTTTTGAGTGTGGATTTACCCGGTATGTTGGATGGTGCAAGTTTTTTATCTTTGAAACTCTTTCAATTGGTTGTTGCTTGATTCATGAGTGTTTTATTTACTAATAATGCCTCATTGATGATTTCAGAAGTGTGTACAATATGTGTGATCTTCAAGTTCTTACGTAATCATTCTATAAGCATTCGTTTTTTGGTATATGTTATTGAAAATGACAAAGAAGACTCAAGAGCGGACAAGAGTAGTGTTTTCTAGATGAGAATTAGTTAAGATTAATGTGAATGTTGTTCATCCTTCATTGACCAGTGGCGCGGAGTTTTGAGTTTGGTTGTGAGGAACTCAAATGGTTAGTTTCTTACGACTCAGGTTGGTTTTCTCAAGACTCAAGAGAGTATTCTCTACAAGAATTTTTTTACCTAGAAGGAAGCTCCAATTTTTATTTTTTTTTAAATTAGATTATTAGGAACAGCTTTAGTGACTCCTACCATCCTGAATTTGCTACGCAGTACGCACTATGCCAAGCCTTTAGCTTGATAGGTTAGGGGTTATTATTCTGACTTTAATTCAACAGTTTGAACATTCTTTCCCCTGTTATTTCTCTATCTTTAAAGGACAGCTAAGGGCGGAACCAATACTTCACAACATAAATTGCACTTAGAGCATCTCCAAGAGACACTCTATTCAAGCTCTTAACTCAAAAAATGAGGAGAGAGAATGAAAATGTTGCTCCAAGAGACTCTTAGTGGCTCTTAAAAACACTAAGAGCCTATTCTCTCTCCTCATTTCTAAGAACCACTAGTAGCTCTTAACTTGTATTTTAATAATAAAATATACATGTTCACCAATTCTTGCACAACTTTTGGTTATAGTGGGATTAATTTATGAATAAATTATAAATAAAGAGCTAATATAAAGAGGATTGTTGGAGTTTGACACATAAACCAATGTAATAACTTACTAAGAGCCATTTATTTATATTATTTTAAAGAGTGAATTTAGGAGTCTCTTGGAGATGCTCTATTCCTGGCAGGGGCTAAAAATTTCACTTATTTTTTAAAATATTACTGGAGCTTAAAAAAAATTTCTCTTTTTTTTTTTGGATGCTGATTTTTGAAATTGTCAGGAGAAATGGACCATAATAATGTTCATTACTTTTCTCTACCTCGGTCATTTAGCAAAATGTATGCACTTAGGCAGACATACGAATACCACTTATATTAACTTTAAAATCATAGCCAAATTGCTTATGCTCTCAGTATGAGAGTTTCAGGTACTGGGGAGAGATCAGATGCTTCGATTTTGGTTTTGGTGGGTAAGAAGAGAACATACTACCAGCAGTACTGAGCGCATGTGAATTCTTCTTTCTTTTTTTTTTTTTTTTGTTGCTAATTATGTGAATTCTTCTTTCACTTTGCTTTGTACGTTTGGACGTGAAAGATAACTAGATAAGTACTGTAAATAGATACTATTGATTTAGAGTCTCAAATGGTGTTAGACAATTAGATTTAAAAAAAAAAAAAAAAATATCTCGACAGGTCTTACATAATAAGTAGATTTTTTTTTATGTAGTGGCCAATTTTTGAAAATTAGACACTTCTTTAATAGTTAAAACACACTCACCCTTTGACAAGATACGAGTCGTCGAGATGTTGTAGAGAGCAAGGTTGATACCACTGGATCAAGAGGTCAATGGTTGTACTCATTTAAGAAACATAGCTGATTCTGCAGAAAAGGGTGCAGATTTGCCAAGGAGAAAGAGAGTGATCACCTCTAAGAAAACTGTAAGGTGGTGTGATATAATACACAATAACAATGACTTTCGTACAAGTGCAATGTCTTTTAATTGGGGAAAAAAAAAAGAGAGAATATGATAGCCTTGCACAGTCTGCAGTGGCACTTCAAAAGAAATCTTGTGTTTTTAACTGTATAAGAATACAAAAACGAAATGAAAAGCAGAAATACCGTCTATGAGAGTGTGCAAGAAGCCTATATCCAAATCTACGTATATGTATATCTATATGTATAACTTTAGAACAAGAAAATAGACTTAACATCCATAATTTTTTCAAGATTGCTCGGAGATTTGAAATATTATCTACCATTTGTACTTGGAAACTTACATCATTTATAAAATTTTGTCTTCCTTCTAGTTAATTTATTCGCGCGCGCATATACATCTACCACATCCTGCACATATTAACATTGTACATACTCTGAACTCTTAAGCAAGCCGACGCAATTTGTTGATCCTCGTCGTATCTCGGCAATGTCAAGATGCTTGGTGCACACAAATAAATCACATCACACTAGAAGAATAGTATTAGTAGTAGTACCGTCACACAGGAAGAAAATGAAAAAGGAAATAAAGAAGGTGACATGTCAATCCCCTCAAGTTCATAAATGTCTGGGCTCATCATCCCACATCAGCGAATCAATATAAAAAGCTAGCATCCAAAAATCGACCCACTGTATCGAAATTTATACGAGCCATGAAATAACTAAAACACTCATATATGTACACAAACCTCCGTTGAAATCGATCACTTACATACAATATTCATCACAAATTTACTACACTTTTCCTACCCTCATTTAAGAACAAAGTTTAATTATGCTTACTCGCAGAGAATAAAAACTTGAAAGCTCTATGTAAAATCTTTTAGAAGATAATAGATCGATGAACTAAAAACCGTTGTTTTAATCAATCGAAGAAAAATAGATACTCAAACTAGCAATTTGGGAGAACTTTTTTCCAAAACAAGTCAATTTATTTTAAGACAAAATTAAAAATTCCTAATTTTCCAACTTATTTTTGCAAGTTACTGAATCTCAAATATTTTAAAAAAAATTATCAAAATATAAAATTTTTACCCAAAAATAAGTTCATAAGTCCATAAAATAAGCTTAGCCAAACAGGCACACTGTCACACACATTTGATTCCTCGGAGACTTAAAATCGACTAGGGTTTCTACCGGGCTACAAAATAGCATATAACAGGGAAAAACATAATAGTAGGATGATACCAAATGGAAACCAATTCTAATTGTTGTACCATTTTAAGAATTTCCCAAATATTATTCACGAAAACGATTTAATTTTTATTACTTGGATAGTGATGATATACCGTACTCCAGCTTGGTAGTTTCCACCGCCTGTCCAGGGTTGAGCCCTGGGATTTGACGGCGGACTTAAAAAGCCACCTACAGACGCTTTACGCCCAATCATTCCGGATAACGCTTGCATCCTCTGTATTACCGCGGCTGCTGGCACAGAGTTAGCCGATGCTTATTCTCCAGATACCGTCATTGCTTCTTCTCCGGGAAAAGAAGTTCACGACTCGTGGGCCTTCTACCTCCACGCGGCATTGCTCCGTCAGGCTTTCGCCATTGCGGAAAATTCCCCACTGCTGCCTCCCGTAGGAGTCTGGTCGTGTCTCAGTCCCAGTGTGGCTGATCATCCTCTCGGACCAGCTAATATAGGCTAGCGTTCAAATAGAAACCAACCTTAGAATAGAAACTAGAAACCTACACTAAATAAATTATATTTCATTTATTTTAATGGCCCCGCTAGGGGCACCTTCACAAAAAACTTATAAAATTCTTGACTCTATTCAACAAAAATATAAAAAATAATAATAAAAAATAATAAAAAGTTACTGTTCACGTGCCACGTCATCACGTGAACTTTTTTTTTTAATTTTTTTAATTTTTTTTAATTTTTTTTTGTTGAATAGAGCCAATAATTTTAAACGTTTTTTGTATTGGGGTATCCCTAATTTGGTCATTAGATTAGCTTAAAATATTTAATTTAGGTTTAGTTTCTAGTTTCTATTCCAAGTTAGTTTCTATTAGAAAAAGACCCTATATATATATAGGCAAAGTATCAAATAGAAACCAACTCTTAAATAGAAACTAGAAACTAACATTAAATAAATTCTATTTCATTCATTCTAAAGGCCCCGCCAGGGGCACCTTCACAAAAAGTGTTTAAAATTATTGGCTCCATCCAGCAAAAAAAAAAAAAAAATTACTGTTCACGCTGACGTCACTGCCACGTCAGCAGTGAACAGTAATTTTTTTTTTTTTTTTTTTTTTTTTTGCTGAATGGAGCCTAGAATATTATGAACTTTTTGTATTGGGGTCCCCCTAGTTTGGTCATTAGATTAGCTTTAAATATTAGATTAGTGTTTAGTTTCTAGTTTCTATTTTAATTTGGTTTCTATTTGAGTAAGACCCTATATATATATATATATTAATAGATTCCACTGGTTACTTACAATTTTAATTAGATATTAAAATTATTGTAAACGTAATAATAAACAGGTCACATACAAAGAACGCTTGAAGTAAAAATGATTTTAATTATGAATTTTAATTAATTAAGTAATTTATTTTATTTATAATAATAATTAAGTATGACTTAATCAATTAAATAAATAGAAAAATGAAATTAATTAAACTAATTCTGAAATTAGTTGTTAATTAATTAAGTGACAATTAAATAATAAATTGGAACTTCATATTAATATTAATTATAATTGGAATATAATTAGAAAATTAATTCTTTTCTCTCTCTATATATCTCATTATAGCTAATTTTTAAGGTGAGACATGTTTTATAAAATCCTAACCATTTTAAGATAAAGACGAAGGTAGAAAGAAAAAAAGGAGTTTTCGATTGCTTGTACACATTAAACATTCATTCGAGACAAGCGTTTTTGTGAATACGGTACAACATAAATCGCGAGAGCAGGATATGAATAAATTTTGAATTTCCATTAATAAATTGTTAAAGTTTTTTAAAGTATTTATTTATAATCACCGAATTAAATTTTTTGTTTTCGCAGAACCCTACGAAAAATTTCGATTTTAATTTGTTTTATGCATTTTAATCGATACCCTTTTGACATCTGGAAAATGTTCTTACCTGTCTTCGCATATTTGAATACACTGCAGGCCTGCAGGGTAGTGTTATATAATCGCATCTTCGAGAAATGCAACATGCCAAAACAACCTATATTATTTGATGCCAAAACAACCTATATTATTTGATTTTCCTTCTTTAGTAATATTCGCCTATTTCGGTAAAATCTTCATATAAAAAAAATACCTAAAATCTTCGGACGTATCCCACTCATATAAATCCAATATTTATGTTTGGACAGTTGCAATACATAGTTACCTGCTTGTACACAGTGCACTGTGCAGCATTGTTATTATTCGAAATCATAATTGCAGTAGTTATTTTGTTATGAAAACATTTTATACTTCAAATCCTAATCAAAACTCTAAACCTTTTTAAATATGTTCCCCCAGTGAGTTAAAAAAATTACTCTCTTGTTGAAGTAAAAATAGTAACTCTACTCTCTATAAGATGCTAGACATTTCCCAGGGGCCACTACTTTCGTAAGTATCTTCTGCCATCTCCAAAAGTATTTTACTTCATTTTTAATATATTATAAATAATTAAACTTTTAGCAAATTATTATATTATGTCAATTTCAACAATATTTTTTATATTTGCTTTTCAATTATACTTTATTCATATTTCAGTTCCAATAGAATAAATATTTAATAGAGAAAAGAAAAGAATCAATATTTTACTAATAAAATATTAAGTTAAGAAATATTAGTTATTCTAAAAATAGAGAAGAAAGAATTTTTTTTAACTTTTTAAAAAATCTCGAAGAGTCTGGTGAAATTTTATTTTAACTCTTTCTCTGAACTTAAATAAAAACCTCAAGAAGATGCTTTTAGCTACTAAAATTTCAAATCATTCCTTATGCCAATTATATAAGACCTGATAGTCGGATGCATAAAAATTGTAGATGTATATTTGTACGTAAATTCATAATTTTATATCAACACAAAAAAATCGTATCGGATAATAAAATTCTGTCTCACTTTTTAGAATAGTGGTTCCAGTTTAACGGGACTATATATATAAGGAGATTGGGAAACCTGATATGTATCTCAGAGTATAGATACATAGAATATTGTATATAAATATAGGATGGACATTTTTGTAAAATCACAATTTTTTAATTTAAATTTATAGTATATTTTTAATTATCTCAGGAAAAGTTCTCTGAGATCAATTTTAGGATCTTTTTTATCATATATATAAGTTGATTAGTTAGTCTTTTAAACAAAAACCGAGAAAAATCGAGAGACTCGATTAATTCAAGAATTAAATGATTTCGAATTGGAATTGAGATTATTAACCACCTATCCCTAACAGATCGATGAATAGATAAACATGCCATTATTCTAGAGAGTACCTCCTTATATAGAGAATATGAGAGAATTAATTATATTTCATTTATTCTAAGGTTCCCGCCAAGGGTACCTTCACAAAAAATGCTTAAAATAATTGGCTCTATCCATAAAAAAAAAAAAAAAAAACTTGCCGTGGAAATGCGAAGCATTTAAGACAGTAAACGGATGAGTTAGGTAGTCATGAGGGCCGAAGGCTCTCGACACACCCGTCAATCGTCTATTGCCTTTACCATTGATTGCCATTCCTTACAACTTTAGAATGATAAAGGCGCGAAGCGCCGTACAAGAAGGTGCGAAGCACCGTTAACCAGTGAAATCCACTGCCACGTCATCACTTGAACAGTGATTTTTTTTTTTTTATAATTTTTTTTGTTGGATAGAGCCAATTATTTTAAGCATTTTTTGTATTGGGGTACCCCTAGTTTGGTCATTAGATTAGCTTGAAATATTAGATTTTAATACATTTTAAGTGATTCTCTCATATTCTCTATATAACAAATTCTCTCTGGAAGGGAACCTAGATAAACATTCCTCTAGCCTAGATTTTCTGAAACGGAGTAACAACCGATCGATCGGAGCAAGTGGAAGGACTAATAAGTAGGAGTATATAGAGAACCCCTATAATATTCCTGATTGGAATAAAAAAAATTATCATTTTAGAAAATATATCGCACAAGAGGTATTGGTTTATCTCAGCAAACTACAACAGCAACTAGTTACAGCCAAAGTTGCTGTCAAGATGCAAAGTTGCTGTCAAGATGTCAAGATGCAAAGTTGCTGTCAAGATGCAAAGTTGCTGTCAAGGATGATGCAAAGTTGCTGTCAAGATGCAAACTTGCTGTCAAGGCTCAGCAAATACAAGCATCAAGTTACTGTCAAGTTAGTTAGTGCCAGCTGTTACATTCTACACCACAATCTGTTACATTCTGTTATAGATATTTTCTGTAACAAACTTTGTATATATATAGACAGTTAAAGTAGAGAGTAGAGTAGTTATAACAATGAGTTAGTAAGATTTGTATAGATTGATTTCTCTTCTTCATAGCAACATATATTCAGTTTATTCTTCATCAATGGCGTTTGAGCTTGAGCATTGTGAAAGTTTAGTAAAACTTTTATGGTATCAGAGCACCTGGCAACGGTTCCTCGTCATTTCCTTTACTTGATTTTGTATAGTTGATCGTCGTCTTCGAGCTTGTTTACTTTCCGCCATTAAATTTCCGCCATTAAAGCTTCATTCAAGCTTGTTCGATACAACTTTTATCTCAGGTGTTTTCGATCTTTAATCTTTCGTCTTGCTTATTGTCTAAACTGATTGTGTTCTTATTCTTCGATCTGTTCTTGTATGACATTTGATGAATTCATATCCTGTTATGACTTGAAGATCATTCTAGATCTTTTCATCTGAATTAGTACTCGAATTTGTTGTTTACTTCTTTGATCTTAAAACCAAATCATCTCTTTCATTTCTTGTTTTCGCTATTACTATTTTGATTCATGGCGAATCGAAATAATCAAAGCAATCAAAATCAAAACCAGAATGTTGTTCAAGATGTTAATAGTGTGTACTATATACATCCTTCGGATTCTTCTGCAAATCAGATTGTTTCTGTGAAGTTTAATGGAGAAGGTTTTAATAATTGGAAAAGGAGCATGATGCTTACTCTGTCGGCCAAGAACAAATTAGGTTTTGTCAATGGCACAATCTGTGTGCCTGAAACTACTTCTGCTCAGTATAAAGCATGGGAGCGTTGTAATGACTTAGTAATTTCATGGATTCTTTATAATTTGGATGAAAATATTGCTAGGAGTGTCTTGTTTCTGAAAACAGCAAGAGCTATATGGCAAGATTTAGAAGATAGATTTGGTTATGCATCAATGCCACAGATATCTTCATTGGAACATAAATTGGCTGAATTGCATCAAGGTGATATGACTGTGTCTGAATTTTACACAAAGTTGAAGACTATTTGGGACAGTCTTGATGATACTTATCCATTGCCAACTTGCACTTGTTCTAATTGTACTTGTGATCTTACTGGAAGAATTCAGAAAATGCAACAGGAGAAACGTGTGCTTCAATTTTTGATGAAACTGAATGACAGGTTTTCTGCAGTTAGAGGGAGTATCTTGATGATGACACCTTTGTTAAATGTTACCCAAGCTTATAGATTGGTTGCACAAGAAGAAAATCACAAGGATATGTCTCAGGCTCAAAATGTTTCTCAAAATGATAATCTGGCATTTGTTGCAGACAGAAGGAGATTTTCAGATGCAAATTCACAAGGAAACAGGTTTCAGACTCAAGGAAACAGATTTCAAGTTCAGAGATCTCAGACTCAGTTTAATGCTGGAAATGGAAATGATGGAAATGATTACAGGAAGCCTAAAAACAACTACTACTGTACTCATTGCAAGATGAGTGGTCATAGCATTGAGAGATGTTTCAAAATTCATGGTTTTCCACCTGGTTTCAAAAGCAACAGAGTTTCCAGAGTTGCAGCTTTATCTCAGAATTCTAATACCATGGATGATAACAATGTTGATGATTTTAATGATCAAACAACTTCCATGTCTTCACTCTCAAATGATCAGTATAACCAACTGATTGACTTGCTAGCCAAACAGAAATTGGTTGAATCTAATCACAATCAGGATCAAACTTCTGGACATGCTTTACTTGCAGGTAAAGTGTGTATCATGTCATCTTTTAATCAGGAATGGTTCTTGGATAGTGGTGCTACTGACCACATCAGCCCAAACTTGACAGATTTTATCTCTTTTAAAGAGGTTCCAGATACTAATAATTCTATTACTATACCAGATGGCAGCAAAATTTCAGTCCTACATATTGGAACAGTTCTTTTAAATGATACCATTACTCTGACAAATGTGTTACATGTACCTGCTTTTCAGTACAGGTTATTGTCTGTTCACAAGCTTTGTCAAGACATGCAATCTAACATAATTTTTTCTGCTACTCAATGTAAACTTCAGGACCACTTTCAGAAATTGCCTCCTCTTCTTCTTGGTGAATTGCACAAAGGGCTATACACTGTTCCTCATAAAGGCTCACTTCCTGGTGCTAATTTCTTTCATTCTCAAGCTGCTCATCTCAGCATATCTACTGAATCCAAACTCTGGCATTTGCGAATGGGTCATTTGCCTTTCTCTCAATTGAAGCTACTTAGACCTTCATGTATTGTTAAAGATGATGTTGCAGAAACGATTTGTCAAATTTGTCCTATGGCAAAGAAAACTAGAAATGCTTTTCCTATAAGTAGTATTAAAACTACTTCTGTTTTACAACTCTTACATGTGGATGTATGGGGGCCGTATAAAACCTTGAATCATAACAAATGTAATCAATTTGTTACCATTGTAGACGATTTCAGTCGGTATACATGGGTTCGTTTGATCAAGTATAAATCAGAGGTTCCTGCAGTGGTGTCTTCTTTTATTCTTTATGCTGAAAAGCAATTGTCTACCAATGTTCTTAGCATACGTTCAGATAATGCTAAAGAATTTACAGAAGGTTTTTTAAAGTCATTTCTTCAATCTAAGGGTATTATCCATCAGACAAGTTGCAGTTATACTCCTCAGCAAAACGGAGTTGTAGAACGCAAACATCGTCATCTTTTAGAAACAGCTCGAGCTCTTCATTTCCATTCGAAATTACCTGATCATTTCTGGGGTGAGTCTATTCTCTGTGCTACCTATCTCATTAATCGTATGCCACTGAAAAGTATTTCATTTCACACTCCGTTCTTCAAACTATATAATATCAAACCAAGTTTGGAAAATCTCAGAGTATATGGTTGTTTATGCTACATTTCGACATTGAAAGTCAATCGTTCTAAATTTTCACCTCGTGCAAAACCCTGTATTTTCATAGGCTATCCTGCTAATCAAAAGGCTTATAAAGTCCTAGATTTAACCACTTCAGAAATTCTTATTTCTCGAGATATAATTTTTTATGAACATCATTTTCCATATCAAATGCTTTCTCAATTGTCCTTAACAAAGAATCAATATGTTACTTCTACTTTCCTACCAACTTTTACAGAAGATATTACTTCAGCTCAGACTGATAATGTTTCACACACTTCATCTCCTGCTACTTCTACTTCTTCTTCTACATCCCACACTACACCTCAAACTACACCTCAAACTACACCTCAAACTACACCTCAAACTAGTTCAACCTCTTCTTCAGAAGACATCATAGTTCCAAGACATTCTACTCGTCCTAAAAAACCACCGTCTTATCTTACTTCTTATCATTGTAATCTTGCTGCTTTACCATCTACTCCACATTGGTGTAATTTGGTACAATATGATCATATGCCTGATTATCACAAGGCTTTTATTTCTCATCATCAATCTTTGATTGAGCCTACTAGTTATACTGAAGCAGCTTCTCAACCATTATGGTCAGAAGCAATGTCAAAAGAAATCCAAGCTCTTACTGATAATAAGACTTGGGATCTTGTTGATTTACCCCCAGGGAAGAAAGCCATATCTTGTAAATGGGTTTATAAAACTAAACTTCATGCAGATGGTACACTTGAACGTTGCAAAGCACGACTTGTTGCCAAAGGTTTCACTCAGCAATATGGCATCGATTATGAAGATACTTTTTCTCCTGTTATTAAAATGAGCTCAGTTCGTTGTTTAATTGCATTGGCAGCCAGTCGACAGTGGCCATTATTCCAACTGGATGTTAACAACGCGTTTTTGCACGGAGACCTTTCTGAAGAAGTCTATATGAAGGTTCCTCCTGGTATCTCTCATAAACCAAATCAAGTTTGTAGACTACGAAAATCTCTATACGGACTGAAACAGGCCTCACGAACTTGGTTTGAGAAACTTGTCAGTGAACTTATTTCTCTGGGATACTGTCAATCAAAGAACGACTATAGTTTGTTTATCAAAAAGTCTCCCAGTAACATTACTATTGTTGCTGTGTATGTTGATGATATTATTGTTACTGGAGATTTTCCCACTGAAATTGAGCATCTTAAATCTCATTTAGATCATACTTTTGGTATTAAAGATCTGGGCTTACTTCATTATTTTCTAGGCATTGAGGTGGGATATGTTACTAATGGCATTTTGCTTAGTCAAAAGAAGTTTACTGCTGATATTCTCAAGGATTGTGATTGTGATTTATCTAAATCTGCAGTAACTCCTCTTCCATTGCAGCTCAAATTGTCATCTACATCAGGTTCTTTATACCCTCACCCTGATCACTACCGTTCGCTTGTGGGAAAACTAAATTATCTCACTAATACACGACCAGATCTTTCATATGCTGTTCAAACTTTAAGTCAATATATGCAACAACCTCGTATTCCACACTATGAGGCTTTGTGTCATACTTTAAGGTATATTTCTCATACAATTGGCCAAGGTATTCTTCTCTGTGCTACTGATAAACTCACACTTCAGGCTTTTTCAGACTCTGATTGGGCATCTTGTATAGATACTAGAAAGTCAGTCACTGGTTATATTATGCTCTTGGGTAATTCTCCCATTTCCTGGAAGTCTAAGAAACAATCAACTGTTTCACGATCTTCATCTGAGGCAGAATACCGTGCCATGGCTTCTGCAGCATCTGAAGTCACTTGGCTTGTTCGTTTACTAGAAGAACTTGGTGTTTCTTCTCTTAAACCAGTTACTTTACACTGTGATAACCAATCTGCTTTACATATTGCCAAGAACCCTGTTTTTCATGAACGAACGAAACACATAGAACTTGACTGCCATTTTACACGAGACAAGGTTCTTGAAGGTCTTCTCCAATTATCTTATTTGCCTACTACTCATCAGCTAGCTGACATTCTAACCAAGGTGTTACCTGCTCCACATTTTCGTGATCTGATATCCAAGCTAGGAATGTCGAAGCCTATACTAACATCTGCTTCTCCATCTCCAAGCTTGAGGGGGGGTATTGGTTTATCTCAGCAAACTACAACAGCAACTAGTTACAGCCAAAGTTGCTGTCAAGATGCAAAGTTGCTGTCAAGATGTCAAGATGCAAAGTTGCTGTCAAGATGCAAAGTTGCTGTCAAGGATGATGCAAAGTTGCTGTCAAGATGCAAACTTGCTGTCAAGGCTCAGCAAATACAAGCATCAAGTTACTGTCAAGTTAGTTAGTGCCAGCTGTTACATTCTACACCACAATCTGTTACATTCTGTTATAGATATTTTCTGTAACAAACTTTGTATATATATAGACAGTTAAAGTAGAGAGTAGAGTAGTTATAACAATGAGTTAGTAAGATTTGTATAGATTGATTTCTCTTCTTCATAGCAACATATATTCAGTTTATTCTTCATCAATGGCGTTTGAGCTTGAGCATTGTGAAAGTTTAGTAAAACTTTTAAGAGGGGATTAATAATATTAATCGATCGAAATTTCTCACTGATATAGAGATATTATAATTTTAGAGGGGTTCTACTTCAATAGGTATTCACAATTAAAGTAATAAACGGAAGTAAATTGTACGAGTAACCTCACGTCCTCACCCTTTGCAAATCGAAAAGTAGACTTAGCAAATGCTCCATGGCATATACAAACTCGTAAAGTCCTACTAAACGGCCGTGACAGTAAGTAATATTTCATCTTCCAAGGACCACCTTCTTTCCTTTTTAAATTAATTAACTGATAATATTGATCAGTAAATTTAACAACCTTCTAAATTTGAATTTGTGGTTATAATAATTTAAATTGTAGTTTTCAAAAAAAAAAATTGTATGTGTTACTATAATAAAATGAATAAAAATATTGATACAATAAAATAAAGATAATTCTGTTTTAATATAATTCAAACAAAATCATCTGTTCTCCAAGACTCCAACCAAGTTTGCATCACCTTGTCTATTTATACCCACCAAGCTCATCC
Organism: Kitagawia praeruptora; assembly: GCA_037693485.1. Taxonomy (NCBI): domain Eukaryota; kingdom Viridiplantae; phylum Streptophyta; class Magnoliopsida; order Apiales; family Apiaceae; genus Kitagawia; species Kitagawia praeruptora. Next base: position 55,685,567 of record CM075347.1, read on the forward strand.
TCCCTTATCTCCTCCTTGGTAATAATCCATCTATCACAAAACCAATGAAAACACATCATATCTCTCTCTCTCTCTCTCTCTCTCTCTCTCTCTCACTTCTCTTTACATATATACCTACATATATATGTTCATGATGAAATGCATTAATCTATCTCTAGTACTTCATACTGGAAAGAATTCGAAGTCATGCGATGGCAATAGTTGAAGCTGCCAGCATGATCTAATTAACTTTGTGTTTTCGATCCAAGGAAATATTAGATCATGTGGTTGCTTCACCTGTTGTTTGTTGCATGAGAAACCCTATTTCTCTTAATGTGTGTGTGTAGTAGTAGTAAGTAGCTTGAAATTACTGACAAGAATTTGGTGTGCTTGACAATTTATGAGTTCTCGATCGGTGGTTTTTTGGGATTTGATTTTTGATTTTCTATTTTCGTCAAGTCTCTTGACAGAGCTAGTACATTATCGCATACTTGTGACCATTCTAGATTTCTAGTAGTACTCATGTTTGATGACACAAGTATGTCTGCAGTTGTATCTGGAGTACCAACATTTTTGCACCTGGATGAAAAAGAATCACCTCATCCATGCTTAGTTATTAATGTTTCTTGTGTGTACACTTCAATGAATTATGTGTGTGCTAACAAAAATCTTATCGAAGAGTTTTTGAAGTGTGGGGATCACTTTTTTTTTTTTTTGCAATGATTGATTAATTTTTATAAAAAATTTGCTTTTCTTAAAAAAATTTGGAATCTATGACGTTTTGCATTAATTCAAAATTTTAATTTTGTTGGCACAAAACCATATTCATATAAAAGCATATGTAAATTTGGCGTAGGAAGATATATCATTATATAAAGTGAATTATTAGAAAATGCATAAATCATTACAAGAAAATGAATTCATCATATAGGTGCAAATGTATGAAACCCTCTGTATATTTTCCCCTCCGTGCAAAATAATTAAGAGTAAGGCTGTAAATGTAAATGAATCAAACCGAATCCAACTCTTAATTGTTCATATATCAGTTCATTATAAATACGTTGAATTTGAACTTGAACTGGGACTTTTATCGAGCCAATATAATTTTATTTGTGTACTATTAACTCGTTAAGAAAAATACTATTCACGAATATATTCGCAAACGAATATGTCGCATGAACTGCTTATAAATATTAGCTCCTGAACATGTCATGTATACTGTTCATGATCACGTGTTCATGAACACCTTATATTTTTAAGAAAATTGTTAGTGCATTAAAAATGAAAAGAAAGTAGGGAGGCAAAACCTCGAAAATTAAAGACATATTTCTAGTCTACACTTATCAATGAGTCAAATTTTGATCAGATTTAATTCAACTAAGGTTATAATTTACAACGTAACATGTATTAGAATTTTATTCTTTATATAAGAATAATGTATAAATTTAATAAAAAAAGATAATGGACTGAAAAAATAAACTATCATATTAATTATTTCATAGACATTACAATTATTTATTAATTATCATGAATTCAAGAATTCTTGTAAAATGTTAGTTAAATATCTTTACGGTCAAATGTATTGAGTTTGTACACAAATCATTCATGAATCATATTTATGGGCTTGTTTAATAATTTGATTCATGAATTATATTAACGAAGTTGTTCATACATTATACAATCGAACTTGTTCGTGAACTTTCAATTCGAACTATATAGTGCTCAAATTCAACTCGTTTAAGTGACGAACCTCAAAATCATGTTCGTGTTCGACTCATTTACAAATCTAACCGAACTCGAATTGGAAATTTTTCGAATCGGACACCGAACTATTCGTGAGCATATCAATTCATTTACAGTCCTAATTAAGAGATAAAAATATGGAAAGTAAAAATCAATTATCAATGATGTATTGTTTAGTTCATTAATTTAGTGTAGATCACTATAGAATTAATACATTTTATATACTAGTGATACGCACACAGATATTTTGCAAATTATTTAACAATAATGATAAAGTAAATAAATTAAATATGTTTTTGTGTATTTTCGTTTCGTATTTTCGTATACTCATAATTAAAATCGAAATCGACTCGAAATCATTTCGTGTATTCATATTTAAAATCGAATCCGAAACATTTCATTTCGAGTCAACACGAAAGTACACAAAATTTTTGTATACTTTTAGTTAACACAAAACGACCCGAAGTAACATGAAACGATTATATCTGAATACACGAAATAAATATGAAATACTATTGAATATGTAAAATGAGTGACTAAAAATATGCGAAATTCTAATGAATACGTAAAATAAAATACGTATATAATATTTATGATGGTATGTAAAAATAATATATACTCCCTCCGTCCCTCTTGATTCTTTACGTTTGCGGACCTGTTTTCGGCACGGATTTAAGGTGCATTTTAAGGATAGTTCTATAATTTATTTTTGATATTTTCTTTTTTTGTATAAAAATAGAACAATCCTATTTTTATAGAAAAAAAAAGAAAATATCAAAAATAAGTTATAGAACTATCCTTAAAATGCACCTTAAAATGCGTGTCAGACACGCACTTTTTTATGTAAAGAAATGGGTGGGACAGAGGGAGTATATATATGGAGTTAAGTTCTATGGAGACCACCATTTGAGTGGAGACCGTGGAGAATATACATTATGCACTCAAAACATTACAAAACATATATATTTGCAAAGAATGTTCAATTAACATTATTATTTCATTCAAAATCTTAAAAATCATATATGATTTGCAAGCAGAACATGTTTTGGAGAACAATACGTTCTGCAATATTTTGTTTGCAGAACATACATGATTTTCAGGATTTTTAATGAAATTTGCATGTAAAACATATATGATCTTCAAGATTTTCATTGAAATAGATGGTATAGTGATTTTCATATAACATGATTTTCAATAAATAAGTTTTTGCAATGTTTTGATTGATATTGGTCTCCGGTCTCCACTAAAAATGTTGGGCCCCATAGAACTTAACCATATATATATATAGGCTTTTGCTCCATACAGAACACTCTTATATTACAAACAAGAAAGAACATCTTAAATCTATTAGATCCTTTGGCCCCGCCAGGGGCACCCAATACAAAAAGTTGTTATTTTTTTACCCTCTATCAAGCTTGCAAAAAAAAAATAAAAATTAATGTTCATGATGACGTCACTGATGACATCATCGTCATGAACAGTAACTTTTTAAATTTTTTTTTTTTTTGAGATGATGGATGGATAGAGGGTAAAAAAATAAGAACTTTTTGTATTGGGTGGCCCCGCCAGGGGCAATGGATCTATTAGATATGAGGTGTTTTTTATTGTTTGTTATATAAGGTGTTTGCTAGGGAGTCCAACCATATATATATATATATATATATATATATATATATATATATATATATATTATATACTTTCATATAACCAAAATGAAAATCCATATATGACACTAAATATTTCATATAATTTCGTATTCGTATATTTTCTTCATATTTCATGTATCCGAAAGCAAAAAATAAAATCATATTTTTATGTCATTTCATGTCATGTTTATCAGATCTAGTTGTAGGTCCTCACCGCCGGGAGAGGGCGGCTGAGTGAACATATCACATTTAACATGTTCAAGTTGTATAAAACAGTGGCAGAATTGTGAACAGTGTGGCATGTGAGCCTACGTAACCCTTTCAAACGATTTTCGTTTCTCTCTCGTGTCAAATTTTGGAATTTTCTACACACATATATATCACTACTCAAACAGAAAAAACACTAGCACAGCATTACCATGTACACATTCCTGTTCATATCGATAATATACATTATATTAGAATAATATAAGATTGACAGTGATTAATTAGGCTGATAATACAAAAACAGTCGCTCTAACTTAATATATATTAGAATAATATATTTCGTGTACGCTTTTCTCATTTAAAAAAGTGCAGCATATATATTGGTGAGTTCTAACTTAATTGATACGATCTTTTTTGTATTCTTTGATATGATCAAGAGTTCAATTCCCCTTCAACAAATAAATTGTTAAGAGAGCTATACAAATCTGTATGACCCAATATGCATGCTCTGGTAAAAGTACATGTGATAGGGTACATGCCTACAGATGAAAGATCTCGAAAATTTCAAATTTCTTAAATATTTTAGCATGAAAAACTGCAGAATGGTATTACATAAAATATGAAAAATATACAAAATAATTGTTAAATCATTGAAAGAAAACGGTTTGACATAGAGTGCATCACAATAAATGTTTATGAGATTTTTTTTTTTTTTTTTTACATTTGTTCCAAGATTAGATTTCTCACAGTACTTGGTACACTACTCAGTCCCCAAAAACTGCACAAAAGATGTGAATGGTTGTAGATTTTGATTCTCTAAAGTTTCATGGACGTTTCTTGTCACTCTCAAAAATCAATTATATCATAGAAAATGTGTAAAATGATAACTAAAGAGTAAGATTCTAGGTTCTTAAATTTCTTTATTAGGAATGGTCCCTCCATGCATGGGCCATGTGGATTGTGGTTGGCATTACAATAACGTTCTTGTCTTTTTTAGCTCCAGCTGCTGCAGAGCTTAATTTTGTTCACACGTATAAAGTCTGTGGATGCATGCAGGGGCGTAGCCTGGATTTGGATTCACTGGGGTCAAAATCTTCGGTCGTCTTCTCCGGCGACCAGTCATCTTTTTCGATGGTCCCGCAGGGAAATTTTTTTTACCGAAAATTATCAATGTGTAGATTTTTCCTAATTTAATACATATAAATATGCATCAGTTATACATCTTGGGGCGGCAATTACAGGATTTTCCTGTCAAAATTAAAAGTTAGTGGGGTCAAAAATGAAACTAGTTACAATAATTATTTTTTTCAGTGGGGTCAAAATTCAAATTTACTACTATAAATATTTTTTCTAAAAAAATATATACATAAAAATTTTGTTTTTTAAAATTTCAGTGGGGTCAGATGACCCCGCTCGCCATACATTGGCTACGCCCCTGGATGCATGCACATATCCATATCTATATTTGTGTATATGACATTATATAGATGCACCAAGGCATCGAGGAAATCACGTCACATTTTGGGGTTAATCAACCTACTATTCTCATCTAATTGATAACAACAATGAAAACCTAATTGATTATGTTTATTTTGTAGACAAAGAGGATTCCAATGCATAATTATATTGGGGTTGTTTGGTCCATGATGTTCAATTAAGAGCATCTAAAAGAGTCTGTTATAGCCAAAATTCGGTTCGGGTATTTTCAAGATGGATTCGGGTCAAATACGGGTTCAATTTGGAGAATTCTAGGATTAATTAGGGTTTTGGCAGAAAAGGGAGAAGTCAGGCTGCGCCCTCTCTTTCTCTACAAAGAGGGCGCGCCCTAAATATAAAACATGGTGACAAATTGATTCAAGGTGATTTTCTGAGAAGACATTGAAGAAATCTTTCCTAGGATTCCACTCAAGTGTGGATTCCATTCAAGATGGGATTCTACTCAAGCTGGAATTCCAGAAGAAGAAGAATTCCCTCATGTCGTATCTCAGGAGGGGGATGTCCGTCGCAGAAGGTCTCCAGGGATTTGCCTGGATTTAAGGATCCTTCTTAAACACTAAGGGCGCGCCCTAAGGTGGCCGGAAAGATGGGGACTTTCTGGTGTGTGCTTTGGGAGCTCTATTCCTGTAGCCAATGGGCGCGCCCTCATTGGGGAACTTTGGAGTAATCCTGCACTTTGCACCCAAAAGCTCTGGATCACCTGTCCTGCTATCTGGTGGGTGCTTCTCATTCGGGGGACAGGGATGCGTTCTGCACTTGGGGTAGTCTTGAGATCCTGGATGAGCCTTGGGCCTTTGTGGTTAGGCCTCATAGTAGAACATTCCGGAAGCTGGTCCGTTATCCAAGCCCATTTGGGTTTCTTGCTCTCCAAGAACTACGTATGGCTTGATCCCCTATAAATACCGGGGTACGTAGGCCGATTGGGGGGTTGGAAGTCGAGAGCTCTGAAATAGCCGCCACTAACCCTATCAATCTCAGCCACCAATTACGCTCAACCATCACACACCACCGTTTTCTCCGGTAAAGAACCACCGCATTAGATCTTGTTTCCAGCGACGTACCTCGAATTTTGTTGTTACCAAATTCCTCCGTCAACAAATTGGCGCTAGAAGGAGGGGAGCCAATCAAGATCTTCATCTTAGGAGGAAAAGATATCTCACAATCAACGCATGGGTTCTCACGAAGAAGATGATTACGTTCTGAAGATAGTTTGGGGGGTAACCAAGCTCGTCATGAAGCTTATGTTCCGGAGGAAATCCCCGTTCCTCCACACCACCATGGAATTCCAGCCGGCGGCGGTGGCCAGCCGCCCGTTCTTATCAATAACGCGGCATTAATGGAACAGCTGTATCGTATGGGAGATGCCATAAATAGTTTCGGAGCAAGATTGAGTTCTGTGGAGGAAGTGCAAGAATCTAGGAGAAAATCTCGGAGTATCCCACGAAATCATCGCCGAACAGGGAAAGCCCTCCAAGTCGAGGAAAGCTCTCGTAGAGACGGCGAAGTGTAGGAGAAGAGATTTCAGCTAATTACTCCTCGAAGGTTAGAATACTCTGATCCTATTATTGAACATCCTAGTGAAGATAACTCTGATCGCAGGTTGTCGAATCCCGAAGCTTGGGCGCGCCCTCACCCTCACCGCTCAGGGCGCACCCCTAATGAGATTCGGCGAGATGAAGAACAGATTGCTAGGGAGAAGAGAGATTTTGCGAGTTTGAAAGAACGCCTTGGAATAAGGCTGAATGACGATGATCTCAGGATATACCTCCTCGAACTTCAGAAAGACAACAATTTGGAATCGCGGCCCCGTGATCCACAGCGCGCGCCCCCTGTCAATGACAGGTCGAGGCCCCTTGGACATGAGCGAGCCCTTCCTCGGAATGAAAATCCACAGCGCGCGCCCCCTGTTAATAACAGGTCGCGGCCCCTTGGACTTGAGCAAGTTCCTCATCGAGGTAATGCTGGGAGGCGAAATAGCCATGATAACAGTGATAGAAGAATGGAGCTATACAGGGGAGAAAGACAACCTCGTGATAGAGAGGGCGCGCCCTCGGGTTTTAGACCCCCTCGCATTCATCAAGTTCATTCAAGCACCTCTAGTGAGTCAAGGTCAAGGACGCGCCCTAACTCAGGGGAACAATATCAAAGAGGATCGCAAGGAAATCCACAACCTCGAGGGAATCAACGGCCTCAGGGAAATCCAGAGAGTGAGGGAAATCCTCGAGGTCAGCAAACTCAAACTCAAGGGGATGTTGAGGTTCAACCTCAAGCAGGAACTCAAGGAGGTGTTCCGACAGCGGCTCCACCTCCACCCCGGGGGGTACACAAACTGTAACACAACCGAATATTCAGAATGTTCCCGGGGTTGGAACTTTCAATGTGGATGACTTGAAGAAGCTCCTTGCTCACCTGGATGGAGGAAGAATATCTGCTACTGCGCAAACATCCTCTCCATTCTCAACTGAAGTTAGAGAGGCGCAGCTTCCTACCGGGTATAGATCCATGACAAATGATTTGCGCTTTCATGGAAACGCAGACCCTGTTGAATTCCTCGGACGCTTTGACATCGAGATGGATGTTTATCAAGTGACCGAGCTGGCTAGGTGTCGATTGTTGGCAGCAACTTTTAGGGAGAGTACTTAGCAATGGTTTCAGAAACTTGGCCCGGGAGTGATTATACATCTTGGCACGTGATGAGGAATTTGTTTTTGACTAAATTCCAAGCGGCAGTGAAGTATGCTCCTCCAATCACAACTTTAGCTAATATCAAGCAAAGGGAAGAAGAGAGTTTGCAGACTTATTTCAAAAGATTTAACTCGGAATCTACTTTGGTGAGAGGACCGACTGATGAAACGCTCAAGAGTTTCTTGATAGCTGGATTATCAGTAGGAACTGATTTCTGGAAGCATCTTCAAGGGCGAGATCCACCTACTCTGGCCGATGTGTTTGCACAGGCTGAATCTTTTAAGATCGTAGAGCAATCCTTAGCAGACAATCGGAAATCAGATTCTCAAAGCGATGTTAAGGGAAAGACTAACAAGAGGAAGGACAGGTCACCTAGCCCAACACGTCGTATAGTGACTGGTGCCAATCGAGTGAATTTAGCTGATTCTAGAGGAAATTGGGGTCCCCCAGATACTTACACCTATGATCAAAGGCCGAGTAATTATACTCCCCTGGCAGCCTCCATTGAACATATTTTCGAAGTAAACAAAAATAAAGAATTTTTCAGGAAGCCATAGCCTCTCTCTTCTTGGCAAAGTAAAGACAAGAGGAAGTATTGTGAATTCCATGAGTCTTCAGGGCACAATACTTATGAGTGTCATCAATTGAAGGATGAAATTGAAGATTTGATCAAGGAAGGATATTTGACAGAATGGATTGTCAGAGAGGTGAAAAAACATAGGGAGAATCCTGATAAGAGAGATGGAGGGCGCGCCCTCCATGGTGATGGCAAGCCCGAAGAGAAAAAGTTCGTCAAGGAAGGAAGTATTCACACCATTTTTAGAGGACATCACCTGGGAGGCGACAGTAATCATGCTATGGAGAGGTATGCTAGAGAAGCAAGATACCAGCCTCTTACAAATGTGAATAGCTTGGAGTTGAGGCCACCCAAATTGTTTAAAGGAGAGTATGCAGATATTATTTTCACTGAAGAAGAAGCTAGGTGGGTACATCATCCCCACAATGATGCTTTGGTGGTAGCCATTCAGATTGGTTCCAAAAATGTGCATCGAGTTTTTGTTGACAATGGAAGTTCAGTGAATATTCTGTACTATAGTACTTATAAGAAGCTGGGACTTCTAGATAAGGATATGATTCAAGACAACGGTTGGATCTATGGATTTTCGGGTGAGTCTGTGAAGGTCATGGGGGCTATCAAGCTACCAGTAACTCTCGGGGAAGGAACTCTTTCTGTGACTTAAATGATGGATTTCATGATTTTGAATGTGGAATCGTCACACAATGCTTTGGTGGGTCGTCCCTTGTTGAAAGAAATGAAGGTTGTGACCTCCATCTATCATCTTGCAATGAAGTTTCCTACGCCAAACGGTGTGGGAACAATCCGAGGATCCCAGCATGATTCAAGGGATTGTTATCACAAGGCAATCAAGGGATTCAGAAGACAGCAGGATGGAGGGCGTGCCCTCAGTGAAAGTAGTTCAGGGGTTATGAGTATTGTCCCGGGAGAAGTAAAGGTCCATTATCTTGTCCAAGAACCAGTAGAAGACGCGCCCCCATTGAGGGCGCGCCTTGAGGAGAGTATTCCGGTACTTGGAGATTTACAGGAAGGAATTCTGAAGGAAATTGAGGAAGATTCAGAAGAAGTAATTTCTGTGAATATTAGAGGAGAACAGGTTGAAGGTAGACGCATGCTACTTGAGGGTTTGGTGCATACCCTTGTTGAGGAAGACTTCCCTCTTAAAGAGGACGCGCCCTCCAAGGATGCAGCACCGATGGAAGATCCACGAAGTTTTGATTTTGATCTAGATCCAAGAACACCACAACCTGTGGAAAAAACATGACCTGCTGAGGATACCATCCCAATCATGGTGGATGAGAAAGATGCAGGTAAAGTTTTGAGAATTGGATCTCAACTGAATTCCAAGTTGAGAGGAATGCTCACTAATTTTCTCTTGAATAATTTGGATGTCTTTGCTTGGAGTCATGCTGATATGGTGGGAATCGATCCAAAGGTTATGTGTCATCATCTGAACATAGATCCCACCAAGAAAGGAATTCGCCAGAAACGTCGACCTGTGAGTGGAGAAAGAGCAATAGCATTGAAAGAGGAAGTTGATAGACTTCTAGATGTTGGTTTGATCAAGGAATCATATTATCCAGATTGGTTGGCTAATCCAGTTCTTGTCAAGAAGCCTAATGGAAAGTGGAGAACTTGCGTGGATTTCACGGATCTGAACAAGGCTTGTCCTAAAGATAGTTTTTCTCTCCCTCGAATTGATCAGTTGGTGGATGCTATAGCTGGCCATGCTCTTTTGAGTTTCATGGATGCTTACTCGGGCTACAATCAGATTCCTATGTATGAGCCAGATCAAGAGCATACTTCTTTCATCACAGATAGAGGTTTGTACTGTTACATTGGAATGCCATTCGGTTTGATCAACGCCGGAGCCACCTATCAGAGGTTGGTAAACATGATGTTCAAAGATCTGATTGGGAAAACTATGGAAGTGTATGTGGATGATATGCTTGTTAAATCTTTGAGGGCGGAAGACCATGTGAAGCACTTAGAGCAGATGTTCGGAGTATTGAGGAAGTTCAGGATGAAGTTGAATCCTCAAAAATGTATGTTTGGAGTGGAATCCGGAAAGTTCTTGGGATTCATTGTCAACCATCGCGGGATCGAGGCGAATCCAGCCAAGATTAAAGCCTTACTTGACATGAAATCTCCATCTAGTGTGAAGCAAGTTCAGAGTTTGGCTGGGAGAATTGCCGCACTAAATCGCTTTGTGTCAAAATCTTCAGATAGATGCAGAGAATTCTTCAAGGCAATCAAGGGAGCATCCAGAGATTTCACGTGGACTCCTGAGTGTGAAGAAGCTTTTCAGAAAATCAAGGAGCAGTTGGGGAATCCTCCGCTCTTAGCCAAGCCCGTGGGAGGAGAAACTTTGATATTGTACTTGGCAGTTTCGGAGTACTCCATTAGTGCAGTGTTGGTAAGAGAAGAGATTGATCATTAGTCCCCGGTTTACTATGTGAGCAAGCGTTTACATGATGCAGAGACTCGATACACCAGCATGGAAAAGTTGGTTTACGCTTTAATCTTGGCGGCAAGGAAACTTCGTCCTTACTTTCAAGCTCATAAGATCGAGGTTCGTACTGCTTATCCATTTAGAAGTATTCTTCACAAACCGGAAGCTTCAAGAAGAATGTTGAAATGGGCCATCGAATTAGGGCAGTTCGATTTGGGATATACACCAAGAACAACAATTAAAGGTCAGGCTTTAGCAGATTTCATCCTGGAGTTTGATTTAGAGACCGAGGAAAAGTCACTTGTATTAGTGGAACCTGGAATTCCTCCTAAGAGGGCGCGTCCTCTTGAGGAAGTTCCCCAACCTTGGTGGAGGTTGCACGTAGATGGAGCAGTGAACAATGGGGGAGCTGGTGCAGGTGTAATCTTGGTGATGCTTGAAGGAAATCAATTCATGAGTGCAATTCACTTCAAATTCGAGGCAACTAATAATGATGCGGAGTATGAAGCTTTGATTAACGGATTGAAGATGGCTTTGGAAATGAAGGTAGCAAATTTGATCATGTCAAGTGATTCGGAGTTAGTAGTCAGGCAGATCAAAGGAGGTTTTCAGTGTAGAGGTCCGAGAACAGAGCTTTATATGAAGTGTTCACAGCGATTAATTCAAAAGTTTCGTGAAGTGAGGTTGGAATGTATTCCTCGGGATAAAAATTGCAGTGCAGATGTTTTAGCAAAGTTGGGATCCCAGAGAGATGCTATGTTGCTAGGAACGGTTCCTCTACAGGTTCAAGAAGTGCCAAGCATTCCGGAAGTGGAAGTCATGGAAATGGAGATTATCTCGCAAGTTACTTGGATGACTCCAGTTCTAGAGTATCTCCATAAGGGGATTCTCCCGAGCGATAAAATTGAAGCAAGGCATCTTCGATATCATGCTGCTAGGTTTGTAGAGTATGACGGAATTCTATACAAGAGAGGTTTCAATCAACCGCTTCTAAAATGCATAGATGGAGATGAATGCAATTATATCCTAAGGGAGGTGCATGAAGGAATTTGTGGCAATCACTCGGGGGCTGGTTCGTTGGCAATGAAGGTATTAAGGCAAGGTTATTATTGGCCTACTATGAAGAAGGATGCCTATGAGTTTGTCAGGGCATGTGATAAATGTCAGAGGTTTGCCAACTATTCCATGAGTCCGGTGACTACTTTGACTTCCTTATTAAGCCCATGGCCATTTGCTATGTGGGGAATAGATCTTATTGGAGAACTCCCTAAATCTAATGGAGGAGTCAAGTATGCTGTGGTTGCTGTGGATTACTTCACCAAATGGGCGGAAGCAATGCCCTTGGCCACAATCACTGCAAAGAAAATCAAGGATTTTGTGTTCAACTCAATTATGTGCAGGTTCGGGATTCCTTACAAACTTATTTCAGATAATGGAAAGCAGTTTGATAGCAAAGAGTTGTGAAAGCTATGTGAAGATTTAGGAATCAAGAAAGAGTTTGCAGCTGTGTATCACCCTCAGAGTAATGGGCAGACTGAAGCTATTAACAAGATAATTAAGCACACTTTGAAGACCAAGTTGGAAGAAAGCAAAGGGAATTGGCCCGAGGAACTTCCTATGGTCTTATGGTCGTATAACACAACTCCAAGAACCACAACTGGAGAGTCTCCTTTCATGTTGTCTTATGGGTGTGAGGCAATGGTTCCAGTAGAAATTGGAGCAGGGTCATTCCGAAGAGATTTCTATGAGGAAGAATCGAATATGGTGAACCAAAGGCTAAATCTTGATTTCCTAGAAGAGATAAGGGGAAATTCGCAGTTGAGGTTGGGAACCTATCAATAAAGAGTTGCAAGATACTATAACCGGAAAGTGAAGACACGTCTTTTCAACATGGGAGATTTGGTTCTTCGGAAGGTCATGCCGAATACAAGGATAGCTGCGCATAGAGTCTTCGGTCCAAATTGGGAAGGACCTTACAAGATCAAGTCTATCATTTGGGAAGGCACTTATCATCTGGAAGACTTGGATGGTAACACAATCCCAAGAGCATGGAATGCAGAGCATTTGAAGAAGTACTACCAGTAGGGTGCGGCTTCGGCCCCCTATTTTATGAAGGCTTATATATATGTTTGACTAGAATCAATAATTGTTCTCCTAGTCTAGGGGGTAGTACACATACGCCTTTCCTAGTTCTAGTCGAGATTTGCAGTTTTTACATCGTGTTTTTTCAAGAAATTATTCTCCTTAGCTCGGGGGGTAGTACATGTATACTTCCCTTGTTCTGTCGAGACTTGAGTTTAATAAAGAATTTGTTTGAAGATTAATGAAGTATATCAAGACATTTTTTCAAGTTTTTTGAAAATTTTTTCATTGAGGTACAAGAGGTTGTGTCCCATGCCTCAGGGCGCGTCCTGTAAAGAAGTGCATAATTACAAGCAAATTTTTTACAAGTTCAAGTTCTGGAAAGGGCAATGCCTTAGGGCGCGCCCTCGACTTATATTTAAAGGTTTTATGGAGGTGTTCTTTTCTCACGGTTACAAATCCATGTTGAAGACGTCTTTTTAGATAAAGTTAAGATGTCAAATAAATTAAAATTATGAAGGAAAGGTTGCGCCCCTCGCATAGGGCGCGCCCCTATTGGAAGTAATTATCAAATTAAAAGCATTAAACATAATGAAGTTCAAGAGACATCAAAGTTATGTATTACAACTTGCAGGGTTTTACAAAGGACCCGCACCTTGGAAAGTTAATGAATTTCAAAGCAAAAGGGTGAAATGAATAAATCTTAAGGAGCATCCTTGCTTGGGGAAGCATTCTTGATTGGAGAAGGTTGGACACCAGAAGCAATTTCAGAGACCTTGTCTGGGTTTGGGATGGCAGTTTCATTTTGTTCATTATTTTGCACGGTTTCAAGGGGTACTTCCTCTGTAGAGGGCACGCCCTCAAGAGGTGGTTCTAGCCCCAGTTCGACTCTTTTTGCTTTGATAGCATCAGCATTATCGATTTTGAACTTTGCTATATCTTCAGCACAGCCAGGTCCGAACTTGCTCCAGTCATAATCAGGATCATTGGATAGGAAGCCAAGAAGATAGAAATCGAAACCTGCTTGGAAGTTGCGATCTTGAACAGCTTGTCTTTCCTCCTTCCAACAGTCAAGTTTTTCGATTTCAAGAGCATCACGTTGTACTTTTAACTCTTCAAATTCCTTTTCCAATTTATCATTCTTGTCACAAAGGAACTGGCGGTGATCAAATGATTCTTTAAGCTCATCTCTAATAGCAGCAAGATCAGCATCCTTAGCATTGCAGACTTTCTTCCATTTGTTATCACTCTCTACCACCATCTTTTCAAGCTTCCTGTTGTCAGATTCCAGTTTGTTGAGATGAAGTTTCTCTTTATGAAGTCTTTGGGCGCGCCCTAAAGATTGAATCAGAAGTTGTGATGAGGCTTGAATCATAGAGTGAATCTCGTCCTCAGCTTTTAGATTCTGCCAAGTCTGGACTTTGTCACTTCCAACATAGGAGGCTGCTGTTGGACAAATGAGTGTTTCAACATATGAGGACGCATCCTCAACCCTTTGCCTTTTGTTATGATCATTGATCAAGTTTTGAGAAATTTCAACACTCCTCTTTGGAGCCTCTGCAGGGACAGATGAAACTTTCTTGTCTTTAGGATCTCTCTTCTACACAGGGCGTGCTTTTGAATCAGAGGGGCCTGCAATGTCATCCTTTTTCTTGGTGGCTCCAAACCCACGAGGAATCTTTGGCGCCATGTCTGAAATGAAAAATACAAAAATGATTAACATAAGTCATTAAGTACATATGGCACATAAGCATAGGGCATGTATAGCATGAATGTGATAAGAAAAGATCAAGTAATAACAAGAGAACGCGTCCCCAGGATACCGGGATTAAAGGACGCGTCTTCTTCGACTATATCATCATTTTCAGCATCCTCAAGGTCTTCATCTTCGTCATCAAAAGGATTATTTATGGGTAATCCATTCCTAAAGTGTTGGAAAGGAACTATTGTTCCAACCTCTTTGGAAAGGATCCCCACTCTTTTGAGGTTTTCCTCAGTTACAAGGGTCTTCAAGTCAAAGCTGCCAGGAGGGAGTTCCAGAATAGATTGTGCACGAAGTAAAGGCTCGCCAAATAAATCATTTTGAATTCTTTTGACTAAGAACAAAGAATGGAAGGAGGAAGATTAGCGGTTGAATAAAAGTAATTAAAGGAAATAAACTTAAGAGGGCGCGTCCTTACAAGGTTTTGGGTTGAAAACAACTCTGATCCTTTCAACATCCCAGAGGTAAAAGAATGGCTCCTTCCATTTCTTTATGTGAGAAACCTTGCCTTCAGAAAAACCTTTCTTATTGTGTTTTTTATTCACCACAAAGTAGAAGTAACCTTTGTTACTCTTCCTGATTCCAAAAAAGTAGCTGAATTCGGGCATACTTGGAGCATTATATCCTTTATCACGGTAAAGAATATACAGGGCAGCAACTAACTTAAAACTATTGGGAGATAGTTGTGCAGGCGCTATGTTGTACCATTCAATGATTTCTCTGTAATAAGGGTGTAAAGGCGTGCCCAATCCTAAGGCAATCAATTTGGGAGTTAATACCATTCTTGGAATTCTGAAGTCACCCCCGTAATTAAAGATATGTGGTCTCATCATGTCAGGAGGGATTCCCCATATCCCATTCATGTTGTAGTACCTCATGCACCATTCAACTTCTGCAGCAGTGGCAGTACTGGACAGGCCAACACAAGAAAATTTGCCTGCCAATTTTCGTTTTCTGTTTCTTTCTACCTCGGTGAAATCCTCAGAAAAATCGCTCCAGTTCAAATCTAAGGCATCTCCATCAATTGGAGAGTGGATGTATGGATTTGGGGAAGGGGGTGGAGAGAGAGGAGTCTGAGGAAAAATAGCATCAGAAGAAAGCGCGTCCTGAGAATTGATATGGTCACTGTCTTCGTCTGAAACAACTTTTTTCCCGATATTTTGGGAAGGCCCAATGTCAGTAAAGTCATCATCTAACCAATCCTCCAGGTAGGGTTTGTAGATAGTGGGAGATTTTGGGGGAATTTTAAGTTTACCTTTTTTGGAGCTAAGGGGAATGTTATCAATAGAAGAATCACTGGAGGATCCTGACATCTCAAAGTTTTGCAATTCTTCAATAAGGCGTGTTCTATCTTCGAGAAGAATAAAGGAAAACAAAGGTCTTGAAGGTTCAGGTGGGAAAGAGATATGTGGAGGTGAATATATCCCAAGGCGTCTGTTAAATTCCTTAAAAGGATGAAATGGGGAAGGCGCGCCCTCCAGCTGCAAAATTAAAAGATAAAAATTGAGGGCGCGCCCAGGAAAGAAAATAACCATATTAAAAACCTAAGACGTGCCTTGAAAGGTTGAAGTGATTTTGACTATATTTAAGCATGGTATTAGAAGAGCTCAAGGCGCGCCCTGTAGTGAAAGCGCGTCCTGAGACAACTACAAGTTAAGGGATGTCAAGGATGCTATTTTTTGAAAATTAAGATGTATCTTAATAGGTCGTTCAAATTTCTATAGAGATTGAATTGTTAAACATGGTTAGAGATATTTAAGGCGCGCCCTATGTGAACGAAGTGTTCTAGAAGGTACGAGTGATATTAAGCATCGATAATCTTGGAATTCAGGCATAAAGGACGCGCCCTGGGTCAAGAGCGCGCCTTAAAGATTACATGAAGTTGTTTCCTAAAAACATTATTTATGAAGATTATTCAGGAGTACAAGATCAAAATGACTATATATACATACATATATATAGGGCAAATGAAGAACACGAGGAAATTGGGCATTCAAATCACAATATCATACAAAATGCATGGTCAAAATCAGAAATTTTTACTTAGAAACATACCTTGGGAGTTGTCGGTAACGAATTCGGGAAGAAAGCTAAAAAAACACGTTGCAACTAGCCGGATTGTTGATCGGAAAACAAAATCGTCGGAGTTAGTTTTTCTTGGGAGAGAGAGAAAATAAAAAGAGTAAAGTGAAGAAAGGTGGAGTATTTATAGAGGTTTGAAAAGTTAGTGGGGGACAACTATCAACCGCATAGGTCGATTGGGATTCTAAGGACGCGTCCTTTGCCAGGGCGCGCCCTAGGGAAATATTTTAAGGAGAAATTGTGAATTTTGGGTTTTATGAGAGAAATTCCATATATCATCTTTGATTTCATACGGAATTGGGGGGGTAGTTGTTATAGCCAAAATTCGGTTCGGGTATTTTCAAGATGGATTCGGGTCAAATACGGGTTCAATTTGGGGAATTCTAGGATTAATTAGGGTTTTGGCAGAAAAGGGAGAAGTCAGGCCGCACCCTCTCTTTCTCTACAAAGAGGGTGCGCCCTAAATATAAAACATGGTGACAAATTGATTCAAGGTGATTTTCTGAGAAGACATTGAAGAAATCTTTCCTAGGATTCCACTCAAGTGTGGATTCCATTCAAGATGGTATTCTACTCAAGCTGGAATTCCAGAAGTTGAAGAATTCCCTCCTGTCGTATCTCAGGAGGGGGATGTCCGTCGCAGAAGGCCTCCAGGGGTTTGCCTGGATATAAGGATCCTTCTTAAACACTAAGGGCGCGCCCTAAGGTGGAAAGATGGGGACTTTCTGGTGTGTGCTTTGGGAGCTCTGTTCCTGTAGCCAATGGGCGCGCCCTCATTGGGGAACTTTGGAGTAATCCTGCACTTTGCACCCAAAAGCTCTGGATCACCTGTCCTGCTATCTGGTGGGTGCTTCTCATTCGGGGGACAGGGATGCGTTCTACACTTGGGGTAAACCACGGCTATACCTGCATCCTTGAAATCAAGAAATAGCTGGTAGCGGATAGGACTAGTCCTCGACGGGGGAAGTTTCCTTATCCGTGAAGTCTTGAGATCCTGGATGAGCCTTGGGCCTTTGTGGTTAGGCCTCATAGTAGAACATTCCGGAAGCTGGTCCGTTATCCAAGCCCATTTGGGTTTCTTGCTCTCCAAGAACTACGTATGGCTTGATCCCCTATAAATACCGGGGTACGTAGGCCGATTGGGGGGTTGGAAGTCGAGAGCTCTGAAATAGCCGCCACTAACCCTATCAATCTCAGCCACCAATTACGCTCAACCATCACACACCACCGTTTTCTCTGGTAAAGAACCACCGCATTAGATCTTGTTTCCGGCGACGTACCTCGAATTTTGTTGTTCCCAAATTCCTCCGTCAACAGAGTCTCTTATCACACTCCTAAATATATTATAAACAATTAAGTTCTTAGAGCATCTCCAACAATCTCTTAGTTGGCTCTTAAATATAATATAAATTATATGACTTTTAGCAAGTTAGTACATAGATTTCCGTGTTAACTCCAACAATGCTCATTATCTTGATTCCTAATTCATATTTTATTAATATTTCAAACCTAACTATGACATACATTTGAATCTAACCATGTGCAAGTGAATATTTTATTGGTTGAAAATAGTTAAGAGCCATGTAGTAGCTCTTAAAATTGAGGAGAGAGAAGAGGCTCTTAAGCTTTTTAAGAGTCACTAAGAGTCTCTTGGAGCCCATTTTTCCTCATACTCTTTATTTTTGGACTTAAGAGCTCATCTAAGAGTCTCTTGAAGATGCTCTTAGCAAGTTATTACATTGATTTGTGTGTCAACTCCAACAATGCTCTCTATTATGGCTCTTTATTTTATATTTTATTCATATTTCAATTCCACTTGGACAAACAATCAATAGATGAGAGAGAAGAACCACGTACTATTTTACTAATAAAATATTAAGTTAAGAGCTACTAGTTGCTCTTAAAATAGAGGAGAGGTACAATATAGAGCCTCTTGGAGATGCTGTAATATTATTTATAAATAAATTTTGTTCATTCCAGAGTATTAAGTTGAAAATATTTAATTTAATCTCCAAAATTTAAGTTTTTAATTTCCTTACGGAGAGGTAGGTATGAAACATGGGTACGGAAATCAAATTTATTTTTATTATATTTATCTTATTTATTTAAATATATTTCTTTTAACGCATCTAGCTAGATATTTATATAATAATAATAATAGAACACAAATCCGTGATAGAAACCCGGCTCCATGAGAAAGAAAGTTCATGCTTACAAACCATGCATTGTAAGCAAAGTTACGAATTACAATTTAAAAGTCGAAGCCAAAATATTACTCTCTCCGTTTCTTTTTAACTTTCCTCTTTTGATTTTGGACACTGTTCATTATAAGCGGTTGACTATTAATTTACGCATAATTTGTAAAATTAAATATAGTCATGAGTGATCTTGTTGGATTCGTATTTATGAGTACTTTAATACAGTGAAGTTTTTATATTTAACATTAATACGAAATTAAAGATATTAACGATTAAAAGTGTACGTTGGCAAACGTGTACAGGGGAAAGAGGAAACTTATTATGAGACGGAGGGAGTAATTAATAAGTAAAATAGGGTTACATTAACCCCATCCACATCCTGGACCATGATCCTAGGAATGATCGGCAATCACAGAAACAACTCCTTAGATTCACCTGCAGCATCAGCAGAGTTACCAACTCAGTGTTACAAGCTCTGCAAGCTCCCGTTTTTCATGGACATTCAAAGTTCCACTGGCTTCATGATCTGTATTAGCAACAGTATGACCAGAAGTTTTTGAGAGTTAACATTGTGCCAGACATTACCAATGACCTGCTTTGCCCTGTCATCTCCTAACTTGTAACTCTGATCTGCAGCAACACATTCCTGATTAGCCTTGCTTAGCTCTGGCACAACCCAGTCCAGGCTTCCCTTATGTTCTAATCCATAATCATTGTCCCTAGGGAATGCAAGCAAAGAATTCCAGGTAGTATATATCCTCTATTCCAACAGGTACTTGCAAATACATCATAGTAGAAATATCATCTGAGTCACCCTCGGTATCCATAAGCTGATTAACCCATCATCCTCGAATTCCGCATTCTCTAGTCTTGAGCTCTATCACTATCATCAACATGAATAGTATCTCGATATTGACTATTAGAATCTTCTTATGTTAGTCTAAGAGGCAGAACATCACATCCTCACTATCCACAAAGAATGCCTCAAGCAATTGCCCACACACCCCTCTATGAGCAGAACAACAATAGCCACCTTAGATATTCTGTTAATAGCATACGCATTGACCATGATAAAGTTCTGTGACGAATCCAAGATTCCCACTTTAACCAACAAAAATGCTTCATTAATCTAATCATTCCTAACAGTAGCCTTATAAGTATCACTAGACATAGCTACAGGTACCTGTTATGCCCGAATTTGGCATAAGTCCTAAGCAAGCCAAATGGGCTAAAATATCGGTATATCACACATAATGGGCCTAGGGATGAAGAATGGGTCATTAAAGTGCGCCATCATAAGAGGATTCATTATATTATTTTTGTACAGTGGGATCGCCAGCGAGCCCTAGTAGTGGGGTCGCAGTTCACGAGGTCCAGCGAGGCCTAGAGGTCCAGCGTGGCCTAGCATGTTACTACGAAGGCTTATGGTCAGGCCCAGCAAGGTCGCATAAGTAGGTTATCTCCATGCATTGAGGATCGCCTCGCATGGCCAGACCCAGCGAGGTCGCATGCGAGGTCATCTAGTCAGTTTCGCCAGTAAAGATAATTATAGCATTATACAAGCTGCGGGTTCCCCTTCATGGGTCATGAACAGAATAAATGGGTAGAAAAACAACCCAAGGAAATGACTAGTGGATTTGGGCCAAGCCGAGCCCATAGAAACCCTAGCCCATCTAGATAACTTCTTCTCTAAGAGAACTACGTATGGCTTGATCCCTATAAATAGGGTACGTAGGCATCTTGTAAAGGATGAGAAACAGTTCACCACTGAATTTCAATAGACAAGATCAGCCACCTCTAAACACAAAAACCCTAATCCCAATTCCTCTTCTTATAGCAAAATATCCGTATTTTGCTCCGTAAATCCAGCAACCTCCATAAATATTGTTATACAATATTCTCCCTATAACATTTGGCGCTAGAAGGAGGGGATAGTCGTTGATTTGGGAGAACAATGACTAAATCAAACAAGAAGAGAAACGGAGATCGGGAGACCCCGGGGTCGCATAAGAAGGACATAAACGACCCCCGGAGGAATAACCTACCAGAGAGCGAGGCGCGTATAGATGGGATCGAGGACGAATCTGAGAAGGAGCAAACCCCCCCTGTTGTCCAACAGACAGCCTTGCCTGGCGAAGTCATGTCATTCTTAAAAGGCCTCGGCGATCAAATGATCGAGGTAAGGGCCTCGGTGGCCAAGATGGAGAAGCGACATAATTCAAGAGGCTTAAAGAGGAATACAAGGACAGGGGATCGAACTCACCAAGCAGAAAGTAGCAAGGGTCCCACCAAGAAGCTAATTGAGGACTTTGATGATGTGGTGACGGATCGAACGAACCCCGATTGGGTAGAGGAGGTAGCTACGATGGATAAGAAGGGATCAAAAGCGAAGCCCGCCTCATTAGAAGGGCGGTCCGTTAGTGTCTTTGACCGAGTTGGAAAGAAACTCAGCGAGCACGATCTCCGTCTCAAGTTGGTAAAGCTCAAATCTAATAAAGATGGAGGATCCAAAAATAAGAGTAAGGGCTCTCATCAACCCGTATCTCCTCGAAAAGATCGTGAGCGGTCATATCATCGCAATGACGGACCCCCCTCTCCTCGCAGAGAGCGTGAGCGGTCCCATCATCGCGAGGACAAACCCCCTTTCAATCGAGAGCGTGAGCGATCCCAACATCGCGAGGAAGACCCTAAAAACAAGGATCGCAGGAATGACCAGGAAGAGTCTAGTGCCCCAAAAAAGACTCAATCTCATCATGCAAGCACTGGAGGAAAGAAGGATGGAGACAAAGAGGCGAGAATTGGGGATTACAAGTTAGAAGATTTAAAAAAGGCACTGGATGCGATGAATAACGAGAAGGGGATTTTCAGCAATATGGGTTCCTCCTCGCCCTTCACTCATGAAATTCGCACTGCTCCACTGCCTATAGTGTTTCGAGGTCATCACTCTGACATGACCTATAACGGGGAGACTGATCCAGCCGAGTTCGTTATTCGATTTAACAATGAGATGGACGTGTACCAAGTATCATTACTAGCGAGGTGTAGGCTGTTCGCAGCTTCGCTAAGGGGGAGTGCTCAACAATGGTTCTCAAAGCTAGGGTCCCTAGTTGTCATAGATTCTTGGGAACAACTCGTGGATATCTTCATTAAACAGTTCCAATCTTCAATGCTTTATGCACCTCCTGTGTCCACACTGGCAAACATAAAACAGAAGGAAGGAGAGACTCTGCATGATTATTTCAGAAGGTTCAATGCTGAAGTACCTCGTGTTCGAGGTGCAAATGACGAGGCCGTGAAAAATTTCCTTATCGCAGGGGTAAGAGAAGGAACTAAATTTTGGGAGAAATTACAGGAGCAAACCCCTGGTACACTTTCAGAGTTGCATCGGGTCGCTGAGCCCTTTAAGCGTGTTGAGAAATCATTGGCAGATCTCAAGAAGAATGCTGGGACTAGTATCAATGGAAGTAAAGGCAAAGGGGTAAAAAGAAGGGATTCTAGAAGCCCCAGGCGAAGACAGGATCGTAGCCCGAGCTCGAAAAGAAGGGATCGCGATTCCTCAAGACGATCCCCACCTCGTGCTCGTCCTGCTAGAGGTGAAGACAAATTTGTTCCCTTAGTGGCTTCAGTTGATCATATCTATGCTGTCAACGCTAATAAAGGAATGTTCACGAAACCTCGTGCTATGGGTCCACAAGGAACGTGGAACACTACAAAGTATTGTGATTTTCATGAGCAGAAGGGGCACGATACAGCGGACTGTTGGCAACTTAAAGAACAAATTGATCGCTTGATTCGAGAAGGGAAGTTAACAGAATGGGCGGTCCGCGAAGTGAAAAAGCATCAAGAGAGCTCGGGAAAATCAGGAATAGGATATCATGCTGTACCTCATGAGGGCCAAAATACAGAGCCTCGCAAGGAGAGAGAAGAGCGAGGCAATAGCATCCATGTGATCATAGGTGGGCCACATATTGGAGGAGATAGCAACAAGGCAAGGGAAAGATATGCTCGCGAGGCAAGGGAGCGACCCCTCACCAATGTGCTTCACTTGCAGGAACGACCCCCAAAGCTTTTCAAGGGGGAAGATACGAATATAATGTTCACTGAAGAGGATGCGAAGTGGGTACATCATCCTCACTCTGATGCTCTAGTGGTTCGAGTTCACATTGGTTCCCAGAATATTTACAGAGTGTTGGTGGACAATGGAAGTGCCGTGAATGTATTGATGTATGATGTCTACAAGAAAATGGGATACGTAGACAAAGATCTAATTCCTACAGTAGGCCACCTCTATGGATTCACTGGAGCATCTGTTAGTGTAAAAGGACTTATCAGGCTCCCCATCACCTTGGGGGACGAGCCCTGCATCACTACGCAGATCGCTAATTTCATGGTCGTGGATCAACCATCTGCTTACAATGCTATTGTGGGGCAACCCATCTTGAAAGAAATGAGGGTGGTGACTTCTATCTATCACCTCTCGATGAAGTTCCCTACCCCGCAAGGCGTGGGATGTGTTAGAGGAATTCAACATGAGTCTCGAAAATGCTATAATCAGGCCTTTAAGTCAGTAGAAAAGGGAAGGAATTTTATGGAAAGCGACGAGGATGAGAGGGCTCGCAAGTCGGCATCACGACCCTCAGTTGATTGCAACATAATTTCTATCGAGGAGCTGCCTGATGATTATTTTGACAACTTGGGCATACAGGTAGAACCAGTACCAGGGGCAATTATGATGGAGGCCTCGCAACCTGTGTTGGTTCTGCAAGAAGGAATTGTTGAAGAAGCTAGCGATGAAGAGGAAAGTACAGAGCAGGCCGCTGTGCGAGCCCGAAAGGGGAAATTGGTTCGCAAGGAAACATCAACATTGGTAGACCTGCCTAATGGTATAACACGTGAAACAACAATTGTGAATGAGTATGGACATGTTGGAGCGACCCCTGACTCGGGGGCGGGAGTCATGAGGCAAGTCGAAGCAGAATCTAGTCGGGCTCGAGATGTTAAAATTGACCTGGACCCTCGCATCCCTGAGCATGTGGAGCGAGCCGGGGCCGCAGAGGATACCATATCTGTTCTTGTTGATCCCAAGGATTCTACGAAGGTATTGAAGATCGGATCGTAGTTGAATCCCGATCTTAGGGGAAGGCTTGTGGAGTTTCTTAAAGCCAATTTGGATGTATTTGCATGGTCTCATGAAGATATGGTAGGGATCGATCCCAATGTGATGTGTCATAGACTTAATCTTGATCCATGCAAAAAGGGAGTGAGGCAGAAAAGAAGACCAATAAGTGGAGAGCGAGCCGAGGCTCTAAAAGAAGAAATTGACAGGCTACTCGAGGTCGGGCTCGTTAGGGAATCATTTTACCCTGACTGGCTCGCGAACCCTGTCCTAGTCAAGAAGCCAAATGGGAAGTGGCGAACATGTGTGGATTTTACTGATCTAAACAAGCATTGCCCGAAGGATAGTTTCCCTCTTCCAAGAATTGATCAGTTAGTAGATGTAACAGCGGGCCACGCACTCTTAAGCTTCATGGATGCCTATTCTGGGTACAACCAAATACCAATGCACGGGCCTGATCAGGAGCACACCTCATTTATCACAGACAGAGGTCTCTACTATTATATTGGGATGCCCTTTGGCCTCCTCAATGCAGGTGCTACTTACCAGAGGCTCGTTAACATGATGTTCGAGAAGCAAATTGGAAAGACAATGGAGGTCTATGTAGATGACATGCTTGTGAAGTCCAAGGAGGCTGGGGATCATATAACCCACCTCGCAGAAATGTTCGATATATTGAGGAAATTCCGAATGAAGCTCAACCCCCAGAAGTGTGTTTTCGGGGTCGAATCTGGAAAGTTTTTGGGTTTTATTGTTAACCACAGAGGCATTGAGGCTAATCCAAGGCATTGATGGAAATGAGGTCACCAAGAAGTGTCAAGGAAGTACAAAGTCTAACTGGAAGGATCGCAGCATTGAATCGATTTGTTTCTAAATCATCAGATAAGTGCCATGAGTTCTTTAAAGCAATCAAGAAGGTGGGAAGGAGTTTTGAATGGACACCTGAGTGCGAGGAAGCTTTTCAAAGGATAAAAGAACATTTGGGCTCGCCTCCATTACTCTCTAAGCCCAATGAAGGTGAAGTTCTTATTGTTTACTTGGCAGTTTCAGAATATGCCATCAGTGCTGTCCTCGTTCGCGAGGAGGAAAAGCTTCAGCTCCCCGTGTATTATGTCAGTAAAAGACTGTTAGATGCCGAGACTCGCTACACCAACATGGAGAAGTTCGCCTATGCTATGGTTTTGGCTTCGCAAAAACTGAGGCCATATTTTCAGGCTCATAGTATCCAAGTTCGCACTGCGTACCCACTCATGCAAGTAATGCATAAACCCGAGGCCTCGGGCAGACTTTTAAAGTGGACCATAGAGCTGAGTCAGTTTGACATTGAGTACAAGCCTCGAGGTGCAATAAAGGGGCAAGCTTTAGCAGATTTCATATTGGAGTTTCCTTCCCAATCTGAGGAAGATGCCTGGGCTCTCATAGCGATCCCAGAAGTGGTTGACCCCAAACTCAAAGATGAAAATTCAGCCTCATGGTGGGAATTATATGTTGATGGGGCATCTAACAAAGAAGGAGCCGGAGCTAGGATCGAGCTTGTTACACCTGAGGGTCGCAAGTTGAGTAGTGCTGTTCACTTCGCCTTCGAGGCTTCTAATAACGCAGCTGAATACGAGGCTCTCATAATTGGCCTCAAGCTCGCAATAGAAATGAAAGTAGAGAATCTCAATGCATATAGCGATTCTATGTTAGTTACGGGTCATGTTGGATGTGGATGGCAAGCCAGGGGACCCCAGATTGAGCTATATTTGAAGTGTGTGCAAAGGCTTATGAAGTCATTCAAGCAAGTAAAGGTAGAGTTTATCAGGAGGGCAAAAAATCAAGGAGCAGATGCCCTAGCAAAAATGGGCTCGCGACGCGAGGCTACTTTACTTGGGATTATCCCCTTGGAAATTCAAAGTAAGCCCAGCGTACCAGAAGATTTTGTTATGGAAATATCGAGCCAGGGGCCGACATGGATGACCCCTATGTGGGAATATGTCAAGAATGGGGTTCTCCCTCAAGACAAGAAAGAAGCAAGGAAAGTCAAATATCAGGCGGCTCGCTATGTAATTTATGACAAAGTGCTATACCAAAGAGGGTTTAACGCCCCGCTTTTAAGGTGTGTAGATGGCGAAGAGTGTAACTACATCTTAAGGGAGGTTCACGAAGGAATATGTGGCAATCATTCGGGGGGTAGCTCCTTAGCTCAAAAGATATTACGACAAGGATATTTCTGGCCCACATTGAAAAGGGATGCTTTTGAGTTCGCTAGGCGATGTGACAAGTGCCAAAGATATGCAAATTTCAGTAATGCCCCAGTTGCTCACCTCACCTCGTTGATGAGCCCTTGGCCCTTTGCTATGTGGGGAATAGATCTTATTGGTGAATTCCTAAAGCTAAGGGAGGAGTAAAATATGCAGTTGTGGCTGTGGACTATTTCACTAAGTGGGCCGAGGCCGAGCCTCTTGCTACCATCACAGCTAAAAAATTGAAGGACTTCGTGTACAGAGCAATTGTTTGTCGCTATGGGATTCCATATCAGCTCATTTCAGATAATGGGAAGCAATTTGATATTAAAGAGATGAAAGAATTTTGTGAGAGTTTGGGAATCAAGAAAAGTTTCTCTGCTGTGAGTCACCCTCAGACAAATGGACAAACCGAGGCTATCAACAAGATAATCAAGCATACCCTAAAAGCTAAGTTGGAGGAAAGTAAGGGTAATTGGCCCGAGGAGCTACCAAAGGTCTTGTGGTCATACAATACGACCCCAAGGTCTACCACAGGCGAGACTCCATTTTCTTTGACATATGGGTGCGAGGCCATGGTGCCCGTGAAAGTAGGGTCAGGCTCGTTCAGAAGGGAACATTACGACCCCAAGTCAAACGAGGTCAATCACAGGCTCTACTTAGACATGATTCAAGAGTCGAGAGAAGAGGCTCAGTTAAGGCTCGCGACTTATCAAAGGCGAGCCGCAAGGTATTATAATGGAAAGGTTCGCGTGCCACATCTTCGCGTGGGGGACTTGGTGCTTAGGAGAGTGATGCCTAACACTAAGGTCTCGTCCTATGGGGTCTTTGGAGCCAATTGGGAAGGGCCTTATAAAGTTTATGGTGTCATCAATGAAGGGACTTATTATCTAACTGATATGGATGATAAGGTCATGCCACGAGCCTGGAATGCAGAACATTTGAGAAAATACTACCAGTAGAAGCTTCGCTCCTGGTGGTCTCCATCTACTACTACTTAGCATGAATAAATTCATACAAAGTACTCGGGGGGTAGTGATCATATAGACACCTTCTCGTTATGATGTAATGAAAGTTGGGCTTTGTCCCTAGTATTTATATATATATGAAGTTTGTTCTCCAAAAAAGTTGGGCAATTTTATTCTTTTGTCAGTGTTAAAAATTTTCAGGACTAGGCCAGCACAGCGTATGCGAGGCCGAACACCCCTCAGGTCAACGAGGTCACGAGCGTGCACTTACTGCGATCTGAGGGAATGTCTTTAAAGTTTAGTTAAAAAGTATCCCCTCAAAGAAGTTCAAAGAAAAAGAAGTCAAGGTACGACCTCAATCTCCGGATCGTGTCTGTGACCTCGCAAAGAAGGCATCGCAAGTCTTGATTCCAAAGAGACAGGGTCCACCTTGAAGTTTAGCAAATTAAAAAGAAAAAGCTACAAATTCTACAAGGAAAGCTTCGCAGCTGCGAGGTCAATCTACTTGCTAATATTTCAGAAACATAAAGAAGGCAAGCTATCTATAAAGCTAAAGCAAATACAAGATATGAAGAAATGAAGACAGTTATATAAATTGTTAAAAGTCAATAAATAGTTTCTGGGTCGCTACGCGAGCCCAACATACTTCAAAGTTATCAGAAGATTATCAAAAAAATATTACAACTTGCGAGACATTCAAGGGGTGTTCGCATCCCCAGTTCAAAAGATCAAAATAATTATGCGACATGTTCTGAGGGTTTGTCTTCATTAGCAGCCTCGCTTGGTTTCTTCTGATTGGCAGCATCAGCCTTAGCAGCCTCGCTAGCTATTCTGGCTGCCTTGTTCTCATCCTCTTCTGCAATTTCCTTGCAAAGGTCGGCTGCGTACTCAGCATTACCAGGGCCGAGCTGCGACCAGTCAAAACTAGGAACCTTCCTGATGAAGCTCTTCATAAAATCAGCTTGGGCGGCTTCATCGATGTCCTCCCAGTTGACTTGAGCGGCAGTGAGTTCCTTCTTCAAGGTGTCCAGTTCTTCCATATGCTTTTTCTTCAGTTCCTCCTCGAGTTGCTCCGCCTCGGTCAAAGCCTTATGGAGGGCTGTCTTTTCATCATTAACTTTTTTAAGCTCGGAACGAAGGGTCGCTGTTTCAGTCTGCAAGGCTCGCTTATAGCTCTCCATCATAAGCTTCTTTTCTTCCTCAGCCTTGGCTTTCAGGGACTTGACCTCTTTTTCCAACCTCTCATTATCCGAGACAATGCATCTTAGCTCGCGTAGATGCGAGGCTTGACGAATGAAGCCCTCAGCTAGGCATTTGGAAACCGCCTCAGAGTTTTCAATTAGCTCAGCCCCCACCCACTCAGTGCACTCCTCTTCAGTAGCATGAGTGTATCCATGCTTAGCATATAGATGGTGTACTGGTGTGGCATCTGTAGGTTTTGTTACCTGAGGCAGAGAACCAGTCTTACGCTTTTTCGGAATGTGCTCAGGGGTCGTTTGGGGAGGTTGAGGAGCGACCTGGGCCGTTGTTGTCGATGGAGGGGGAGGAGGAGGAAGATCGTTTTTCTTCTTGGATGGAGTGGCCGTTGGATTTTCAACAGGGGCCTCCTTGTTTTTTGAGCAGAAAGGGGGTCTACGGCTTCTTCCTGACATACCTAAAAAAGGGAAGAGGAAGGCAGTTAGAGATAATTATTGTAAAGAGTAAAGATGCAAAGACAATAAAGAAGTTATTGAACTACAGAATAAAGTATTCTTACTCTCTTTCACTACCACTTTAGAGGACGAGGCCTCCTCTCGCATTTTCCTCTTTAGTGAGGCCTTCCTCGCACTTGAAGGTCCCACCTCAGAAGGAAGCTCGATCCCCTCCTTTAGGAATCCGCTTTCGATTAAATTCTCTAGAGTAAGGAGTGTTCGTATATTTCTATCTTCGCGAGGTGTTTTCAGCACATCATCGGCACGTTGTTTCTCTTCGCCCTTCAAGACGGTTCGAACTTGGCCTACTGGAAGATAGTTAAAGGATGTTTTTACTCTGGGCACCTCGTGGATATAAAGGTAAGGTCCCTTCCACGGGCCCGCATTGCTGGGTGCACTATGATACAGGTCTTTCTTGTTAAACTCTGGCCACACGGAGAAATACACGTAGCCAAAGTCCGAAGCCCCACATCGCTTCAATTGCAAAAAATAGCCCATGGTCCTCGCATCAAGTGGGGGATATCCCAACTTGTGATAGATGATGTAGAGGGCTATCATTGCTCTATATCCATTAGGATTGATTTGGATAGGAGCGAGGTGGTAGGTCTCGCACACGTCCCTAATGAATGGATGGAGAGGCGAGGAGACGCCTATTTTCATCATAGCAGAGGTCAGAACCATTCGAGGCACCCTGCCGCCATTTTCCTCGTGATTGAAACGATAGCATCGCATTGCTTGTTTGGGGAGGATGATTTTGCCCTCCGGTCTTAATGTATCAACAGCCTTGGTCAAGGACTCTAGATTCAGGGTCGATGATAGGTCTTTGCAAGCTAGAATGCGAGGCTGGCCTGGTTTTATTTTGGAGCCTGGTGGGATGTCCTCAGGGCGAGGTCCTCCAACATAAATGGTACCCTCTAGCTCAGGTTGTGGGGTTGGTTTGTAAGGTTCTGGAGAAGCTTCAGGCACGTAGTTGTAATCTTCGAAATTAACCACCTTGGCCACTTCATCTAGGCCGCCATCATCAGAGCTAGGTTCTTCGTAATCCGAGTCATCAGAGTTTGCCTCGTTATCACCTTCACCCTCGAGCTCGTAGTAAGCATGACCAAGAGAGTCTATTGATGAAGTGCTGGTCAATACTATGGGGCTTATGTTGAGGAGATTTTTGTTGAGAGGAGAAAGGAGTTTGGGGACGTTAGCAAAGAACTCCTGTCCTTTCTTCAACAGTTTGTCGACCTCGCCTTGTACTGAAGAGGGGGGAACGGTTGTGGATGCTGGGTTTATTGAGCTCGAAGGGAAATCGATAGAATGGCTCTGCGAGGTGGAAGGTCGTCGTGTTCTCCATGTTGTTAGAGGGGTCTCTCGGGTAAATTCCTCCTGGGACCATTGAGGGTCCATGTATAGTTTGAAGGAGTTGGTGCTTGCACTTGTGGCCTTAGCAATGTTCGCGGCCGCTTGTTCGCTAATGGAAATGTGAGGGAGAGGTGAAGGAGTCCTTGAGCTATCGCTGGACATCTGAAAAGAATGTGAAGTATTAGTGTGTGCACTTACTGAATATCAAAAGAGAGGAAGGAAGAAAAAAAATTCAATAGAAAGCTCTAAGTGTCCTCACTCCACTCACGAAGGTTTGGGTGTGTCGCACATTAATTATATTTTTGATCGTATGTCTACCTATTAAAGGGGTCGCGCTCTTTAGTCTAGCGAGGCAGGGCTCGCAACGTGAAATTAAGTGTGTGGGGTCGCAATCAATCAGGCTCGCATCGCATGCAATTTTTAGCAAATATTTACAAAATTACGAGCTACACATGCATTCAAATGAAGAACAAGAGAGAGAAACTTACTTTTTATGAAGAAAGGTTGAAGATCTTGGGAAAGAATGGCCTCGTTCTTGATTGATAGCGAGCTGGGTTTCTGTTTGATCCGGGAGCAAATTGGCAGCACTTCGGTATGTTGTTAATAAGGAAAGTGACAAATGATTTGAAATTTGAGGTTTATATAGTAGAGAGGAGAGAGATGAACACGCTACACGTGTCATCATCTCAGCAAGTGTGACCAGATCTAGAGACGCGCCAGTTGTTAGCAGCTATTCAAATTCATTGGGCCTACGATGAGAGCCCATAAAGGAGTAATTAATAATGGGCCTTGGCCTCGCATTCAATTTTCTGGAAGACATTCTTTGAGTCCACATCGCATTTCTAATGGCAATATGGACTCGGGGGGTAGTTGTTATGCCCGAATTTGGCATAAGTCCTAAGCAGGCCAAATGGGCTAAAATATCGGTATATCACACATAATGGGCCTAGGGATGAAGAATGGGTCATTAAAGTGCGCCATCATAAGAGGATTCATTATATTATTTTTGTACAGTGGGATCACCAGCGAGCCCTAGTAGTGGGGTCGCAGTTCACGAGGTCCAGCGAGGCCTAGAGGTCCAGCGTGGCCTAGCATGTTACTACGAAGGCTTATGGTCAAGCCCAGCGAGGTTGCATAAGTAGGTTATCTCCATGCATTGAGGATCGCCTCGCATGGCCAGACCCAGCGAGGTCGCATGCGAGGTCATCTAGTCAGTTTCGCCAGTAAAGATAATTATAGCATTATACAAGCTGCGGGTTCCCCTTCATGGGTCATGAACAGAATAAATGGGTAGAAAAACAACCCAAGGAAATGACTAGTGGATTTGGGCCAAGCCGAGCCCATAGAAACCCTAGCCCATCTAGATAACTTCTTCTCTAAGAGAACTACGTATGGCTTGATCCCTATAAATAGGGTACGTAGGCATCTTGTAAAGGATGAGAAACAGTTCACCACTGAATTTCAATAGACAAGATTAGTGTTAGAAATGATTGATGAGAACAGTGTTTGGAAGCTAAAGTCAGAAAACAGAGTTTAGCTGGAAGCAGTCAGAGTTTAGTTAAACACTGACTGGAAGCGCAACAGAGGTTGTTAAACTCTGTAGCGGTATTGTCTGAAGAGTCAACAGTGTTTGAAGATTGATTTGAGATAAATATGGAAGCAATATCTTTGAAGATTGGAAAGCTGTCAAAGAGATTGAGTTGACTTGGAAGACTGAAGCAATCGTGATTGATATCAATTGTATAGCTTAATTATAGGAGAATCAATTACTGATTGTACGAAGCTGTATGTTCTATAAATACAGTTAGGTTAACCCTAGAAGGGTAGTCGAACATTGAGAAATCTTTTGATTGTAACCTAAGCAGCTCTCTGTGATATTTACATCACCGAGAGAGGAATTATTAATTCCAAACAGTTTTTAATTGTTAAACAGTGTGTTCTTGTTAAGTTACTCATACAGTATTTGATTGCTTATTGTGTATTCGACCTAACAAGTGGTATCAGAGCCTAATCTGTTATTTTATTACAGTTAAAGATCCAAACACAAGAGTAATCAATGGCAGAGATACCTCCACCATCTGAGAAAGCCCCTACTAAGGGTTCCTATACTTAGGCCATCAGAGTATGCAATTTGGAAGGTGAAAATGACCATGTTTCTGGAGGCTACAGATCCAGAATACCTTGATAGAATATATGAAGGACCTCACAAACCAACAAAATTATCTGCTGCTTCTGCTGGTGAGGAATCAAAGGTTATTCCAAAGGAAAAGAAAGATCTAACTGCTGAGGATCTTTCATCTATTGCAAAGGATGCAAAAGTGAGACATTTACTTCACAGTGCATTAGACAATGTTATGTCTAATAAAGTGATTAACTGCACAACTGCAAAGGAAATATGGGATGCACTTGAGGTAAGGTGTCAAGGAACTCCTGCAATCAAGAAAAACAGAAGAAACATACTCACTCAGGAGTATGAGCACTTTGAGGCAAAGTCTGAAGAAACCATGACAGAAACATTTGACAGATTCTGTAAACTGCTCAATGATTTGTCATTGGTTAACAAAGAGTATGATTTAGAAGACTCAAATCTCAAGTTTCTTCTTTCTCTACCTGAAAAGTGGGATGTGAAAACAACCACTATAAGAGATAACTATGAACTTGGTGAAACAGAGATTGATGAAATTTATGGACTGCTCAAAACCCATGAATTGGAATTGGAGCAGAGAAATAAAAGATCAAGTAGAAAGTCAAAGTCTGTTGCACTTAAGGTTGAGGAGAAACCATCAAAGAAGGAGGCATCAAGGAGAAAAGCAAAAGGGAAAGCCTTAGTCATACATTCAGAGAATGAGTCATCAAACACTGATGTTGACTCAAACACTGATGGATCATCTGATTCTGAAGATGATGAAGAGATGATGCAAATGGCTGCTTTGATGGTAAAGACCTTCAAGAAGATGGGATACAAGAACTTCAAGAAGGGAAAGAGATTCTCCAGGGACTACACAAAGTCTGACAAGAAGAATTTCAAGAAAGCTGAGGGAAAGGACTTTAAATATGGTAAGAAAGATAAGTCTGAAATTCAATGCTACAAGTGTAAGGAGATGGGTCACTATGCTCCTGAGTGCAAGAAGGGTAAAACTGAAAAGGCACTCTACACCAAAGGCAGAGATTGGGCAGACACTTCAGATTCAGATGAGGAAGTCAACTATGCTCTCATGGCTACTACTCAGACTGAAAATGATGATCTCAAGGTACCTCCAACTACCTATGCTTATAACACTGATAATATAACTGAATTGAGAATTTATCTTAAGGCATTACATATCAGTTATAGGGATCAGACTTTAGAAAATGAAAGGATAAAGTCTGAGTGTTCTCAACTCAAAGAAAGAAATAAACTTGTTGAGGAACAGCTAGAGAACATGAATAAAATTCAAAAAGAGAGAGATGATGCAGTATTTATTGAACAGGAGTTGCTAGGTAAGTATAAGCAACTAGAATCTGAATTGGAGGATACTAAACACATCATTAAAACTTGGACACACTCTGGTAAAGACACTCAAGAAGTGTTTCAGTCAGACACAGTAGGTCTAGGTTACTCTGTAGGAGATGAACTTAGATTTGAAAATCAGGTAAAGGTTAGACCACATTGTTCATCTGAGGGTAATGTCATGGGAACAGGTGGACCTAAGACTGAAGCACAGAAAAAGGCTGTTAAAGAATCATATGCTAAAACTTTTGTTAAAGAGGCTAACATTGGTTTAATGACAGATAAACAACTCAAGCATAAGCTTAAGGAGATAAAATCTGTCAATAAACAGAGATTGCCTAAGAAAAACAAAAATGGAAAAGTAGGCATCACATCAGGAATTAAGCCAATGCTTGCTTCATTAGCTCCTAGAAAAACATGCTTTAATTGTGGTAGCACTAATCATCTTGCTAGTTTCTGCAGTAAGAATAAGAACATTAATTCTTTGCCTTCTAAAACTGCAGTAAAGAGTGATTATGTGAGAACAAGACCACAGACTTTATGCAAACACTGTGGGAGTACTTGGCATTCTATTTACACTTGCAGAGATTATCATGCTATTTATTATAATTACTATGAACCCAAACCAAATTTGAAATGGGTTAAAGTAAACTCTGCAAATGTAAACTCTGAAAAAGTTAGCTTAAACTCTGTTAATTTGAATTCCGCTGCAAAAGCTAACAGAATTAAGAAAGCCAAAGGATCCAAGCAAGTCTGGATCCTTAAAACTAATAATCAGTAATTGTTTGTGATTGCAGGGCACAAGGGTCAGTACCCTAGTTGTGGACAGTGGATGTTCAGGACACATGACAGGAAATAAAGCCCTGCTATCAGAGTTTGAGGAGAAGGCTGGCCCAGAAGTTTCCTATGGAGATGGCAACATAGGACATACACTGGGATATGGCAATATTAATCTTGGAAATGTCATCATCACTAATGTAGCTCTAGTTCCAGGACTCAAGCATGATCTGCTATCTGTGAGTCAAATCTGTGACAGAGGATATCATGTGGATTTTCAGCCTGAATATTGTCAAGTGATCAGTAAATCTACAGGGAAAGTTGCTCTAGTTGGAAACAGACACAATAATATCTATGAAATCAAATTGTCAACAAACACTGATGGCAAAGCAGTGTGTCTGTCTACAAGGATGTCCAGTGAAGAGAGTTGGAAATGGCACAAGAAACTCTCTCATTTGAACCTGAACAACATCAATGAGCTAATCAAGAATGATCTTGTAAGAGGTCTACCAAAGTCCTTGTTGAATGTAGAAGGACTGTGTGATTCTTGTCAAAAGGCTAAACAGAGAAAAGTCTCCTTCAAAAGCAAATCTGAGTCTTCAATTGTTGATCCGTATCATCTACTACATGTTGATCTTTTTGGTCCAGTGAATGTAATGTCTCTTGGAAAGAAGAAATATGCTCTAGTCATTGTTGATGAATATACCAGGTTCACATGGGTATATTTTCTTGCAAAGAAGGATGAAACTGCATTAACACTGACAGAACATATATTACAACTGGAAAAAGGGTCAGAGAATCAAGTGAAGATAATCAGAAGTGACAATGGAACTGAGTTCAGGAATTCATCTATGGAAGAATTTTGCAAGAGTAAAGGGATAAAACAAGAGTTTTCTGCACCTGGCACTCCACAACAAAATGGTGTAGTGGAGAGGAAGAACAGAACCTTGGTAGAAGCTGCCAGAACCATGGTAGATGAAGCAAAGTTGCCAACATATTTCTGGGCAGAAGCAGTTCAAACTGCTTGTTTTACTCAAAATGCAACACTGATCAACAAGCATGGTAAAACACCATATGAAATGGTGAAGAAGAAAAAGCCAAATCTAAAATATTTTCATATTTTTGGATGCAAATGCTTTGTGTTGAAGACTCATCCTGAACAGTTGACCAAGTTTGACCTAAAGGCAGATGAAGGAATTTTTGTTGGCTATCCACTGTCAACAAAGGCATTCAGAGTTTATAATCTGAGAACTAGAGTGATCATGGAATCAATTCATGTGTCATTTGATGACAAGAAAATAACTGGACTTGAAGATGTCAATGAACATGATCAACTGCACTTTGAAAATGAAGATTTATTCTCTGAAAAAGTAAACTCTGATCAGACTGATTTGACAAACTCTGTTGATCCAAACTCTGAACCTCTACTGGTAAATACTGAAGAAACTCTTCAATCAGAAACAAGGGAAGAACCAGTTGAGGGGGAGCATGAAGAATCACATCAAAGTGATAATTCAAACACTGAAAGTGACTCAGTTGATAATTCTGAATCAAACTCTGTTGATTCAAACTCTGTTGATAATTCTGAGCAGTCACATTCAGGGGGAGCATCAGAAAATGAAGAAAGACACCAAGAAAATCAGGAGAGCATGGATCAAGGGGGAGGATCACATGATGACAGAAGCAATCTGCCTTCTGCAAGAAAATGGACTAAATCTCACACACCTGATTTGATTATTGGTGATCCAGATGCAAAAGTAAGAACAAGAAGTGCAACAACAAATGAATGTCTGTTTCATGCATTCTTGTCACAAACTGAGCCAATGAAAGTGGAAGAAGCTCTTAAAGATGCTGACTGGATAACAGCAATGCAAGAAGAGCTAAATGAATTTGAAAGAAATGAAGTGTGGACACTTGTACCAAGGCCCAAGAACAGATCCATTGTTGGTACTAAATGGGTTTTCAGGAATAAAACTGACAGTGAGGGTGTTATCACAAGGAACAAGGCAAGACTGGTTGCAAAAGGCTACTCACAACAGGAAGGAATAGACTATGATGAAACATTTGCTCCAGTGGCTAGATTGGAGGCAATCAGAATTTTTCTAGCATATGCCTCTCATATGAAATTCAAAGTGTTTCAGATGGATGTAAAAAGTGCATTTTTGAATGGAAAACTTGAAGAAGAAGTGTTTGTGGAACAACCACCAGGGTTTGTAGATCCAAAATATCCAGACTATGTCTACAGGTTAGACAAGGCACTCTATGGACTTAAGCAGGCACCAAGGGCATGGTATGAAACCCTTGCCAAATTTCTACTAGAAAGTGGATTTCACAGAGGTACTATTGACAAAACTCTGTTTTACTTCCAAAATGGTAGTGACTTGCTTTTAGTTCAGATATATGTGGATGACATTATTTTTGGGTCTACTAATGATAAACTCTGCAAGAAGTTTGCCAAACTCATGCAGTCAAGATATCAAATGAGTATGATGGGAGAGCTTAGTTATTTTCTAGGCTTACAGGTGAAGCAAACAGATGATGGAATTTTTATAAATCAAGCAAAATATACCAGAAACCTTCTCAAGAAATTTGGTATGCTTGATTGTTCATCTGCAACAACTCCCATGGCAACTGCAACAAAATTGGACAAAGATGCAGGGTCATCAGTAGATATGACAAGTTACAGAGGAATGATTGGTTCTTTACTCTATTTGACAGCTAGCAGACCTGATATCATGTATGCAACTTGTTTGTGTGCAAGGTTCCAGGCAGATCCAAGAGAACCACATTTAACAGCAGTAAAGAGGATATTCAAGTACCTCAAGGGCACTATAACTTTGGGGCTATGGTATCCAAGAGAATCAGAGTTTAAACTTCTTGGTTACTCTGATGCAGACTTTGCTGGATGTAAGATAGACAGAAAAAGCACCAGTGGAAGTTGTCAATTTCTGGGTGACAGACTTGTTTCCTGGTACAACAAGAAACAGAAGTCAATATCTACATCTACAGCTGAAGCAGAGTATATTGCTGCTGGTAGCTGCTGTGCACAGATTTTATGGATGAAGAATCAACTGCTGGATTATGGATTAAGGTATACCAAGATACCTATTTACTGTGATAATCAAAGTGCTATTGCAATGACAGGTAATCCAGTGCAACATTCAATGACAAAGCACATCAGCATAAGGTATCACTTCATCAGAGAGCATGTAGAAGAAGGCAACATTGAGCTTCACTTTGTGTCTACAGAACAACAACTTGCTGATATCTTCACCAAGCCATTGAGTGAAGCTACATTTACAAGACTGGTCAATGAACTAGGAATGGTCTCTAGTTTTGACTAGAGATGTTGGTTAGACTCAAAAACTTATTGCTCATGTTTTCTGTAAATTGTTAAGTGCTATGTGAACCTTAGTATTAAACTCTGTTATGCATGCTTATGTTTAAAACTTTTTAAACTCTGTTAGCATGTCTGTCTGTTAAACACTGTTAACATGTTAGATACACTCAGTGAATTCAGAATTGATTTTTTGTCTGAATGAAAACACCAATGAAGAAAAATGTATGAAGCATGATTCTCAGCAAATAAATCATGATTCTTTCTGAGTCACTGTAATCTGATCAGACTTTGTGCAGTAAATCAACACAGCATGATACTGTTTCATATTTATAGCATCTCTTAGTTTATTCAGTCCTAAACTCTGAGTCTATGAATATTGTGTGCATTGCCTCTCATAAATAATTTTGGTTATTGATGAACTCTAAACTCTGATAAGTGACATTCTGTTTCCAAAGGTATGGTTCATGATGATTCCTTGTTTGTACTTGTGAAAACCATAAAACTTGAGATGTGTCATTGATTAGTTTGGTGAGTTCAGATTCATGTCTACAACCTGTGAGAGTTTGAGCCAAATCAGTGATTGATACATTTTCTATCAATCAGTATTTATTGTTGTGTGATATTCATCAAGTAGTATGTTTCTCTAGAACTTGTATTAAATCATTTTGAGACTACATGATATGTGTGTGCATGAAAATGATAAAGGCAATAGGATTTACCATTCTTTCAAACACTGTTCAAAATTCTTTTGAACATTGTACAAACACTGTATAAACACTGTTCATAAATTCCATCCTTAGTAAACCCCTTTGAGCCTTATTAACTGCTCATTTTTCTTATACTCTGAAGTGTTAAGAACAGTTATATTTTTTTTCTCTCAAGCAGATGAGTGTCTCTCAAGAAAAGAAAAAGTTTACTCAGTATATATGCTAAATAAAAAAAAAAAAGGGCATATATACTGATCTTGTACAAATATTTACTAACAGTGTGACTGAACACTTTGATCTATTGAAATGTTCAGCTTGATATTCACTCATGAATAAAATATCTCTTTTCATCTGTTTGATCTTACTCCATTTAAACCCTGAATAAAGTCCTTTTGATTTGTGAATACATGTACTCAAAGTAGTGTAGAATTGGTGGACATTCAAGCATATGGTAGATTCTACTATTTCTGATTGAATGTGAGAGTAAACACTTTACCTAAACACTTGTGTGTTTGAGAGTTTGTGAGATTATCCAGTTCATGACTGTTATTCACTGAATGAAACTCTGATTTCTATCTCTTGATCTTTTTGTCTTCAAAGACTGTGTGCTTACTTGGATAAATCATTGTGACGCCCCCAAATCCGAGGTCAGAGATTCAGGTCGTCACATCACCATCCAACCATGTCATACCTGTATTAACTTTACAACTCAACAATACATCCATCCAGACCTCAATCTTAAGCACATACAAGTTAGAGCCTCAGAAACGATAATCAAAAGTAACACTAAATATTACAATTCATCTGTACAATCCAGAATCTTACGCACTTCCACTTATACAACTACACTTGAAGACAAGTCTTACTATTACAGTTGAAAACCTATCAGACTTACTCTGTAGTATTTCTCAGGAACTAAATCATCTCAGGGGGTAAATCTTCTACTCCTCTTCTGCTGGTGCGGAGTTAACCGACCAAATTCTTCTCTTTCTGAAAAGTTTTTATAAAGCAAGAATGAGCTACATAATGCTCAGCAAGTTTTCCATTTGGAGTTATAATATAATTTTTCTTAAAAAGATTTCAAAAATATGAGCACATATCTCATGATATCAAAATATACTCGACAATGTATATGTCCGAGTTTTTGAATAAAATACTCATACTCTGTATGAAGCTTTAAATACCAAATGAACCGTTAAGTTCTAGAATAAACATCCTTAATATAGCAAAATCTCTTGACATTATATATATCCGAAACCGGTATAAAACATACATACCTTGTATAAAGTTTAAAATAATAACCAATGAACAATTTTTAGTTCATAATAACAATAATAATCTTCGTATCTTAGCAAAATAGTATACACTATAGTTTTGCTAATCTTTTAGAAAGCTTCTCAACATATGCAGTTAAATATATTGCTACGGTAGTTGCTTTTTATCATACGCAAACTAAACCATCTTTCAATTTTCAATTGATTTAAATGCGCACTAAACATGTGCCATTATCTTTGAAATAATCTCGCAGTTCTATATACTGCATAGAATCCATATCATCAATATCAAAGCAACACTATCGGCAACCTGGCACTTAGGCCTAAGAAGCAGTGTTCGAGTATTTTTCCAAAGTGGAGGATGGGACTTGAAGAAAACATAAAATCTGACAGGGATTGACGATGATCAGTCGCCACATCCAAGTCCAATAATCCGCGGGTCTTCTCTACTAGTAGAAGGATAGAAACTACATCCGTAACTATCCTCGGGTGAAAACTACATCCGTAATCACCCTCGATGAAAACTACATCCGTAATCATCCTTCGACAACACCTGGGCCGGAATAAATGATGGACCGCCTGGCTCACGGCCGCTTACACATCCCGGGAATCGTTCGTCAACGATTCCCACACCTGCCAGAGTCCCCTTTTTCTTTTCTTTTCAAAAATCATTTTGATAGAAAATTCGAGTAGTTGAAGTTCGACCTCAGTCGACCGATAATTCTTGAAAACGTACAAGAAGCAAAACCTGACCGGGGGTTTTCGAAAATGTTTTGGGTGGGAAAGAGTTTGAGTTTGAAAACGCTAAAGGTATCTTGGATTAGTTTTGTCTTTAAAATAATGAACGATAATTAATAAATAATATTTTGAGATTTAATATAAATAATTAATAAAATAATTATTTAATTAAAATAAGCTTTTAATCCAAGATAGACATTTTTGAGTATTTTTAACAACGTAAAATAATAAATACTTAAGTATACGATACTTCCCGATTGACTCTTCGGGATTTCATAATTTAATCACGACACAATAATATACCGCTCCCCGGTCAATAGTATATTTGGACCGCTACGACCTCTATTGCTAGAGTCGTTGTCTGAAGAAAACATTTTCATTCTAAGTTCAAGGGTGTACAAACACATATGCATATATCTCAAACTTCAACATAATCTCGTAAAGCATAAGCATATAATACGTTTGGAAGCTATAAACACAATAGTGAAAATCCTTATATATAAGTTTTGAGAAGTAAACTTGCATAGGTAAAATCAAGAATATAATCTTTTGAAATTAAATAATTAGAGTTGGAAAACTTGCCTTGGTGAGGTTGGGGTGGTCGGGCTTGCGGAGTGGAATGGAAATCTATACATAATCAATATTCGCACGTTAGTGCCTTAACAAC
This sequence comes from Kitagawia praeruptora, assembly GCA_037693485.1. NCBI lineage: Eukaryota > Viridiplantae > Streptophyta > Magnoliopsida > Apiales > Apiaceae > Kitagawia > Kitagawia praeruptora. The sequence goes on from CM075347.1 coordinate 55,726,820, forward strand.
GCTACTTAATCATAAGGTTTTAAAAATTGTAAAACCAACTTAACGACTCCACTTGTGACCACTAACCCTCTCATATGACCATGTCGTCACATTATCACTTTCTTTATCCATTCGACTCAAATCTATTCCTCGAACTCGAAACTCAAGTGAATATTCTTAAAACTACTTTAAACTAATCCCCTAAGTGGTTTTTCACTTGCGCATACCTCGCTCCAACATTTTTATAAAATTGAAAAATACATATTTTAATCCAATTCTTTTTGGACAGCCTTTCCACTTGTTTAATCTGTATATCCTCAAATTTCCATAACATTTTCATAATTTTAAGGGGTCCTAACTCAGTTCACAAGTGGACAACACAGTGCAGTCCGAATTCCAGAACCACACTGCACTAATCCAGCCATAACTAAAAATCTACACATCTCCTGGGTGTGAGCCTTATATTTCTAGAAACTACATTCAAATACCTTTCTAACCATATGTATTGGGTCTTAAGGAGACAAGTTTAAGGGGTTCAAAACCCTCCTACAAGACAGTACATGCTCCCAGAATTTACAACAAGCATCTTATCAACTTCAACACTTGACAATAACACAATACTCTCTTTACAACCATTAACTCCACCAAGATTCATCTCTATAACATACATGAGACTACATACTCTAATCACATGCCTTATTATTACAACAACAAGCATAAAACTTCAAGATTTCATCATCTAAAGCTCAAACCATCAAGATTCACTCCAATACTTATAGATCTAACAATATAAACTATAAACTTGTCATGGCTAAGGGTTGAGAGATATTTATACCTTCCTTGAGTCTCTAGTGACCTTGTATGAGCTTTTTAACCCTTGGAGAAGCTTGATCTATCCTTAATAACCTTAAACTAACAAGAACATCAAGAACAAAACTTAGAAATTTTCGGAGTCAATATACCCCAGCTGAAAGAACTGGAAAAACGAGGTCCTTACCTTACTTTTCTGAACGAGACTTGTGAACAAGACTTGTAGATCATCTCAATACCTTTCTAAAAAGCTATAGAACACATTATTTGAGTGAGAAATGAAGGAGATATGGCAGTTTTAAGCTACTGCCCCTGTTTTGGCCGAAAATAAAGAAAAGGAAGGGGGAGAGCTTTTGTTTGCTTTTGGAAAATGCTAAAGTGATAAAATTAGATTGTGTGTGTGGTTCTTATCAAGTAATGCAGCTGGTCTCTTTGTCAAAAGCTAGGATGATAGCTTGCTAGCTTGCTTTTCCATGTCTAGACTAGGTTGAATGCTTGGTGATCCACAATTTAAGGAACTATGTTGCTAACTAGTTGGTTGCATGGTTTCTTGTGCTAACTAGTTTGGTTGCTTGCTTTATTGACTTGGTTGATGGGTTTGACTAGCCAACTTGCATGGGTTCTCATGGAACTTGGTCATCTTAACTATTATTCCTTACTTAACGCTTAATTCTTCATTCCAAGTGCGATAAATCCTCGAAACATTTCGGGATGGAAATTTCCTTGAGTAAACTTCAATATTCCAAGTACCTCAATTTAATGTACATATTCCATGAAATTTCTAAATTATAACTTCCCCCGGCCTTGGCATAGTTTTCGTATTTCTCAGTACCTCGTTAAATACACCCATTTGAAATAATGGGTTTTGTCGAAAACTAACGACTTTTACATACACTCATTTGCATCGTAAACACATAATATCAATTCGAAATCTCCATTTAATAATTTGTACATAGCGGTGTTGTAAAAAAAATTTCATCCACCCATAAAATCACTATTCATCCAAGTTTCAAATATTCACAAAAATTATGGTTATTACAGTCTCCCCTCCTTAAAAGGATTCCGTCCCGGAATCTAAAGAAAATAGTTGTGGGTACTATTCTAGCTTCACCCTCTCCAACTCTTAGGTTGACACTTCAATCCTTTCGTTCTCTCACCTTGCTTTCAGCAGCGCCCTAGTGTTGTTCCTCGATGCACGCTCTTTCCGACCTGTATTCCGTATCTGTTGTTCTATGAACGACAACTCCAGCTCTACTACTTATGCGTTTATATTCTATCGCATTCATAGTATTCGTGTTGAGTCTTCGTATCGTAGGCACGTGAAATATCTTGTGGTCGTAATTCATAATCTGAGATAATGTCTATACGTACGATATTCTTCATATTTCTTGGCCTGATCATCACACATATGTCGCCTCCCTTCAGTTGCTACTGCTTGCTTTGGATACTGTATCCCCTTCTTCGCTCGTTGAACTAGCTCGGATCCCTATATCTTCTTTTTGTTGACTTCTTCGTAATGCAAGGAAAATCGAAACTTTCTTTTTGTAGTAAGCTTTGCTTGTGACGTCCTTATGCTCGCATGGTGACTATCATGATAACAAAATTCCTATTGTTGGTAAATGATTATCCTCGACTGCCCCGTGAAATTCAAGGCACGACGCTTAACATGAATTCTATTATCTAGATAATTCTTTTGCTCTGTCCGTCAATCGCGGATCATAATAGTGCACACGTTCAATCTCATTGTTAAACACACTTGAAAGCCCTTCAGTATTCGAAGTTCAATCTTAGGTCTCTACCTGACATAATTGCTACGAAAGCTCCACGTTGCACCACCACCTTGTTCGTATATAAATCGATAATCTCCTAATCTCATATATAAAAAGTCTCTCGTTGGTAAGTCAACTCGATTTGTCTAACAATTTACATCGCATAGTGTCATCGCTTGACTCGGTTTTTGGTGTCCCTATCATGAAATTCATTATAATACTCTCATCCGCGTTCAGGATTCTCTACATGCTAAAATAATCCACTGGGTCTCTATCATTCTTCTTTTGACATGTCAAGTTCATACTTAATAATTCACCGGTACCATTCTCCACATTCGATTATCAAACATCCTCTTAACTCTCTATACATCTTTGTCCTTCCCCCTAACTTATTCCTCTTCCTCTACAATCATCCTTTATTGTATATACTCAATTCTCTTGGTCAATTTTGACTGAATTCTGATTACGAATAATCCCTTCCATAGGTATCGACCACCACATTGGCCTTTTCTGGGTAATAAAAAAATTCCTTCATCATACTCCTTGTTCACTTCCACCTCCTTCTCTTCTTTATATTTAGTTTCTAATACGAAGATATACTTATGGCGCTTGTGGTAAAAATCTTAACACTTTTTCTTATAAAGTTAATGTCTCAGTTTTCTACGTGAACACTATCACGGCTAATCCCAAATCACAATTAGTATATCTTATCCCGCCTCCTTACGTTGCTTAGACGCATAGACAATCATCCCTTTCTACTGCATCAACACACCTCCTAAACTCTAAAAAAATCATGAATCTCAAAGTCCCCTTTTTACCATCAAGTACAGCTAACAAGGAGGTTATTGCTAACATCTCATTTCATTCTTAAAACTTTATTCATCAATCCATAGAGGTTTCTGACCCATTTGTCAATCCAAATGATACCACAAAATTTTATAATGTCTCTTATTAGTGCAAAATGCCCTCTTTGGCACAGTACAGAGGTCGATCTTCGGTTAGTGAAATCCTCTCTTCAACCTTATCTTCTAAAGGTAACTACAAATTTTAACTGGTCAACAATTCCCTTATCACCGATGGAGTATCCATTCCCGATGGTATATGTAAGATGTCATACTACCACCCATATTTCACAATTGGTGCCAATCGGTATGAGGCTTGCATACTGCTGCGGTTCCTAATAAACTCTATTAGGTGGTAGTCTCAAAGGATCATTAAGATATATCCAAGCATCCATTTGCTACTAGGTGACTTTTAAACTTTATGTCTCTCTATGTGCATCCATCCCCTTAGGCTAAGTAAGCTTCACATTCTTGCCACAAAATTTCTTCCTTTCTCTACCAGCTCACTTCCATGTTAGTTTCCTCTAAGGGTTATATCTTACATCGCAATCGATTTGCATTTGTTGACGCAGGAAAAGGCTCGGTAATTCCATAATCCGTTAATATACCATTCTAACAACGTTTAGTAAGAGTGTACTCTTAATTACCTCCTCATTTCTTATATCATTCCTTACAATCATATTAAATTACAATCATATTAAAGGTCCACGTGATATGTCCCAACATGGTTTTCCTACTTTAAATAATTACTTGGCATACTGTTCTGGCTGCACCTCTACAGCACTTGGTTTTTAATCTCGTATTGGTGCAATGGTTCACAATTGTACCTCCCGTTCACTTTAGAGTAATCACTTTTGAAAGGAATGGTTTCAAAATACCAATGTCATAAAAATTTCAATAAGAAATTCCACATTAGGAGTTTCAAGGATATTAATGAGTCCCGAATGCCAGGAGTCTCACTGCTCAAAAGACAAAGGAGGGATAGATAGAACACAATAAGGTTTATTCTTCCATGCCCTTATAATTTTGTAAAATGCTGCCATGGAGAATGTTGCACGAGAGTAATGATTGTTGGATACAAATGTCATATAGACGGTCTTTATAAAATTCTTACATCGGGTGAATATTTCTCCTCTTGAATAATTAAGAGGAAATCATGAAGTCTTATTGATAAAATCCAATCAATAGAAGTAATTCTACTCCATGACAATTAAAGAATGAAATAGCTTATCGTTCAAGTAGTCAATGATTTCCAATGAATCTTCATTATATGATAAAAAATAGAATATTCAAGTGACATAAAGTCTGATAAGAAGATGGATAAGAATTCAAGTTGAGTGGGCGACCTCACTATGTCTCAATCAAGTTATTCGTCAAAACTTTCATTATCATACTTTACCACATGCAAAATGCATTGAGGAATTGCTGAATGAATTAAATTGGGAGTTGGACCAGTGAAACAATAACTAGTCCTTTTCAAGAAACACTAGCAACTAGCTAGACAAAATTTGCTAGTTCGCCTGTTTGAGACATCACCACTAGCTAGGACAATTAGCTAGGTGTTCTTCACAACATTACAATTTTGACTAGTTAGAACAATCAACTAGTCATTCATATTGACATATCGACTAGCCAGTTTCAATTGGCTAGAACGGAATTTCAACATCGTAGCCACTGAAGAAACTTTAGGCTACTCGGACAACGAATGGAAATAAGAAGTTATTAAGTATGAAAAAAAAAAAGAAAACTATAAAACATGAAGAGAATGTTCTAGGTATCGGAACAATCGATAACCTCTCATCAAATATTACTTATCAGTGAAACGGTCCACCCAAGGGTGCCTCCGTACACATGCTTTATCAGATCTTACAGCAAAATGAAATTCAGAATACTAGTATCAAAATGATATCCTTACTATGATTTCAATGTACGACGCACAATCTCATTTTGAATAGAAGAAAGGATTCATGAGGAATATCTGGATGTTAGATCATCCCTGTTCTCAACAAGTTGATAAATATTTATGGGCTCGACTGAAGAGTGCAAGTATGAAAGAAGTAGTCAAAATATCAATATTCGTTTAGGAATATTCATTGATTAATTAAGGAAACAATTGTTGAACATTCCTTGGATAATTGAAAGGAAGTGTAAATAGTCCTGAGCAGAACGAAATAATTACAAACTTCAAATAGAATACTCGGGGATCAAATAAGATACTTTGGATGAGTCCCGGTTTAAAGAAAGTACATCACTGGTGGTTATTCCACAAGTTTGAAGTAGAAAGCTAGAAGGATTATCTGATATAAACTAATCGAGGTAACATGGTTAATGAAAAGTTTAAAATGAAGTAGTGCACCAGCCGGTAGTTACCAAAATAAGTTAATAATCATTCGTGCATCTCATTATCACCACTATGAGGGTAACTCCATCTCTTCGTCTTCGTAATACAAGACACCAACTAGTGCGTCTCTCAATCTTCATCTTAGAGTCAATTATCGAGTTAGGGTTTCACAAATATATCTATCATCTTCGTGATTTATCTTGAAGACCAAGCTTCACATCATTCCGGGGACACCTGCTAAGTCCATAGGGTCCTACTTCATGCCTTCCGACAAGAATCACGAGTGGCCAGTTCCCCCTGGGAACAGATCAAAGAGATCTCTCAGGGATCTCAGTGCAGTCCATAGGTTCAGTGGCGGGTGTGTGCATGTGAACATATACCAAAAATATTGAGGTCTACAATACATATATACGTAGTCCCTGATAAAATCTTTATCAAAGGATCCCACTCTAGACCCATTGGTCTTTTCTTTTGGTAGACTCTGAGATCACTGTATCGCTCGATGCAACCATATTCAACTTCACTTGAGTCCCTTTGTTAATTCTACTTGTTTGTTCTCTAAGTTGAACTACCATGCTCTAGCGCCCGAACCATGCGCGGAATCATCTAGCACGCTCGTCTTATGATAACATTCTCGTATAACACATGTAAAATTTGCCATCAAGGGTAATGAAATCCACAACGGCATAGTAACCACCTTTCAGGTAAACCCGTTACTTATCAAAAATCGGATCTTATAGCCAAAGTAAAAGGCTGTCATCATTCCAAGTACTAAGTACCCTTAATTATGTAGGGAAGTCTAAACTTCTTGATTCTTAAAATGCTGCCTCCTAAATTGTGGAGGAATATGGGCCACAAAATTTATGCCAGCCTAGTCATCCGATCAAATTGGCAATATCGCCTCTACCTCAGCTGCTCTTGAGATTTTGCTATGCTTCCTATATCATTACATATGATAGGTCATGTACGACTCTCAAACCTCTATTCATCATTCTGAAGGTCTCTAAGGATTCTATCGACCCTAGTATAATACCTCCAGTAAACACTCCAGTCCATTCTACTCACCGGTACCTCTTCCGGTAGTCCAATGATAAGTTTACTACGATCTCTTATGTCATTCTCCGACTTAGACTTAACTCTCAACACTCTCGTTTCCGAGTACTGTAACTTATCTCTCTGATACCATTTCTGTGACGCCCCCAAATCCGAGGTCAGAGATTCAGGTCGTCACATCACCATCCAACCATGTCATACCTGTATTAACTTTACAACTCAACAATACATCCATCCAGACCTCAATCTTAAGCACATACAAGTTAGAGCCTCAGAAACGATAATCAAAAGTAACACTAAATATTACAATTCATCTGTACAATCCAGAATCTTACGCACTTCCACTTATACAACTACACTTGAAGACAAGTCTTACTATTACAGTTGAAAACCTATCAGACTTACTCTGTAGTATTTCTCAGGAACTAAATCATCTCAGGGGGTAAATCTTCTACTCCTCTTCTGCTGGTGCGGAGTTAACCGACCAAATTCTTCTCTTTCTGAAAAGTTTTTATAAAGCAAGAATGAGCTACATAATGCTCAGCAAGTTTTCCATTTGGAGTTATAATATAATTTGTCTTAAAAAGATTTCAAAAATATGAGCACATATCTCATGATATCAAAATATACTCGACAATGTATATGTCCGAGTTTTTGAATAAAATACTCATACTCTGTATGAAGCTTTAAATACCAAATGAACCGTTAAGTTCTAGAATAAACATCCTTAATATAGCAAAATCTCTTGACATTATATATATCCGAAACCGGTATAAAACATACATACCTTGTATAAAGTTTAAAATAATAACCAATGAACAATTTTTAGTTCATAATAACAATAATAATCTTCGTATCTTAGCAAAATAGTATACACTATAGTTTTGCTAATCTTTTAGAAAGCTTCTCAACATATGCAGTTAAATATATTGCTACGGTAGTTGCTTTTTATCATACGCAAACTAAACCATCTTTCAATTTTCAATTGATTTAAATGCGCACTAAACATGTGCCATTATCTTTGAAATAATCTCGCAGTTCTATATACTGCATAGAATCCATATCATCAATATCAAAGCAACACTATCGGCAACCTGGCACTTAGGCCTAAGAAGCAGTGTTCGAGTATTTTTCCAAAGTGGAGGATGGGACTTGAAGAAAACATAAAATCTGACAGGGATTGACGATGATCAGTCGCCACATCCAAGTCCAATAATCCGCGGGTCTTCTCTACTAGTAGAAGGATAGAAACTACATCCGTAACTATCCTCGGGTGAAAACTACATCCGTAATCACCCTCGATGAAAACTACATCCGTAATCATCCTTCGACAACACCTGGGCCGGAATAAATGATGGACCGCCTGGCTCACGGCCGCTTACACATCCCGGGAATCGTTCGTCAACGATTCCCACACCTGCCAGAGTCCCCTTTTTCTTTTCTTTTCAAAAATCATTTTGATAGAAAATTCGAGTAGTTGAAGTTCGACCTCAGTCGACCGATAATTCTTGAAAACGTACAAGAAGCAAAACCTGACCGGGGGTTTTCGAAAATGTTTTGGGTGGGAAAGAGTTTGAGTTTGAAAACGCTAAAGGTATCTTGGATTAGTTTTGTCTTTAAAATAATGAACGATAATTAATAAATAATATTTTGAGATTTAATATAAATAATTAATAAAATAATTATTTAATTAAAATAAGCTTTTAATCCAAGATTGACATTTTTGAGTATTTTTAACAACGTAAAATAATAAATACTTAAGTATACGATACTTCCCGATTGACTCTTCGGGATTTCATAATTTAATCACGACACAATAATATACCGCTCCCCGGTCAATAGTATATTTGGACCGCTACGACCTCTATTGCTAGAGTCGTTGTCTGAAGAAAACATTTTCATTCTAAGTTCAAGGGTGTACAAACACATATGCATATATCTCAAACTTCAACATAATCTCGTAAAGCATAAGCATATAATACGTTTGGAAGCTATAAACACAATAGTGAAAATCCTTATATATAAGTTTTGAGAAGTAAACTTGCATAGGTAAAATCAAGAATATAATCTTTTGAAATTAAATAATTAGAGTTGGAAAACTTGCCTTGGTGAGGTTGGGGTGGTCGGGCTTGCGGAGTGGAATGGAAATCTATACATAATCAATATTCGCACGTCAGTGCCTTAACAACGCTACTTAATCATAAGGTTTTAAAAATTGTAAAACCAACTTAACGACTCCACTTGTGACCACTAACCCTCTCATATGACCATGTCGTCACATTATCACTTTCTTTATCCATTCGACTCAAATCTATTCCTCGAACTCGAAACTCAAGTGAATATTCTTAAAACTACTTTAAACTAATCCCCTAAGTGGTTTTTCACTTGCGCATACCTCGCTCCAACATTTTTATAAAATTGAAAAATACATATTTTAATCCAATTCTTTTTGGACAGCCTTTCCACTTGTTTAATCTGTATATCCTCAAATTTCCATAACATTTTCATAATTTTAAGGGGTCCTAACTCAGTTCACAAGTGGACAACACAGTGCAGTCCGAATTCCAGAACCACACTGCACTAATCCAGCCATAACTAAAAATCTACACATCTCCTGGGTGTGAGCCTTATATTTCTAGAAACTACATTCAAATACCTTTCTAACCATATGTATTGGGTCTTAAGGAGACAAGTTTAAGGGGTTCAAAACCCTCCTACAAGACAGTACATGCTCCCAGAATTTACAACAAGCATCTTATCAACTTCAACACTTGACAATAACACAATACTCTCTTTACAACCATTAACTCCACCAAGATTCATCTCTATAACATACATGAGACTACATACTCTAATCACATGCCTTATTATTACAACAACAAGCATAAAACTTCAAGATTTCATCATCTAAAGCTCAAACCATCAAGATTCACTCCAATACTTATAGATCTAACAATATAAACTATAAACTTGTCATGGCTAAGGGTTGAGAGATATTTATACCTTCCTTGAGTCTCTAGTGACCTTGTATGAGCTTTTTAACCCTTGGAGAAGCTTGATCTATCCTTAATAACCTTAAACTAACAAGAACATCAAGAACAAAACTTAGAAATTTTCGGAGTCAATATACCCCAGCTGAAAGAACTGGAAAAACGAGGTCCTTACCTTACTTTTCTGAACGAGACTTGTGAACAAGACTTGTAGATCATCTCAATACCTTTCTAAAAAGCTATAGAACACATTATTTGAGTGAGAAATGAAGGAGATATGGCAGTTTTAAGCTACTGCCCCTGTTTTGGCCGAAAATAAAGAAAAGGAAGGGGGAGAGCTTTTGTTTGCTTTTGGAAAATGCTAAAGTGATAAAATTAGATTGTGTGTGTGGTTCTTATCAAGTAATGCAGCTGGTCTCTTTGTCAAAAGCTAGGATGATAGCTTGCTAGCTTGCTTTTCCATGTCTAGACTAGGTTGAATGCTTGGTGATCCACAATTTAAGGAACTATGTTGCTAACTAGTTGGTTGCATGGTTTCTTGTGCTAACTAGTTTGGTTGCTTGCTTTATTGACTTGGTTGATGGGTTTGACTAGCCAACTTGCATGGGTTCTCATGGAACTTGGTCATCTTAACTATTATTCCTTACTTAACGCTTAATTCTTCATTCCAAGTGCGATAAATCCTCGAAACATTTCGGGATGGAAATTTCCTTGAGTAAACTTCAATATTCCAAGTACCTCAATTTAATGTACATATTCCATGAAATTTCTAAATTATAACTTCCCCCGGCCTTGGCATAGTTTTCGTATTTCTCAGTACCTCGTTAAATACACCCATTTGAAATAATGGGTTTTGTCGAAAACTAACGACTTTTACATACACTCATTTGCATCGTAAACACATAATATCAATTCGAAATCTCCATTTAATAATTTGTACATAGCGGTGTTGTAAAAAAAATTTCATCCACCCATAAAATCACTATTCATCCAAGTTTCAAATATTCACAAAAATTATGGTTATTACAATCATGGACATCAAAGGGAAAAGAAGTTTTAAGATTTCTATATTACAGTAACTACAGAGTTTAGCATTCATCAAACAATCAGTGTTTAATATGAGAGTTTGTGCATTCAGTGGTTATTGATTTTTGTTATGGATTTTATGAAATATTAGATGCTCTAAAAATTGATTTCAGTAAACTCTGCTTCACACACACTTAATTCACAACTGTGCAATTTTTGAAAGGGTTTTAGTGATAAAGTTGGATAATTGATAAACACTGTTGAGCTGTGTTAAGTACTCTGAGGTAAAATCTCATTGAGATGATTTGACTATTTTGCAGTAATTGGGGTAGTTGACAACTGTTAATTAGTGTAAGTGTCGTGATTATAGGAATGACAGCGGTAATTATTAAGTAATCCATTGGTTGTTTGACACGTGTCCCATGATTGTGTCCCACTCACACACTACTCTACAACAGTTGCGCGCTTTTACTAAAATAACGATTGAGTTTTAATGTTACTCAAATCATCTTTAGTCTCTTACTCTATATCGATTCACATTCACCCACTCACAGTTACTTGCATACTCATTCACTTTCACACTTCTCATATACTCTCTTTCACATTTTGATAAACACTTACAGTGCATACACATCTTTTCTCTGAATATCTTTGTATCACTTTTTACTAATGGCAACTAAAGCGTTTGATGCAGCAGGGTTAGTTTTTCTCCCTAGTAACTATGCAGCACCGTTGGAGACTGTAAATGCTCCAGAGGCGTTTCATGTGTTCCAAAATTTCTTGAAAGACTCTGAAATAGGGAAAGCTCTAACAGCACCACCTACACTATCTGCTTCGCAAATTGCTGCTTTCTGGACAAACTCTGTATATGATGATGGAGGAGAGTCTGGCACTCCAACAATCATTTTCACTCATGAAGAATTAGAGTATATCATTACTCCAACTACTGTTAGGGATGCTTTGGACTTTGAGACACACACTTCTTACAGTATTGTTGGTCATGATCGGTTGAGGACAATGTTGGAACAAATTGGATGTGCAGGAAACTTGAACAAGATAGGGTCTTTGAGACGGCCAAGTTTGAGAAAGGAATGGAGTTTCTTTTTCGATTGCATAACAAGGGCTTTTGGAAAGAAGACAACAAACTGGGATGCACTTCCTCTGGATACTCTCCAAATAGGTCATGCTCTACTATATGGAGGTAACTTCGATTTTGGTAGACTAGTACTAATGAATTTGGGAGAGCGTTTGTCTGAGTCTACTACTGTTTATTTTGCTCGTTTTTGTCAACTGCTATTTACTGCTTGTGTGCCTAACATTCCAATTAATGAAGCTGATGTGATTCAGCCTTTTCAAGTTGCTAAGAGAATGTTTTCTGATTTGACAAACAAAGATGTCACTAAACAGCAAATACCTGAGATGTTTATGCCTTTAGCCCTACAAAACTATGTAAACCAACCACAAGACCCTCAATCACCACAACAAATGCCTGAACCAATAGACACCATAAACTCTGAACCAATACCTACAACACCCACACCCACTGTACCTACTACATCTCATCAACCACAACCAGAAACCATAAACTCTCCACCAATAAATTCTCCACCTTTAAACACTGAACCTTTAAACACTGAACCCTTAAACACTGAAACCTTAAACTCTGAGCCAGCATCTACTGAACCAGCCAAAACCAAGCCAAAAAGAAAGAAACACACTGCCCAAAACACTAAACACTCAAAGGCTAAACAAACAATACCTGGAGCTATTTATACAAGAAGGAAGAAACAGAAAGCAAACAGACCTTCACTTTCACCACCAAGAGAGAGCTCAAGTGAAGATGAAGAGGAGAATGTGGTGCCTCCAATCAAGAAAAGGAGATTAATTCTTTCTGATTCAGATGAAGAGAATGTTGTTGAAGCTCCAGAGGTGGTTTCACAGCAAACACCTACTGTTGAGGTTACAGTGAATGTTGCTATACCTGCAGAGGTTGAAATGCCTGCGGAGGATAATGTTAATGTTCAAATGCCTACAGAGGATAAAATGCCTGTAGAAGAGGATAACAGAGATGGTCTTTCACCAATGGATAATATTTTTGACTCCTTTGAACCATTCTCTGATCCTATCTCACCTATTGTTCATACTGAAGCTCCTGGTGTAGCTGATGAGCTTGCAGTAAAAGTTCCTGAAGCTGAAGCATCACACACAGAGCTGGTATCTTCTTCAATTCAAGACAAAGGTGATGAAGTAGATCAGGCAACAAAGTTAATTTCTGAATCCATGCCTGTTGAAGCTACAAAGGTAAACTCTGTTGCAGAGCCTGTGCAACATGAGGTGACTGTTGAAAAGGTTGCAGAAGTTGTTGACGAAACTGTGGCTGACACTGCTCAGCACAGTGGTTCTTTAAAAGATGATCAATCTAAGGATGCAAGTGCTGAAGATGAATCTGCTAGTAGTGCAAACTCTGACTCTTTTGTGAGTGCACCTGCACAGACAGATAATAAACATACACCTTTTGATCAGCCTTGTCCATCTCATGCAGTTGAAGTAGAGCATCTTGCTAAATCTGCTGAAAATTGGTATAAACAAGACTGCATTTTTCCAAAAGGAAGAGCATCTGAGTTTGTTAAGCAAACTGCAAAGCAAATTTCAAATCCAGAGATCTTATCCTGTTTAAAGGCAACTGTGGTGCAAGTCAAGACCCTGGAAGGCAATTTTGCTGAAACAAAACAAGAGATTGCTTCTTTAAAGACTGAGATACAGTCAAGAGAATTGAAGATGGATAGAGAGTCTAAAATAAAAGCTGTTCAGCTGTCTAAAGTTCAAGACACTCTCTTTGCCAGGCTAGGAAAAGTTGAAGAAAATCAGACTGCTTTATTTGCTAAGGTTGATTCCATTGCTAATTCTTTGGAGCTCATTACATCAATCCTTATTCCTGATGATGTCAAAAAGGGGGAGAGAGTTGCTAAGTCAAAATGCAAAGTTTCTCAAACTCTGACTCAAAAGGATGATGCTGGAGATGGAGGGGCAAGTGATAAGAGCAAGGTTTTAAACTCTGAAAAGCAAACTCTGAGATCTGGCAAATCTTTTAAATCACAGTCTGCTGGAATAAACACTGAAACTCAAGGTACTTCAAAGACCAAGAGTTTGGAATTAACATCAAACCCAAAGACTGATGAGGAGTTAGTTGTTAAGCTTTTTATGGAAGAGAATGCAGAAGGAGTTACTTTAGAAGATGCTAAAGCTGAAGAGAAGAGTTTACAAGAAAAGCATCTGAAAGCTCTAAAGTCTGAAAAAGCAAAGAAGAATGTGAAAGTTGCTAAAGCTGCAAAGCCTGTTCTTAAAGGCATTCAAATCAAAGAACCTGTTGGTACAGATCAAAGAATGCAAGTATTCAGAAAACCAACAGATGCAGAAGCTAAGCAAAAGCTGAAAAGTATAGTTACAACCTCTGTTGATACACATGTTGTACAGAAGAATGAAGACACAACCTCTGTTGCTGCACAAGTTGTGACCACACCATTATTGTCTTCTCAGTTGAAATCAACATTTAAGAGGGGTGCTCCTCATGATTCAAGACTAGAAGCTACAATTCCAATGGATTTCATTGATGGTAGAGCTTTATCTGGTAAAGTTGGATACAACAAAGAAGGCATAGGCTCACACAGAGATAAAAGGCAATATGTTGGTCCTAGAGATCCTTCTTCACTGTCTGTTCCAGGTCGAGGTGTCACTCAAGAGAGTTTGGACAAACTGGAGTCAGTACAGCTTGTATATCAGAAGAGTCTAGAAAAGGATTTCTTGTTATATTTCATGGCTGATGGAACAGTATTTAAAGTCTCTGAAAAGGATATCGAATTAAAATACTGGGAAGAACTTGAATATGTCCTATATATTTTCAGAGTGAGAAATCAAAGAGCTCAGTCAGTTGCAAATGTGCTTAGACAAAGAATGATTCAAAACCTTGCAAGAAGGCAAATGAAATTCAACAGCAAGTATGTTCCTAAATACAGAGATTGGAATGGCAATCTGATTGAAATGGAGAAGGGAACTACAAAGCTGAAAACAGATCTTGGAATTACTGTTCTGGATTTCAATGTAAAATCTGAAGAGGTGAAATACATAAGGTTGGGAAATGAGATGAGAAGAAACAAAATCTACGATCTTAGAGCTGCTATCTATCAAACTGATGAGAATGATCCTCAGTTGAGAGAAATCAAAGAAGCTATGCAGATAGAGCTTGAAAATGCTGAAAGAAGGTTGCTTATAGACTATCTCAGAACAATGCCTGATCTGCAAGAGATTAGAAATTAAAGTCTGTAAGAATTTTCTTATTTTCTGTAGAATTTGTTAAGTAATAGCTCAAACTCTGTTTGTATGTTAAACACTGTAAAACTTTGTATTTGTTTTGACATCATCATTTACTGTAAACTTGTACATTTTTGCTAATGGACAAGTTGGGGGAGATTGTTAGAAATGATTGATGAGAACAGTGTTTGGAAGCTAAAGTCAGAAAACAGAGTTTAGCTGGAAGCAGTCAGAGTTTAGTTAAACACTGACTGGAAGCGCAACAGAGGTTGTTAAACTCTGTAGCGGTATTGTCTGAAGAGTCAACAGTGTTTGAAGATTGATTTGAGATAAATATGGAAGCAATATCTTTGAAGATTGGAAAGCTGTCAAAGAGATTGAGTTGACTTGGAAGACTGAAGCAATCGTGATTGATATCAATTGTATAGCTTAATTATAGGAGAATCAATTACTGATTGTACGAAGCTGTATGTTCTATAAATACAGTTAGGTTAACCCTAGAAGGGTAGTCGAACATTGAGAAATCTTTTGATTGTAACCTAAGCAGCTCTCTGTGATATTTACATCACCGAGAGAGGAATTATTAATTCCAAACAGTTTTTAATTGTTAAACAGTGTGTTCTTGTTAAGTTACTCATACAGTATTTGATTGCTTATTGTGTATTCGACCTAACAATTAGCCACCTCTAAACACAAAAACCCTAATCCCAATTCCCCTTCTTATAGCAAAATATCCGTATTTTGCTCCGTAAATCCAGCAACCTCCATAAATATTGTTATACAATATTCTCCCTATAACAGTACCCAAGAGCTAGGCCTAAAAGACAAAGTCCTTTAACATTCCAATAAAGAAAAAGGAACATGGTAAAAATGAACTCAAGCCCTCACCCTATTATTCTCATCGATAGTCAGAAATTATTCATGCCATGCTTTTAATTCAAACTCAAAGTTACCAATTTTCACAGAGCTATTACGCAAGGCTTGATTCACCCCATAATCATCCCGAAATTGAAACACTAAGAAACCCCCAAAGTGGTTAAACAAATTAAAAGACCCACAACACTTACCATGTTCAAAACTTGTATTGTAATCTGTTCAAACACAAAGGAAACATCAGATTTAGGTGGAGGAAAATAGCAATTAACCCAATTCAGTGACGATGAATGTAAACATTCCACACTTGGTTCCACATAGGTAATCCCAACTGATCTCTTAGTTATAGCATTCTCAACACGATCTTTGTCTAACACATTAGAGAAACAGAAAGGATTAGAAGAAACCGGATCTTTTAGCAATTCTTGAGATGAATCAAGCTTTATAGCCGGAGTACCACCATCCACCTGCTCTTTAAAAACTTGATGCGATGTCTAACCGCAAGCGCACGGTATCAATTGTAGTAGATACTAGCAAATACGGGTCGATTCCTCAAGGAGACAGTTTCAATTTCAATTCAATTATTATCAATTGTTTCCAGTCACAAACGATTACTAGAGAATTTTATTAACTACTAAAACAAATTTAACTATGATTTAAATCAATTAATAATGGGATCTAGGGCAATTCAGGTTCACCATGCTTACACCAAACAAATCACAAAGGTATAGCTTTTTAATGAGATTAAGTAATTAAAGCAATGGTTAATCTTTTTCAAGCATTAACGTACTCTCAGAATATCTAATGATGCTTCCACAATCACCTTCAATTCCGCTAATTGTATGTAAGCCTCTAGTAGTAAAATCTTTCGATCTATTACTCCTATTGCAATTGATTAATCCGTGATATTGCGCAATTACACAAATTAAGAATTAGAACATATCAATCAGAATTACTCTCTACCCATCAATCTACTAATCAAATTAAGCCCAAATCATGGTGCAAACATGGCTCCCCTTAATACCCTAGAATTAAATTACTCACTCATTCTAGGATTAAAATTAACAACAATAATCAAGAAAGCCATAATAAACATGTAATTAATAAGGAGAAGATAAGAAATACCTTAAACCTTTGAATAACGAAGAACAATTAAATCCAAGAATTAAATTGAGCTTGCAAAGATGGAGAGAAGAAAATAAAACTCTAGCTTTTAATATTAAGAACGTATGTAAAAATTGTGTGTAAAAGATATCCCCCAAAAGATAGATTGTTAGGTCGAATACACAATATATAATCAAGTACTGTATGAATAAGTAACAAGAACACACGTTTTAACTCTTAAAATTGTTTGGAATTGATAATTCCTCTCTCGGTGATGTAAAGTATCACAGAGAGCTGCTTAGGTTACAAGAATGATATTTGTTCACAATGGATACCCTTCTAGGGTTAACCTAACTGTATTTATAAGATATACAGCTACGTACAATCGTAAATTGATTCTCCTAAAATTAAGTTATACAATTGATATCAATTACGATTGCTACACGTCTTCTAAGTCAACTCAATCTCTTTGATAGCTATCCAATCTTCAAAGATATCGCTTCCATATTAATATTAAATTAATCTTCAAACTCTGTTGACTTGTAGACGCTCCCAGTAGACAGACTTTAGCAAACTCTGTTCTCTTCAAGCTAACAGTGTTTGCGCTTCCATGTGTTCAGCTAACAGTGTTTACGCTTTCCTCTGTCAGCGTTTGCGCTTCCAGCAATCAGCGTATACTTAAACTCTGTTACAACTGCTTTCAATATCAAGTTAAACTCTCTTTTACCTGTAACACTTAAACACTAACATTAAATCACATCAATTATATCTAACAATCTCCCCCAACTTGTTCATTAGAAAAATGTACAAGTTCACAGTAATTGATGATGTCAAAACTAACAAATAAAAACACAGTGTTTAACATATAATCAGAGTTTAAACTTGACTTAGCAAAATTTACAGAAAATTCGAATTACTTACAAATTCTGTCTACCTAACCTCCTCAAGATCTGGAGTTGTTCTGAGATAATCAATCAACAACCTCCTCTCAGCATTTTCAAGTTCAATCTCCATAGCTACTTTGATCTCTCTTAAATCTGGATCATTCTCATCAGTTTGAAAAATAGCAGCTCTGAGATCATAGATCTTGTTTCTTCTCATTTCATTTCCCAATCTGATAAACTTCACTTCTTCAGACTTTACATTAAAATCTAGAACAGTAATCCCAAGATCAGTCTTCAGCTTTGTAGTTCCCTTCTGCATTTCAATCAGATTTCCATTCCAGTCTCTGTACTTCGGAACATACCTTTCAGCAGACTTTGATCCTGTAACAACTTTAGCTTTCTGCATATACTCCCTTATAGAATTAGCAATAAGCTGTGTTCGATGATTTCTAACTCTGAAGATATGCAAGGCATATTGAAGTTCCTCAAATAATTTTAGCTTGATTGCTTCTTCATTCACTCTGTACACTGACCCATCTGCCATAAAGTATAGCAGAAAGTGAATGTCTAAGCTCCTTTGACGAACTAGCTGAACTGACTCCAACTTGTCTAGATTTTCTTGAGTAATACCAGAACCAAGAGATACAAGTGCAGAGGGATCTCTTGGACTGTTACTAACCCTCAAATCTCTTCTTGAACCTAAGCCAGAAGTATTCCTGCCTGGTGGCTTTCCTGAAAATGCAACATTATGTTGATATCCACCAGTCACTCCTGCTTCTTCTTGCACTGGAATCTTTGGCCTTGAAAAACCAGGTAAGGGTTTACTTTGAGTCTGTACAACTTGTGTAGCAACAGAGGTTGTAACTATCATTTTGCCCTTGCTCTCTTTACCAATTATCCCTTTTAGCTTTAACTTGGCATCAAGAGAAGACTTTCTAACCAGCTTTCCAGTATCTTCTTCTTCTTCTACTTCTTGAATACCAGATAGTTTTTCTTTGATCTCAATTCCTTTCATTGCAGGCCTTGAAGACTTTGAAGCTTTAACAACTTTCTTCACTTTCTTGGACTTTTGAGCTTTTAAATGCTCTTTCTGCAACAGCTTTTCTTCAGCTTGAATATCCTCAAGTGTAGCTTCAGCATTCTCTTCACAAAAAAGTTTTGCAGCCAATTCTTCATCTGTTTGTGGATTGTCAGAGAATGACAAATCCTTTGGCTTTGAACCAGAAGTACTCTGAGTATTTGTATCTATCACCAAATTCGGCTTTGACCTTGTAGACCTCCCATGTCCTTGTCTAGAATTTGCATTTCTTAAGCCCTTCTCAGCATTGGTACCTTCATCATCAAAATGATCTTTCTTTGACAGAGTTTGAGTTTGCTTACACTTGGTTTTAGCAATTCTCTCCCCCTTTTTGACATCATCATCACCATCTTGAATCAGAATGAAGGTGATTAACTCAAGAGAGTTTGCAATGGAATCAACCTTCTCATTCAGTAAAATCTGATGCTTTTCAACTGTGCTCAGTCTGTCATTAAGATTTGCTTGAGCTTTGGAGAATTGTTGGAAAAGCTTAGCATTAGCTAGTTGAGCTTTCTCTTCATGAGTAGCAACCTCTGTTCGAAGATCTACAATTGCCTTCTTATTTTCATCAAATCTATGATTCAAAGTCTTGATCTGAATCACTGTGCCTTGAAGACAAGTAAAGATATCAGGATTTGAAATCTTTGAGGAATGTGACTGTAGAAAATTAGCTGCTCTTCCAGGAGGAAAGATACAATCTGACTTGTACCAATCAGCAGTTTGCTTTTTCAAATAATCATCATCAACCTCATTAGCAGAAGGTCCAGCAAAATCTGGTTTGTCTCCTGTTTTCTGACCATCAGTTTGAAATTGTTCATTGTCAGCTCCTGTACTGTTTTCTTCAATCGAATCACTCACAGACTCATGAGTAGGAGCAACAGAAGCAAAATCTTCATCTTGAGCAATAACAGGTTCTTGAGCAACCTGTTTTCCTTTATCAGCTTGAATCTGCTCTGAAGAAATAACCTTCTCTTGTTTATCAATCTCCTCACCATGCTCAGAACCATGATGAGCATCAGAGTTTAGTTCAGTGTGTGATGCAACCTCAGTGTCTTCAAGAACAACAGTAGGCCCATCAGCAACACCAGTATCAATAGAATGTGTAACCTCATTAAAAGAAATTGGAGTTTCAGCAAATGAGATAGGATCAGAGAATGGTAGAACTGAATCAAGAACATCATCCACTGGTGAAAAACCATCTCTGTGACCCTCTTCTGCAGGCATGTCATCCTCTGCAGGTAAATCAGTGTTTACAGGAGCATCATCCTTCGCAGGTATTTCAACCTCTGCAGATATAGCAACCTTCTCTACAACCTCAACAGTAGGTGTTTGCTGTGAAACCACCTCTGGAGCTTCAACTTCATGCTCATCATCAGAATCAGTAAGAATGAGCCTTCTCCTCTTAGCTTGAGGCACTGGAATCAGCTCTTCATCTTGACTAGAACTGTCCTCAGCTGATGGTGTTGAAGGTCTATTTGCCCTTTCTTTGAATCTTCTAGAATAAACAGCCTTTGGAGATGACTGTTTAGCCTTAGAATGTTTGGTGTTGATTGCAGTATGCTTCTTCCTTTTTAACTTAGATGGTGGTTGTGGATGAGTGGTAGTGACAGGGTTTGTTGGTTCAGTATTCATTTGGTCAGATTGTTTTTGAGGTTCAGTTTGTGTTTGAGGTGATGTGGGTTGATCAGTGGTTGTTGGTGTTGGCTCAGGTGATTGAGTAGGTTGAGATGGTATGTTTTCTGTACGATCAGTGGCTAAAGGTTCAGGCATAGGTTGTGGTTCTGGTTGTTGTGGTTGATGTGATTCAGGTTGTGGTGATGAAGAATCTTGTGGCTGATTGACAAAATTCTGTAAGGCAAGTGGTAATACAAAAGGAGGTATGTCCTTACCAACATCTTTGTTAGTCATATCAGAGAATATTCGCTTAGTGACTCGAAAAGGTTGAATCTCATCAGCTTCATCAACAATTAACCCAGGAACACATGCATTGAACAGAAGTTGACAAAATCTAGCAAAGTAAACTGTAGTAGACTCTGACAACTTATCACCCAAATTCATTAAAACATATCTACCAAAATCAAAATTACTGCCATAGAGTAGAGAATACCCAATTTGCAGACTGTCCATTGGAATAGCATCCCAGTTGGTGACCTTCTTCTGGAATGTCCTGGTGATACAATCAAAGAAAAAGTTCCACTCTTTTCTCAAATTTGGCCTCCTTACACTGCCCAGCTTGGCAAGTGATTCCATGTACCCAATCTCTGTTAGCATCTCTCTCAGATTTTGCTCAGAGACAACAGCATACGAAGTACGTGTGTCGAAATCCATGGCGTCGCGAACAGTTTGTGGAGTGATCACAAACTCTTGTTCTTCATGAGAGAAGATGATAGACGGAGTTCCATTCTCTCCTCCTTCTATATATCTTGAGTTTTGCCAGAAATTAACAACCTGAGAAGCAGATAGAGTAGCCGGTTCAACCAGCGCTTGCCCAATTTCAGAATCTCGAAGAAAATTTTGCATTAGATGAAACGCCTCTGGAGCCCGGTCGTTTTCAAGTAAAGCTGCATAATTGTTAGGCACAAAACGTAGACCAAACACAGTGAAAGGTTTTGTTGCCATTGAATCAAGAAATAAGCAAAAAGCAACTGTGAAAATGATATGCAAGAAAGGTGTTTGTGAAAATGCCAAAATGAAAAACAAAGATGTTCTCTCTGTTTTGGTAAAGTGAATATGAGTGGATGAAAGTGATTGTGGCAAAAAGTAATTTGAGTTGTAATTAAAAACTAAACTCAAACGGTTTTACTTGAAAACACGCAACTGTTCCCTTGAAAAGTGTGGAAGTGAGACATAATGATGAGTGGGACACGTGTCACACATGCAACGATTCACTTAATACACACGCAGTAAAAGCCATTATTACCGCTGTCGTTCCGTTTATCAAGACACTTTACCACTAAATACACTAATTAACAGTTGTCAACTACTCCATTTACTCCAAAATTTTCAAATTATCTTAATGAAAATATACCTTAGAGTATATAACACAATCAATCAGTGTTTGCCAAATTTTCAATCTTTATCACAAAAACCCTTTAAAAAATGCACAGTCGTGATTTTTGTGTGTGAGTAGCAGAGTTTACCAAATCAATTTTTATAGCATCTAATATTTCATAAAATCCATAAATCAAAACAATAAACACTGAATGCACAAACTCTCATATTAAACACAGAGTATATGATGAATGCTAAACTCTGTAGTTCCTTAATTACAGAAATCTGAATATCCCTGTTCCAGTTTATGTTCATGATTATCCAAGTAAGCACACAGTCATTATGGACAAAAAGATCAGGAGATAAACATCAAAGCATCATTCAGTGAGTTACATGTCTAGGATTTCCTCACAAACTCTCACAGCACACAAGTGTTTAGGTGAAGTGTTTTCGCTCAAATTCAATCAGTAGAAGCAGATACTACCATAAGCTTGAATTTCCACCAAATCTACACCACTTCGATTACATATATGCACAAATCAAAAGGACTTTGTTCAGGGTTGGAATTGAGTAAAATCAAACAGATGAGAAGAGATGTTTTTCGAATGAGAATTTCTAACTGAACAATTTATCAGATCAAAATGTTCAGTCAAACTGTTAGTACATATTTGTACAAGATGATCAGTATATATACCTCCTTTTTTTTTTTAATATTTATTTACATATATATATATACTGAGTAAGATTTCTTTTCTTGAGAAATACTCACCTGCTTGAATTTGATTTACCAAAAGAATATAACTGCTCTTAATACTTCAGTATTCAAGAAAAATGAACAGTTAATTTAGCTCAAAGGGGTTTACTAAGGGTCGTGTTTATGAACAGTGTTCAAAGATGTTTTGAACAGTGTTTAAAGAAAGATGGTTAATCCTAGTGCCTTTATCATTTTCATGCACACATATATCATGTAGTCTCAAAATGGTTTAATGCAAGTTCTAGAGCAACATACTTACTGATGAACATCACACAACAATAAAATCTGATTGATATAAAATGTATCAATCACTTATTCGGCTCAAAATCTCACAGGGTTCAGACATGAACTGTTTCTCATCAAACTAGACAATGACATATCTCAAGTTTTAAAATTTTCATAAGTGCAAACAAAGAAACATCAAGAATCAAGTTTGGCTTGGAAACAGAGTGTCACTAATCAGAGTTTAGAGTTCATCAATATCAGAGTTATTCATGAGAGGCAATGCATACAGGATTCATAAATTCAGAGATTAGGATCAAATAAACTAAGAGATGCTCTAAATATGAAACAGTATCATGCTGTGTTAACTTACTGTGCAATTTCTGATTAGATTACAGTGACTCAGAAAGAATCTTGATTTTTCACTGAAAATCATGCTTCATACATTTTTCTTCATTGGTATTTTCATTCAGACAAAAATCAACTCAGAATTCACAGAGTTTAACAAACATATTAACAGTGTATGACCAACAATCATGCTGACAGAGTTTAATTAACAAGGTTCACATAGCACTTTAGCAACTTAAAGAAATATGAGCAACACATTTTATTAGAAAAGTTTGAGTCTAACCAACATGTTTAGTCAAAACCAGATACCATCCCTTGTTCATTGACCAGTCTTGTAAATGTTGCTTCACTTAGAGGCTTTGTGAAAACATCTGCAAGTTGTTGATCTGTAGGCACAAAGTGAAGCTCAATATTGCCTTCCTCTACATGCTCTCTGATAAAGTGATACCTTATGCTGATGTGCTTGGTCATTGAGTGTTGTACTGGATTACCTGTCATTGCAATAGCACTTTGATTATCACAAAAAATAGGTATTTTACTATACCTCAACCCATAATCCAGCAATTGATTCTTCATCCATAGAATCTGTGCACAGCAACTACCAGCAACAATATACTCTGCTTCAGCAGTAGATGTTGATATTGATTTTTGTTTCTTACTGTACCAAGACACAAGTCTGTCACCAAGAAATTGACAACTTCCACTTGTGCTTTTTCTGTCAATCTTACAGCCAGCAAAATCTGCATCAGAGTAACCAAGTAGCTTAAAATCTGATTCTCTTGGGTACCACAGCCCTAAGGTTACAGTGCCCTTGAGATATTTGAAAATCCTCTTCACAGCTGTTAAATGTGGTTCTCTTGGATCTGCCTGAAACCTTGCACACAGACAGGTGGCATACATGATATCAGGTCTACTAGCAGTTAAATAGAGTAGAGAACCAATCATCCCTCTGTAACTTGTCATATCCACTGATGACCCTGTATCTTTGTCCAGTTTTGTTGCAGTTGCCATGGGAGTTGTTGCAGATGAACAGTCAAGCATGCCAAATTTCTTGAGAAGATTTCTGGTATATTTTGCTTGATTAATGAAAATTCCATCATCTGTTTGCTTCACCTGTAAGCCTAGAAAATAGCTTAGCTCTCCCATCATACTCATTTGATATCTAGACTGCATGAGCTTGGCAAATTTCTTACAGAGTTTATCATTAGTAGATCCAAAAATGATATCATCTACATATATCTGAACTAAGAGCAGGTCATTACCAGATTGAAAGTAAAACAGAGTTTTGTCAATAGTACCTCTGTGAAACCCACTTTCTAGTAAAAATTTAGCAAGTGTTTCATACCATGCTCTAGGTGCCTGTTTGAGTCCATAGATTGCTTTGTCTAACCTGTAGACATGATCTGGATATTTTGGATCTACAAAACCAGGTGGTTGTTCAACAAATACTTCTTCTTCAAGTTTTCCATTCAGAAAAGCACTTTTCACATCCATTTGAAAAACCTTGAATTTCTTGTGAGAAGCATAGGCAAGAAACATCCTTATTGCCTCCAATCTGGCAACTGGTGCAAAAGTCTCATCATAATCTATTCCTTCCTGCTGTGAATAGCCTTTAGCTACCAGTCTTGCTTTGTTCCTTGTGATCACACCATCACTGTCAGTTTTATTTCTGAAAACCCATTTAGTACCAACAATGGATCTGTTCTTTGGCCTTGGTACAAGGGTCCACACTTCATTTCTCTCAAATTCATTTAGCTCTTCTTGCATTGCTGTTATCCAGTCAGCATCTTTAAGAGCTTCTTCTACTTTCTTTGGCTCAGTTTGTGACAAGAATGCATGAAACAGACATTCATTTTTTGTTGCACTTCTTGTCCTTACTCTTGCATCTGGATCACCAATAATCAAATCAGGTGTATGTGACTTAGTCCATTTTCTTGCAGAAGGCAGATTGCTTCTGTCATCATGTGATCCTCCCCCTTGATCCATGCTCTCCTGATTTTCTTGGTGCCTTTCTTCATTTTCTGATGCTCCCCCTGAATGTGACTGCTCAGAATTTGAATGATCAGAGTTTGAATCAACAGAGTTTGATTCAGAGTTATCAATTGAGTCACTATCAGTGTTTGAATTATCACTTTGATGTGATTCTTCATGCTCCCCCTCAACTGGTTCTTCCCTTGTTTCTGATTGAAAAGTTTCTTCAGTGTTTACCAGTAGAGGTTCAGAATTGACCTCAACAGTGTTTGTCAGATCTGTATTATCCGAGTTTAATAAATCTTCATTTTCAAAGTGCAGTTGATCATGCTCATTAACATCTTCAAGTCCAGTTATTTTCTTGTCATCAAATGACACATGAATAGATTCCATGATCACTCTAGTTCTCAGATTATAAACTCTGAATGCTTTAGTTGATAGTGGATAGCCAACAAAAATTCCTTCATCTGCCTTTAGGTCAAATTTGGTCAACTGTTCAGGATGAGTCTTCAACACAAAGCATTTGCATCCAAATATATGAAAATATTTTAGATTTGGCTTCTTCTTCTTCACCATTTCATATGGTGTTTTACCATGCTTGTTGATCAGTGTTGCATTTTGAGTAAAACAAGCAGTTTGAACTGCTTCTGCCCAGAAATATGTTGGCAACTTTGCTTCATCTAGCATGGTTCTGGCAGCTTCTATCAAGGTTCTGTTCTTCCTCTCCACTACACCATTTTGTTGTGGAGTACCAGGTGCAGAAAACTCTTGTTTTATCCCTTTACTCTTGCAAAATTCTTCCATTGATAAATTCCTGAACTCAGTTCCATTATCACTTCTGATTATCTTCATTTGATTCTCTGACCCTTTTTCCAGTTGTATTATATGTTCTGTCAGTGTTAAAGCAGTTTCATCCTTCTTTGCTAGAAAATACACCCATGTGTATCTGGTGTAATCATCAACAATGACTAGAGCATATTTCTTCTTTCCAAGTGACATGACATTTACTGGTCCAAAAAGATCAACATGTAGGAGATGATAAGGATCAACAATTGAAGACTCAGATTTGCTCTTGAAAGAGGCTTTT
This sequence comes from Kitagawia praeruptora, assembly GCA_037693485.1. NCBI lineage: Eukaryota > Viridiplantae > Streptophyta > Magnoliopsida > Apiales > Apiaceae > Kitagawia > Kitagawia praeruptora. The sequence continues at coordinate 55,753,250 of CM075347.1, forward strand.
CTCTGTTTGGCCTTTTGACAAGAATCACACAGGCCTTCTACATTCAACAATGACTTTGGTAGTCCTCTTGCAAGATCATTCTTTATGAGCTCATTGATATTGTTCAGATTCAAACGAGAGAGTTTCTTGTGCCACTTCCAACTCTCTTCACTGGACATTCTTGTTGACAGACACACTGCTTTGCCATCAGTGTTTGTTGACAATTTAATTTCATATATGTTATTGTGTCTGTTTCCAACTAGAGCAACTTTCCCTGTAGATTTGCTGATCACTTGACAATATTCAGGCTGAAAATCTACATGATATCCTCTGTCACAGATTTGACTCACAGATAGCAAGTCATGTTTGAGTCCTGGAACCAGAGCTACATTTGTGATGATGACATTCCCAAGATTAATATTGCCATATCCCAGAGTATGTCCTATGTTGCCATCTCCATAAGAAACTTCTGGGCCAGCCTTCTCCTCATACTCTGATAGCAGGGCTTTATTTCCAGTCATGTGTCCTGAACATCCACTGTCCACGACTAGGGTACTGACCCTGGTGCCCTGCAATCACAAACAATCACTGATTATTAGTTTTAAGGATCCAGACTTGCTTGGATCCTTTGGCTTTCTTAATTCTGTTAGCTTTTGCAGCGGAATTCACATTAACAGAGTTTAAGCTAAATTTTTCAGAATTTACATTTGCAGAGTTTACTTTAACCCATTTCAAATTTGGCTTGGGTTCATAGTAATTATAGTAAATAGCATGATAATCTCTGCAAGTGTAAATAGAATGCCAAGTACTTCCACAGTGTTTGCATAAAGTCTGTGGTCTTGTTCTCACATAATCACTCTTTACTGCAGTTTTAGAGGGCAAAGAATTAATGTTTTTATTCTTACTGCAGAAATTAGCAAGATGATTAGTGCTACCACAATTAAAGCATGTTTTTCTAGGAGCTAATGAAGCAAGCATTGGCTTAATTCCTGAGGTTATGCCTACCTTTCCATTTCTGTTTTTCTTAGGCATTCTCTGTTTGTTGACAGACTTTATTTCCTTAAGCTTATGCTTGAGTTGTTTATCTGTCATTAAACCAATGTTAGCCTCTTTAACAAAAGTTTTAGCATATGACTCTTTAACAGCCTTTTTCTGTGCTTCAGTCTTAGGTCCACCTGTTCCCATGACATTACCTTCAGATGAACGATGTGGTCTAACTTTTACCTGATTTTCAAATCTAAGTTCATCTCCCTCAGAGTAACCTAGACCTACTGTATCTGACTGAAACACTTCTTGAGTATCTTTACCAGAGTGTGTCCAAGTTTTAATGATGTGTTTAGTATCCTCCAATTCTGATTCTAGTTGCTTATACTTACCTAGCAACTCCTGTTCAATAAACACTGCATCATCTCTTTCTTTTTGAAATTTATTCATGTTCTCTAACTGTTCCTCAACAAGTTTATTTCTCTCTTTAAGTTGAGAACACTCAGTCTTTATCCTCTCATTTTCTAAAGTCTGATCCCTATAACTGATATGCAATGCTTTAAGATAAATTCTCAGTTCAGTTATATTATCAGTGTTATAAGCATAGGTAGTTGGGGGTACCTTGAGATCATCATTTTCAGTCTGAGTAGTAGCCATGAGAGCATAGTTGACTTCCTCATCTGAATCTGAAGTGTCTGCCCAATCTCTGCCTTTGGTGTAGAGTGCCTTTTCAGTTTTACCCTTCTTGCACTCAGGAGCATAATGACCCATCTCCTTACACTTGTAGCATTGAATCTCAGACTTATCTTTCTTACCAGATTTGAAGTCCTTTCCCTCAGATTTCTTAAAATTCTTCTTGTCAAACTTTGAGTAGTCCTTGGAGAATCTTTTTCCTTTCTTGAAGTTCTTGTATCCCATCTTCTTGAAGGTCTTTACCATCAATGCAGCCATTTGCATCATCTCTTCATCATCTTCAGAATCAGATGATCCATCTGTGTTTGAGTCAACATCAGTGTTTGATGACTCACTTTCTGAGTGTATGATTAAAGCTTTTCCTTTTGCCTTTCTTCTTGATGCTTCCTTCTTTGATGGTTTTTCCTCAACCTTAAGAGCAACAGACTTTGACTTTCTACTAGATCTTTTGTTTCTCTGCTCTAATTCCAATTCATGGGTTTTGAGCAGTCCATAAATTTCATCGATCTCTGTTTCACCAAGTTCATAGTTATCTCTTATGGTGGTTGTCTTCACATCCCACTTTTCAGGTAGAGAGAGAAGAAACTTGAGATTTGAATCTTCTAAATCATACTCTTTGTTCACCAATGACAAATCATTGAGCAGTTTACAGAACCTGTCAAATGTTTCTGTCATGGTTTCATCAGATTTTGCCTCAAAATGTTCATACTCCTGTGTGAGTATATTTCTTCTGTTTTTCTTGATTGCAGGAGTTCCTTGACATCTAACTTCAAGTGTATCCCATATCTCCTTTGCAGTTGTGCAGTTTATCACTTTATTAGACATAACATTGTCTAAAGCACTGTGAAGTAAATGCCTTACCTTCGTATCCTTTGCAATAGATGAAAGATCCTCAGCAGTTAGATCTTTCTTCTCTTTTGGAATGACTTTTGATTCCTCACCAGCAGCAGCAGCAGATAACTTTGTAGGTTTGTGAGGACCTTCATAAATTCTGTCCAGATATTCTGGATCTGTAGCCTCCAGAAACATGGTCATCTTCACCTTCCAAATTGCATACTCTAATGGCCTTAGTATAGGAACCCTAATTGTTTCATACCTACTAACAGTAGTAGGGGCTTTCTCAGATGGTGGAGGTATCTCTGCCATTGATTACTATTGTGTTTGGATCTTTAACTGTAATAAAGTAACATATTTGGCTCTGATACCACTTGTTAGGTCGAATACACAATATATAATCAAGTACTGTATGAATAAGTAACAAGAACACACGTTTTAACTCTTAAAATTGTTTGGAATTGATAATTCCTCTCTCGGTGATGTAAAGTATCACAGAGAGCTGCTTAGGTTACAAGAATGATATTTGTTCACAATGGATACCCTTCTAGGGTTAACCTAACTGTATTTATAAGATATACAGCTACGTACAATCGTAAATTGATTCTCCTAAAATTAAGCTATACAATTGATATCAATTACGATTGCTACACGTCTTCTAAGTCAACTCAATCTCTTTGACAGCTATCCAATCTTCAAAGATATCGCTTCCATATTAATATTAAATTAATCTTCAAACTCTGTTGACTTGTAGACGCTCCCAGTAGACAGACTTTAGCAAACTCTGTTCTCTTCAAGCTAACAGTGTTTGCGCTTCCATGTGTTCAGCTAACAGTGTTTACGCTTTCCTCTGTCAGCGTTTGCGCTTCCAGCAATCAGCGTATACTTAAACTCTGTTACAACTGCTTTCAATATCAAGTTAAACTCTCTTTTACCTGTAACACTTAAACACTGACATTAAATCACATCAATTATATCTAACATAGATCCCTAAAAGTATTTATATAGAGGTGGTTACAAATTCCTAAACAACTAAGGTTATTGCCAAAATAAAAGAGCCAAGCTGATTTTTAATTGGAATTATATTCCAAATAGGAAATATAATTTAATTCTATTTTTTTCCTTTTTCCGCACAAGGACAGGAGCAGAAAGGCGCTGCTGCTCAGACTTTTAGCGCTGTTGCGCATGTACAACCAGCGGGTCGCGCCCTTGCTCTATTTCTCGCGCAGCTGCGCTGTGGAGCTCCTGGAATTTTCTATTTTTCTGCCAAGTCAAGTAGCGCTCTTGCCCTTCTTTTCAGCGCTGTTGCGCCAATAGCTCCCTAGAATTTCATTTTGTTGCTCCAAAATTCCTCAACAACGAACCATAATTCCACCATTTCTCCTCGTAATTTCACAAAATAAATCCTTCGAGCTAAAAAATCACATAAAATCTTTAAATAATGCTTGATTCCTTCCGACTTGGCATTTTTTTATTTCCTGCAACAAACTCAAATAAAACTAATTAAACCGACACGATTATTCGCAAAAGCACCGTAAATGTGGGAATAAAATCCTATAAAATATATATAAAATATACTCTATCAAATATCCCCACACTTAGCACTTTGCGCGTCCTCGTGCAAACTAACATAAAAACGATACTAAACTAACTAGTACCACTTCCGTAGGTGATCACGGTTGCATTTGACATATGCAACAAGTCCTTTAAACCCCTAGGCAGCCCTAGTGGACGAGTAAGGTCTCGTGAGGGTTTATAGTGAATATACCCACAAAATTCATCCAACCATGCAAAAGATTAATGCCAACACAATACCATACACACAAGTCCTCTCATGCCACATCAGCTTAAGAATCAAAATGAAAATGCAATGCCTTGGTGTCTAAAGTGCAAGTATCCATATAGTCTACTCAAAAAAAGATGCATAAGATCATAGAAATTCATGTCAAATGTAAGAATAGGTTGGTAAACATGCTAAGCACACAAGAGCACATCTTTGAGACAAAATCTGGGATATCTTATGCAAAAGCAACAACTCACCATTCACTCACAAAAATATTCACTCAAAACAATTGGTAAGTGTTTCACTCAACTCCAACAATATCATAAACATGCTTCGTCTTTGTTATCAATCTAACCTTTAACGCAACATACATCATCGATGACAATCAAAAGGTCTTTGTTAAGGTTGTAACGGGGCTAGGGACAAGGTATGTCAAGAAAGCCAAAGAGGGTTAAGTCAAAAGCTAGTACCTGACAATGAAATTCAAACAACTCCCATACTTTCATCCCCACACTTGAACTTTTATTTATAAACAACTTGACTAGTCGAATCAAAGTAGGATCACAAAAGATAAGAATGCTCTCATATTTATTTTTTTCTGTTTTTTTTTCAATAGAGCAAAATAATAGCAAGAACAACGATCCCATAAATATGATTTCAAACTTCGACTAACAAGCTATGAACCAAACCCCAAATATTCCCCCAAAGTTATGATCATCAATAAAACCCCCCCTTTTTTACACACCTTATCACTCCCTTACGAACTATACTAGCCTTTGACAATTGGGTTCAAATTTAATGTAAGGCCAATAGAATAAAAAGGATAATGGCAAGTAACTTGGTGTGTCACCGAAAGAATAAGATTAGGCTCAAAGGGTTAACTAATGGATCATGTATAAATGGTTTGGATATATAGGAAATATGAGGTTATCCTATTGCCTTTATCATGTTATCATCAATTAATGTCATGCATCTCAAGAAAGATCTCAAGCAAGTGCTAGCAATGCAAACGACAAGTGGACACTCAAGCAAACGAAAAATCATGCAAAAGATATGCAAATAGGCTCAAAACTCACTTGGTGTGACAAAACATAATCAATCCCAAATTACAGTCTCTCTAACGCACCTACTTGTACTCAAAGCATATAGACCAAATTACCTTGCACATATTCATGTCATTCTAATCACTTAGCACATTCAATAAGTCTACTAGTTTCTACTTGCTAGTGTACGTATGTGCACAAGAACAAAGCACATATCACTTCTCATACAAAAGCATCCATAAACACAAGATTCCTAAGCATGCATGGGTGCATTTACACAAGTATTCTTCACATGGCTAGAAATTATTTTTGGTATTTTTCAAATTTTTTAATTTTTTTTTTAATTTTTTATATACACTACGTTGAGAACACCGAGAACACCTCCCCACACTTAAGCGAGTCAATGTCCTCAATGACTCATTAACTAAACAAAGAAATCTACAATATATAAAACAGAAGGAAAGAAGAACTCCCCTTTACAGAAGCATGATCCATGGGTTGCCTCCCAAGAAGCGCTTTTGTTTAACGTCGTTGGCTCGACTTATCTGGTTCAGATCTCCGTGGAGGGGTTGTCAAGATAAATCACTTCCATCTTCCCTACGAATGCACCATCCACATATAATTTAAGGTGTTGACCGTTGACCTTAAATTTTGTTCCATCTCGTCTCATAACTTCAATAGCACCATAAAATTTGACATCGGTGACAGTAAAAGGTCCGGACCATCTTGATTTGAGCTTCCCTGGAAAAAGTCGAAGTTTGGAATTGAACAACAACACCTTGTCACCAACCTGAAAATCTCTTTTCTGAATCATCTTATCATGCATCTTCTTCGTTCTCTCCTTGTAAAGCCGAGAATTGTCATAAGCATCAAAACGAAGCTCATCTAACTCATTAATTTGAAGAAGTCTCGCTTGCCCCGCAGCCTTCAAATCCATGTTGAGTTCTTTTATAGCCCAAAAAGCGCGATGTTCCAACTCTACTGGCAAGTGACATGCTTTACCATAAACCAACCGATAAGGAGTGGTATAGGTGTTTTGTATGCCGTACAATAAGCCCACAAAGCATCATCTAGCTTCAAGTACCAATCTTTCCTTGACTTTGCCACCATCTTCTCCAAAATGCTTTTGATTTGGCGGTTATAAACCTCCACTTGGCCACTTGTTTGGGGGTTATATGCAAGAGCAACCTTGTGAGTAACGCCATATTTCTTCAACAAAGTTTCAAACTGGCGATGGCGAAAATGAGAACCACCATCACTTATCACTGTTCTAGGAACTCCAAAACGAGGGAAGATGATATTTTTAAAGAGCTTCATAACAACCTTGGAATCATTGGTTACTGATCCAACAGCTTCAACCCACTTGGACACATAATCGACATCAACTAAGATGTATCTCATCCCACAAGAACTTGGGAAGGGTCCCATAAAATCAACACCCCATACGTCAAATATCTCGACCTCAAGAATACCAGTTTGAGGCATCTCATGGCGTTTAGAAATATTACCCGTCCTTTGACATGCATCACACGCCAAACAGAAAGTACGAGCATCCTTAAATAGAGAGGGCCAAAAGAAACCAGATTGCAGTACCTTAGCAGCAGTTTTAGAAGGACCATGGTGGCCTCTACATGCGAGAGAATGACAATGCTTGAGAATGTCAGGTACTTCGAACTCAGGGACACATCTACGAAAGATTCCATCAACACACTTGCGATACAAGAAAGGGTCATCCCAAAAATATTGTTTAACATCGTGATAAAACCTCTTTCTTTGCTGATAAGTCAATTCTGGATGGTGAGATCCACTAACACAGAAATTTGCAAAATCTGCATACCATGGAGTTTGAGTAGCAACCGAAAACAGGTGATCATCTGGAAAAGAATCGTCAATAGGAGTACTTGACGCAATGTCATATTTGAAACGCAACCGTGAAAGATGATCCGCAACCACATTCTCAGCACCCTTCTAGTCTTTGATTTCCAAGTCAAATTCTTGGAGTAACAGAATCCAACGAATAAGCCTTGGCTTTGCTTCCTTCTTCGCCAACAGATATTTAAGTGCCGAATGATCAGTGTGAACAATGACTTTGGAGCCAATGAGATAGGCTCAGAATTTGTCAAGAGCGTAGACCACAGCTAGAAGTTCTTTCTCGGTCATAGCATAATTGACTTGAGCTTCATCCAAGGTTTTACTTGCATAGTAGATGGCGTGCAATACCTTATCTTTCCTTTGACCAAAAACTGCTCCAACTGCATAATCACTTGCATCACACATGATTTCAAATGGAAGATTCCAATCTGGAGATTGAATGATTGGTGCACTTATCAAAGCTTCCTTAATCCTGTTAAAAGACTCCAAACAAGCGTCAGTAAACACAAAGGTGGCATCCTTAAGCAACAATTGAGTGAGGGGTTTTGTAATTTTTGAAAAATCTTTTATAGAACGATAATAAAAACCCGCATGACCAAGGAAACTCCTCACTCCCTTGACATTAACATGAGGAGGAAGCTTCTCAATCACCTCAGTTTTTGCTTTGTCAACCTGGATGCCACGTTCAGAAATCAAATGACCAAGTACCACTCCTTCATTGACCATGAAGTGGCACTTTTCCCAATTCAAAACCAAATTCACCTCTTCACAACGTTTAAGCACTTTAGAAATATTATGCAGACATACATCAAAATCAGACCCATAAACACTGAAATCATCCATAAATACTTCCATGATAGACTCTATAAAATCAGAAAATATGGCAATCATGCAACGCTGAAAAGTAGCATGGGCATTGCACAAACCAAAAGGCACTCTACGATATGCAAAAGTACCATATGGGCAAGTAAATGTAGTCTTTTCTTGGACATCAGGATGTATAGGGATCTGAAAGAACCCTGAATATCTGTCTAAATAGCAAAAGTACTTATGCTTAGCAAGTCTTTCTAGCATCTGATCAATGAAAGGGAGAGGGTAATGGTCTTTTCTAGTAGAAGTGTTTAACTTACGGTAATCAATGCACATTCGCCAACCGGTGACAATTCGAGTGGGAATTAATTCATCTTTGTCATTTTTAATTACCGTTGTTCCTCCTTTCTTAGGGACTACCTGAACTGGGCTTACCCATTTAGAATCAGAAATTGGGTAAATGATGCCCGCATCTAACAACTTCAAAACTTCTTTTTTAACAACCTCTTGCATGTTAGGGTTCGAGCGACGTTGTCCATGTATGCAAGGCTTATGGTCATCATCTAAGTGAATCCTATGCATGCAAAAGTCTGGGCTAATCCCTGTAAGATCATCAATACTATACCCAATAGCTTTTCTATGCGCACGCAAAACAGTAAGAAGCTTAAAAATCTGGCTATCATCAAGACTAGAGCTAACAATCACAGGACAAGTCTTTTCATCATCAAGAAACACATATTTCAGATTAGATGGCAAAGGCTTTAACTCTAATTTCTTTACCTGAGGTTGACCACAAGAAGTGTCAGTGTTGGTTACCTCACAATTCGGATCAGCTGCACCATCCAACTCAAGAACCAATGAATCGACTTCAGCATGTCCTTCTCCTTCTGAAGCTTCAAGCATGAGCACTGCTTCCAATGCATCATTCAATAAAATCTAAGGTGTCTCATCTTGGACAATTTCATCTACAACATCAATCCTGCAGCAAGTATTCTCAAGCAAAGGGGATTTAAGAGCAGAGGTTAGAGTAAAAGTAATTTTATCATCACCAACGCTCAATGTGAGAGTCCCACTTTTAACATCAATAACAGCACCTGCAGTACAAAGAAATGGTCTACCTAAAATAATAGGTATTTGGCTGTCCTCTTCAATATCTAGAACTACAAAGTCTACAGGAATATATAATTTTCCAACCCTAACAGGCACATCCTCTAAAATTCCAAGGGGGTATTTTATCGAACGGTCTGCCATTTGCAAAGTCATCTGTGTACATTTTAATTCTCCCATATTTAGTTTTTGAAAAACCGAGAGAGGCATGACTGAGACGCTAGCGCCTAAATCACATAAAGCTTTATCAATGAATAATGCACCTAAATGACACGGGATCGAAAAACTACCAGGATCTTTAAGCTTAGGTGGAGACTTATTTTGTAAAACAGCACTACACTCTTCAGTAAAAGCTACTGTCTCCACCTCACCAAAAGACTTTTTCTTAGTGAGAATATCCTTAAGAAACTTTGCATATGATGGAACTTGAGAAATTAAATCAGTGAAAGGAACTGTTACCTCAAGATTCTTGACAAGTGTCATGAACTTACCAAACTGCTGGTCCACCTTAGTTCTGTTCATCCTGCTAGGGAATGGGAGCTTTGGTACAACTGGTGGAGGAGTAACTGCAGTCTTCTCTTTGTCCTTTTTCTTGCTTTCCTCAGTTTCATCTTCATTTGTATCTTCAACAACTTTCTCTACCTTGTCTTCCTCATAATTCTCTTTTTCTTTCTCAGTAGGAACATCGTCAGTAGGCATTGGAGGAGCATCATATGTACGACCACTCCTAAGAGCAATAGCATTCACATTTTCATTTGGCTGAGTTGGTTGTGCTGGTAGAGAGCCTTGTTGCCTTGTAGATGAAGAACTAGCCATTTGAGCAATCTGAGTTTCCAGCATCTTATTATGAATCTCCATCTGGTTCATCTTTCTATTGGTATCCTCCATATTCTTTTGCATTTGTAACAATATCTTCATCATGTCACCTTGATTATCAACCTGTGTAGCTTGATTCGCTTGAGGAGCATAATTCTGAGGAGGCCTCTGGAATCCAGGGGGATTCATAGGTCCTTGAGGAGGCCTATACTGCTGCTGTGGAGGAGACTGATACGACTGTTGATATTGCTGCTGCTGATTAGGAATATTTGAATTCTGAACGTTATTGTTCTTATATGAGAAGTTTGGATGATCTTTCCAACCAGGATTATAAGTGTTAGAGTACGGATTGTATTGCCGCCTCTGTTGGAAAACATTTGCTTGCTCCATCTGAAAATGTTGTGAATTTTGAGCATTGTATTGCCAATCATTACCATAGTGGCCTTGGATGCCACAGACTTCACAAACAGGATTATTCATAGGAGCCATGGATGACAATGCATTGATACTCATAGGTTGAGTAGAGGGCTGAGATGTCTTCAATGAGTGGATCTCTTGAGTTAATGCAGCGAGTTGAGATGATAATAGAGAGTATGCATCCACTTCAAGTTTACCACCTTTCTTGGCTGCTCTCGGGTTACTGAAATGATTGGCAGCCAAATTTGAAAGAAAAGCATGTGCATCATCAACTCCTTTGTCTAAAAACATGCCACCTGCAGCGTTATCAACCATACATTTTGTTTCAGGATCAAGACCATTGTAGAAGCTTTTAAGCAGAAATCACTTCTCAAGACCATGGTGAGGGCATACACGTTGATAATCCTTGAATCTGTCTCAAGCATCCCGAAGAGATTCACCATAATCTTGCTTAAAACCCATAATCTTGTCGATCAAATTGTCGGTTTTGTTGGGAGGGAAGAACTCAATTAAGAAGGCTTGAGCAATCTCATCCCACTCGGTCAAGTCAATATCATTCAACCACTTTTGAGCTTTATCACGAAGAGAGAAACCGAACAACATGACTTTCAACTGGTTTGGAGTGACTCCCTAATGTTTAATTGTAGAACAGAGCTGTTGAAAGCGTTGCAGATGATTTGTAGGGTCTTCAGAGGCAAGCCCAGCAAATTGATTCTGTTGGATCATAGTGAGCAAAGCAGGCTTGATCTCGAAATTTGCTGCTTGAATTGCTGGCATAGCAAGGCCAGTAGGTACCTCACTCGGAGAGGGCTGTGAGTAATTCTTCAAAGATTTGGGAGGGTCCGCCATCTCAATCTTTGGTTCAAGTATCTTTTGCTGCTTCTCTTTCCTTTGTAGATCTATGTATTGTTGACAAGAAAGTTCAGAATCTGGACTAAGAAGAGTTATATCTTCCTTCGCTTGATCTTCTTTTGCTTTATCTTCTTTCGCTTTAGACCTGGTCCTGGGCATCAACAACTTAACAAGGAAAAGCAGTAAGATCGGTCTCAGTTGGAACAAGAGTTCCAAAGAGACAAAAGAAACAATCTAAAACAATCAAACTAAAATTATAGAAACTAGGCGTCTCCCCGGTAGCGACGCCAAAAACTTGATGTGTAAAATTATGTCTAACCGCAAGCGCACGGTATCAATTGTAGTAGATACTAGCAAATACGGGTCGATTCCTCAAGAAGACAGTTTCAATTTCAATTCAACTATTATTAATTGTTTCCAGTCACAAACGATTATTAGTGAATTTTATTAACTACTAAAACAAATTTAACTATGATTTAAATCAATTAATAATGGGATCTAGGGCAATTCAGGTTCACCATGCTTACACCAAACAAATCACAAAGGTATAGCTTTTTAATGGGATTAAGTAATTAAAGCAATGGTTAATCTTTTTCAAGCATTAACACTCTCAGAATATCTAATGATGCTTCCACAATCACCTTCAATTCCGCTAATTGTATGTAAGCCTCTAGTAGTAAAATCTTTCGATCTATTACTCCTATTGCAATTGATTAATCCGTGATATTGCGCAATTACACAAATTAAGAATTAGAACATATCAATCAGAATTACTCTCTACCCATCAATCTACTAATCAAATTAAGCCCAAATCATGGTGCAAACATGGCTCCCCTTAATACCCTAGAATTAAATTACTCACTCATTCTAGGATTAAAATTAACAATAATAATAAAGAAAGCCCTAATAAACATGTAATTAATAAGGAGAAGATAAGAAATACCTTAAACCTTTGAATAACGAAGAACAATTAAATCCAAGAATTAAATTGAGCTTGCAAAGATGGAGAGAAGAAAATAAAACCCTAGCTTTTAATATTAAGAACGTATGTAAAAATTGTGTGTAAAAGATATCCCCCCAAAAGATAGATCCCTAAAAGTATTTATATAGAGGTGGTTACAAATTCCTAAACAACTAAGGTTATTGCAAAAATAAAAGAGCCCAGCTGATTTTTAATTGGAATTATATTCCAAATAGGAAATAGAATTTAATTCTATTTTTTTCCTTTTTCCGCACAAGGACAGGAGCAGAAAGGCGCTGCTGCTCAGACTTTTAGCGCTGTTGCGCATGTACAACCAGCGGGTCGCGCCCTTGCTCTATTTCTCGCGCAGCTGCGCTGTGGAGCTCCTGGAATTTTCTGTTTTTCTGCCAAGTCAAGTAGCGCTCTTGCCCTTCTTTTCAGCGCTGTTGCGCCAATAGCTCCCTGGAATTTCATTTTGTTGCTCCAAAATTCCTCAACAACGAACCATAATTCCACCATTTCTCCTCGTAATTTCACAAAATAAATCCTTCGAGCTAAAAAATCACATAAAATCTTTAAATAATGCTCGATTCCTTCCGACTTGGCATTTATTTATTTCCTGCAACAAACTCAAATAAAACTAATTAAATCGACACGATTATTCGCAAAAGCACCGTAAATGTGGGAATAAAATCCTATAAATATATATATATATATATAATATACTCTATCATTTACTTCATTGATTGCATTCTCCAAGAAATTGAAGTTGTTCTTGTTGTTCCGCATGCAAAGGTCTTGATGAATCAATCATATCTAAGGTTTTTCTATGAGAAATCATGATTTCTAGGCAGTGAAATTCAAGAAAGGTCGAGAAGAGAAAAGGTTGAAGAAAAAAAAAGGAGAAGAAGAGACATGGAAGAGATATAAATACCCCATCCATAGAAAAGCACACTAAAGCAAATAGGGGGATTAGGGAAGACAAAGAGTTGGCGTGAAGAGGTTAGATTTTGGGAAAGTAGAGGAGGAGAGAGAAGAGAGAAAAGGAAGAGAGCGTTAGTCACCTCTCATTTGACTCTTTCTTTCTATTTATCCAAATATGGGTCCTGGTCCCTGACAATCGATTGTCAGGGCCCGGTTACGTAAAAATTGATTCCAGGGCCGTTGGATCAAGGATCTGACGGCCCTGGATTTTAAAAAAAAAATACCTGTCCGCAATAATTTTCCGCGGATAGGACAGAACCTATCCGCGAAAAATTATAGCGGACAGCCAATCAACCTATCCGCGGAAAATTATAGCGGACGGGTAAATTTTTTTTTAATCCAGGGCCGTCGGATCCTTGATCCAACGGCCCTGGAATCAATTGTTACGTAACCGATCCCTGACAATCGATTGTCAGGGACCAGGACCCTCCAAATATTACATGCAAGTGTTTAATGAAAACCTAAATTAGTGAATCAAAAAATTATTAAAATATTAATAACTCAAAAACCTTTTAAATCAATTATATTTGTTAATCAAATATAATTGTTACATCATTCAACCAAAATACATGAAAGATATCTCAAATTCATATCACTTTAATCTGATTCATGATTCCAGTTATATATCAATCTATGAACCAAATGATCCTCTAATTGTATTATTATCATAACGTAAAATCAAAATTACAAAAAAAAAATACAAGGCATAGTTATTCTTGATTAAATTAATACATGTATGAATATTTTGTCGCGCAGGATCTTGCTGCCAAAAAAGGAGATCGAATAATTAGAACTAATCACGATCACATTCATCGTTGTCGCATCGCTATTAAACTAGAAACGAAGTTTAAATTGGTTGACTTAAAAGTTAGAATTGTAAATTAACCGATACATTTGCGAACGGCTCAACATTTGGTTCGGATTCGATTCGATTCACAAATGAGTCGATCTTAAACATAATATTAAGGAACGATTTTATAAACAAGATGAACTTGATCATGACAAATTGTTCGACTCGATAGCTCACCAACACATTTGATTAATATGCTCGTGAATAAACACGTAAATATGACTCGTTCGTGTTAGATGATTGAGCTGGTTACCAGGTTTAATATATAAGTTCATTAGCGGTTCATAAATAAATTCGATAAATAATCTCATATATGTAGTATATGTTTGATTATTAGAGTATACTCGAAACTCTAATTAATTGTACTCCATTAATTAGAATATCTTATATCTTATACAAGATATTACAATTGTTTATTATGTGATTTAAATTGATATTTTTGGTAAATAAAAACTATACTTAAAATAAAAACTAAAATAACAAGCTATACTTGTAATAATATGTAATTAAGAGACATATATAGTTACTTTAACTCAACAAATACAATAATAATTGTTTTTTTAAAAATTGTACATCGAATTTATAAAATATTAAGAAATAAGCTCATGAGCAATATTCAAGATTTATTCGCAACAGGGTTGTAAAGGTATACATATTTAGGGCTGCTAATAACAAATAGCTTAAGGCACGAATTGTATCAAGTCATTAGAGCTGATTGTTTGATAAACAACTCAGAGGGCTTACTGGTGTAGGTTAACTCAAACTAAACCTTATGATTGGATGCTACAAGTAGTTAAGAAGTATTTTTGCAACTAGATAAGAGATTCTTTAATCGAGTATTTGTAATCAAGTGGGAGGTTTGTTAAAACAACTCATGCAAGTGGTTCGAGAAGTGTGTATTCGAGAAGTCTACAGAATGAACTAATCGAGAAGTCAAGAACTCACCTAATCGAGAAGTCAAAGAAATTACATGTTCGAGAAGTCGTTGAAATGATCCATTTGAGAAGTCTACAAAGTAGCCTGTTCGAGGAGTCATGGAAATTTTGTATTCAAAAAATCTACAAAATGGGTTATTCAAAAGTCCTCATTGTTACTAAGTCGAGAACTCCAGGAAGTGACTTATTCGGTAAGTCCTAACTTATACATTCGAGAAATCAAGATACATCAGTTTGAGAACTCAGCTTTGGATTCGATAAGCAATTCGAGAAGTCCAGATAAACTCTCATTCGAGATCTTTTGATTGTAGGAGTAGTACTCGAGTTCTCTAAAAGAACATATCTAATGAAGGATAGTCTCATACTCACCTTGCACATCCATGATTAATGGACAGTGCATGAAGATACAAAGAATGTAGAGAATAGGGGGCCAAAGTGTAAATATTTTAAGGCACATTTTCTTACAAATGAAATGTGAAATCAATCACTATCTACTTAGTCCCGAATATCAAATAAGAGTTGAAGCAACCTATAATAGGGATTACTTTTAATTTTAAGATTCAAGGATAGCTCGATAAGTGCAAAGACTTGTTGACTGGAAAGTTACTATCATATCTCAGCTGAAAGTAACTTGACAATACTGAGACGAAAGATTAAAAAAAAGGCGTCTTTGCATATGGCATCACGTGAGCTTGGGAGCTAAGTCATTGCAAGGACTTAGTAACTAACCGAAGAAAGCTACATGCACTGACTTAAAGCATTTCTGGAATTGTCCATATCCTTAAGCAACGTCTTTCAAGACATTTAATGAAATGGTGAAGTTTAAAGGATGTACATGTAACAAACATTACAAAAAAATGTACATTCCATTTTATGTACTTTGTTTCACACAGTATATATAATCTGTATGAGTAGCAATATTAGATATCGAGAAATACTTAGCAGATTAAAAAATATCCTTAGGTTTCTTGTATCAAACTTTCTATTTCGCAGCTGTGTTTTCCAACACAGGTTTTCTTCAATATATACCTCAGGTCGATTGATTCAATCCACCTAAAATTTTAAAAATTGTGTATTCAGTTACTGTCCTTAAGATTACTTACTATTTGTTCTTACCTCGAATACATACATAAATCTAAATTAACCATTGTGTCTAGTGAAATTTCATAGTTAAACATATCTCGAAAGAGAAGTGAAAATTTTACTAGATTGTATTCAAACCCCCCCCCCCTTCTACAATCTAGAGTTGCATTATTGGAACTCAACATAAGTCCACAAGCTTATGTGTTGTTCACAAGTGAGTTCGTGAACATAAGCAATATTTGAAATTTTTTCGCGAGCACAATTTCATGAACAAGTTTAATCAGTTGTTCGAAAGCAAAATTTCGAGAGTAGACTCATGATACATGTTCACGATATACTCGTGAACGACTTTTTTCCTTAACTAATCGAGATTAATTAAACACAGTTTTTAGCTCGATTCAAATTTAAGCTCGAATTCGAGTTCCATTATGTTTTTAACAGACAATACATGATCACTCTAGAATTTGACTAATTTACATTCCTACAATCAAAAGTAGAACACCTACACAAAATGTTAACTTAATTTAAAATTAATTGGTTTAAATTTACAACTAATATGCGCAAATTTTACTTTAAAACCAAAATATAGTTTTTAATAAATAATAATGAACATGCATATTTTGCATTTACTATCAAATACTTGAATCTACGACAAAACTCCAAGACATGTTTTCTTACTTCAAAGGATACCTTTATGATGTTACGGTTAAAAAAATAATTATCTGCTAAAATCTAGATGGTGTATATGATTTTTGTTTGATAAAAATTATTTTGAACTCATAAAAAGGTTTAAAAAATGTTTTAATAGAAAATGATAAAAAGTAACAATGTCTAACTTCGATGTTTAATTCATTAAAGTCTCTAATCCTTGTTTTTTGTTCCAATATCAATTAAATCAAAAAACAAAAAAATTGCTAAGTTTTTATAGTTATATACAAATAATAGTAGCATGTCTGGCGTTTTGCAAGGAACTCTACTATACTATACATGACCCTAAATTTGAACGGATACCTAAATTATCAATTACATATACATGACTTAGTATATCTAATTTCGGGAAATGTTTATTATATTGTGGCATGGCATGAGCTTTTTGCAAGATTTTAACTTCTATTAAAGTTGTTTTTATGATTCATTTTTAATAAATTCATATATAAAATGTCTAATACCTGTTGGGTGGTGTCAACCCAAGTACCACATTGAGAAGATAAGAGATAGTTCTCTTGTATGTAGAGCAGCCGGTTAACTCCATTAGTATGTGGCCTTTTGGGAGTGACCCAAAAACAAATCCGTGCAGGCTTGGCCCAAAGCGGATAATATCATACTATTGTGGAGTTATGGCTCGCTTGCGGCCCAACAAGTGATATCAGAGCCAGGTTCGGTAATTTGATCTTGGGGGTAACGGGCTGTGGTGTTGCAATGTGGGAGGTTCCACTTGGTGGCGATTGGAGATTTGTTGGGTTCATTGTGTCGAAAGTCTTCCTGAAAGGTGGGTTCTGCAGGTATGTAGCGGTGCAAGATGTAGACAGATTAATCACAGATGTAAGACCACAGATTATGTGGTTCATTGTTTGAGGGAGAATTTTGGGTGGTGTCAACCCAAGTACCACATTGAAAAGATAAGAGATAGTTCTCTTGTATTTAGAGCAGCCGGTTAACTCCATTAGTATAAGGCCTTTTGGGAGTGACCCAAAAACAAATCCGTGCGGGATTGGCCCAAATCAGACAATATCATACTATTGTGGAGTTATGGCTCGCTCGCGGCCTAACAAATACCTGCATTTTTAACGATTCCCAATTTTTTATTTAGCTCAAGGCCTCTAAAATAGTTGAGACGTCCTGATTCTGTGGCATGTTCAGTTCTACATGAACATAGAATAAATCACAATATCAAACTAGAAAGGTTCATGTTTAAGTGATATATTACAAATCAAATGCTCGATCACGAATTTGATTATAATTCATAGATTGAAATAGAAAGCATAAAATGGATGAACAATCTCCATCCAAGAACTTTGAAACACGAGCATCTCTCATCCATGCTTAGCAATCGAACACATGTTAATTCCATTAATTATAGAAGCATCACCTAGGTCGGACACAAGAAAAGCTCTCCAGCTTCCCAGCATCCATCTGTACCACAACATCCTTATGCATTTCACAAGAAAAACGCAGAAAGCCAATAACATCCCTTTGAGAACCAAAACCAGCTTTGTAGTGATCAATTGTGAGCAAGTCAATAAACATAACAAGTACCCAAAGCCTAAAAAACTTGGAAAGTTCATTTTGAATATTAGAATATACACACAAACAAGTATATTTACTTCAGTTTCATGGTCAACTTCATGTGGTAATGTTATCATTTATTATATTAGCGTATTGTCGGATATTTCTATTATTATGTTAGTTTTTCTTGTTAGGATAGTTTCCATTATTATAAGCTCCTCTTCTAGAATAAGTTTCATTATAATAAAATCCTACTTTTTTTCTCTTTTCTC
Organism: Kitagawia praeruptora; assembly: GCA_037693485.1. Lineage (NCBI taxonomy): Eukaryota > Viridiplantae > Streptophyta > Magnoliopsida > Apiales > Apiaceae > Kitagawia > Kitagawia praeruptora. The sequence continues at coordinate 55,771,751 of CM075347.1, forward strand.
CCCCTACTTTATCATGGTATCTAGAGTTAGGTTGATTTGGTCCGGGATTGGTTGAACACATGATGTATGCCGCTTGTTGAATTTACATGTGTTTCAATTTTCTTCTTTCATCTTCTTCTTCAAATCAATTATGTTTTTTTTTCTTGGTTTCTAATCGTGATTTTTTTTCCCGAATCGATCTATGAGTTCTTTAGTTGTTTTAATTATGGATTTAGCCATCGTTCCGATTTTTTTCCTCTCCTTCGTCTTTTTTTTCCACTGGTTGAATATTTCTTGGGTAAAAGTTGATTTTGGTTGGGTTTTATTCTGCTGTTTTGTTTTATTTTGGTTGGGACTATCACACACATTTTCTGTTTCTCTCTTTTTGATGGCAATGGCTCGTTGGTAAGATTGCTCTTTCCCTTTCATTATCGTGTTCAATGATGGGAGTAGCCCTAATCACATCTGATTGGTTGTTGATTTGTTTGAATTTTGTAGTTGTCGGTTCGTTGTTGGATGATATGGATTGTTATTTTTTCTTATTGATTGGATTTCTTGTTAACTCTGATTTTGATTTGGATACGCTTGGATTGAAATGATACTCTTTTTCTCTTATTTTGCGAACATATGTGGCTCCATTTAATCTTTGGCAAATTCCTGATTCTTATAGTAAGTTTAAGAGAATGTTAACATATATGATATTAACGTATTATTGAGTATTATTAAGTAACTCTATTATTATGTTGTTTTTCTAGTTAGGAAAATTTCCTTTATCATAAATCATTTTTCAATTATAATTGTGAACAAGTTTTATTATAATAAAATTTATTTTTATCCTTCTCTTCATACTTCATGAGGTAAAACATATGAAACAATCTACCGTGACATTTTCCTAATATTTTTAAGCTTAATAAGAGTATTGAAAACACGTGGAATGTGTTTGAATTTCGATAAATCACGACCAACATAAACACACAGTTCATATCTATCTTAACCAAATACTTCAGCTCATGAGAACAAAGAGAAGGAACCTAACTTAACACATGATTCTTGCAGCAACTTGAAACAAATCACCACATTGTCCTACGAAGAAGAGTAATGTTGTGTTTGGTTGACATGAATGAAATGAGATGGAATGGAATAAAATTTCAACTATAAAATGGGTAAAAGTTTAAACTTTTCATTCCTTCCTCTATTCCATTCCTAACCACCTATACTAGAGTTCAAACCCACCATTTTGAGAAGGAATGCCCCATTCTTCATCATACTCATTTTATTCTCAAATCTTATCATAAGAAATTTGCACTCACTCAACTTTTTACAAAAACTTCTCTTTTATCTCCATTATTTCCTTATAATTTTGTTCATTCCATTCTAATCCAATCTCCCCAACCAAACACAACATAAGACTTTTCAATTTTTGGAACAGGTTCCTTAAGCAGAGAATTAGCTTAATTGAACTTTTAACATCCTTTCTTTCCCGGCAAGCCATACAGATAAAAGAATTGTCGGATTAAACACTCTTCATCCTTGTAATAGTCTCCGTCCTTTTTTGTGGTAGTCTTGAGAAGGATTGATGGATGCATTACAATCAAATTGATCATGTTGGTTATTGTAGAAATTGTGAGTGTATTGATGTTGAAGACTACATTGTGTGTTGAGTAGCTTGATTGATATTACATGAGTAAGAACTAATATATAGAGATTACAAAGCACAAAAAGTCTATGGTTGGTTCAACAACCATACTCACCAACCATAGTGACATCATTGCCTAGGTGAGTATGATGTGCTTAGGTGATTATGATGTATATGTTTTAACACCCCCCCTCAAACTGAAGATGATTGAAGAAACATCTTGAGTTTGGCAACGAAAGTGCGAAAACTGGCAGGAGAATGAGCTTCGTAGAGGAGACATAATGTAGCAGAATCATGCCATCTTGAACTTGTTGACCGATGAATGTAGAAATTGTGAGGGTAACTCTGCTTGTGTGTATATAATAACGTAGAAGAGTTATAAATATTGTATAAGCAATGTGAGCTTGGTGATGATGGTGACCTTGTGCCATTGCTTGTGTGTGCATATGTGAAACGTAGCAGAGTTACAATATCGTATAAGCAATATGAAGCTACAAGGGAAGCTGAACAATAATGTAAAGAGAGAATAAATTACTCTTGTATTGCTATGGAAATATTCAGCTTGTTGATGGGTGAAATGACAATCAATCTTTATTTATGTGTGTTGTTTGAAAACACAAGCAAATATATGTGTATATAACTATGATATTTATATGTGTGTGTGCTTATGTTGTGATACGTTGAAATCACAAAGCAAATATATATAAATGTGAAAATTATATGTATATATATGTGCTACGAAAATATGAGCCAATATATACGTATACGACTGACATATGCGTATATATGAGTGCTATGTTGTGATGCGTTGAAATCACGAGCGAATATATACGCATATGTTAGTCGTATACGTATATATTGGCTCATATTTTCGTAGCACATATATATACATATAATTTTCACATTTATATATATTTGCTTTGTGATTTCAACGTATCACAACATAAGCAAGCACATATATAAATATCATAGTTATATACACATATATTTGCTTGTGTTTTCAAACAACACACATAAATAGAGATTGATTGTCATTTCACCCATCAACAAGCTGAATATTTCCATAGCAATACAAGAGTAATTTATTCTCTCTTTACATTGTTGTTCAGCTTCCCTTGTAGCCTCATATTGCTTATACGATATTGTAACTCTGCTACGTTTCACATATGCACACACAAGCAATGGCACAAGGTCACCATCATCACCAAGCTCACATTGCTTATACAATATTTATAACTCTTCTACGTTATTATATACACACAAGCAGAGTTACCCTCACAATTTCTACATTCATCGGTCAACAAGTTCAAGATGGCATGATTCTGCTACATTATGTCTCCTCTACGAAGCTCATTCTTCTGCCAGTTTTCGCACTTTCGTTGCCAAACTCAAGATGTTTCTTCAATCATCTTCAGTTTGAGGGGGGTGTTAAAACATATACATCATAATCACCTAAGCACATTGTTGTGAGAGGAATTTGGTACAACACTTCGAGAGAATATCGCTGGAATAAAGGATGAATCGCTTGATTTCCGGCTGCAGAATCGGCGTTCAAGCGGTTACAGCCCGGCGTTCAACTGCCAGAGTGGGCGGTTGTTTGTAATGATTTTGGGACTGAGTTTGCAAGGTCACCGGACAGCAAGGACGGAGTAAATCCTACTCAGTCGATCCTAGCTGCCAAAGATGTGTATTGCTCAAGTTTCTACATGATTTTTGTAGAGAGAAGTGAGATTCAACCCTTGCAAAGTGCCTACATATCCTATATTTATAGGAATCAAGTCCCATGTAGTTCTAGGGTTTTGGACTCCTTGTTGATAGCCCAGCCACGTTCTGATAAGCCTTATCCTCCTGACCATGCTGATCCATTTGTTAGTTTGTTGATGAAGAAGAGTCCTAGTTCCCTTAGGACACTGCCTGAACCCTGGCCTTCCGCTGTACATCCGCCTATATATATACGCAGTGTATATATCACATATGTTTTATATTTATCTTCCTCAACTGAACTGATCCAGTTAATTATCCCAGATGATATGATTATCCAGTAGTTATCCCTCCATAAAACCATAGTTATCTTCATATTTATATGATTTTCCATCATATATCCGCATATATATACATAATCCATGTATATATGATGATTATCCACGATTCCAGAGGTTGTTGGGCCACTCCTGATGTTTAGGAGTTATCCACAAGTCTGTTAGAGCGATATATATCCGTTCTCCTACAATTTAGGAGGCTGCTGGGCCAAATTTCGCGGACTGTCGGGGTACGAGCATGAACCTCTGCCTGGAAGCCCTTCACCTGCATGAACCCCTATAAGGCCTCCACACAGCAGTACTCTCACCTGGGTTCAGACACCTGAACCCCTGCATGAATGAACCCCGAACCAGATGCCAGAATTTTCACCTTTCAGAATATTTCCAAGGCATATTGGGCCTATGCATCCATGCCTAACCTATCATGTTCTTCCATATCCACACAGATTGGGCCTATAACCTTAATGGGCCTTAAATCAAGCCCACGGCAAATTTTGGGCACAACAACTACCCCCCGGTTCCTTGTAGCCAGTGAATGCAAAAGGAACCAAAATAAATCGAGGCCCAATCCTTCCTTATCTTCCTCAGTGAAATACATAGCTTTCACATCATGCTTCCAAGCTTACATGAGCTAACTCGGCGTAAGAAACAGGAAACATAATGCTTCCACATATGTACCCCATCTGAATCCTTAAATGAACTCCTTCCACATGCCTTGGACTATGCATAGCGTACTAGTTCCACTCATGAGATTTTTATCCTTATCACCTGAACCTACCAACTTCAAACCTTCTTCCTTGAAAACCATAGCTTGACTTCTCGATATATTTCTTTTCCTTGTGAGGTTGGCCTCCATGTGTGAATCCTTGTGGGTGAAGCCATGAAGCTTCCGCTGTTGCATATAGGCTTCAATCTTCCAGAACCCTGGGCTACCAAGACAACTAGAAAAAGTGATTAGTAGCATGAGCTAAGTAGCTCACATATGTAATGCATATAGCGCATAGATATATAATGCATAGATGCAAGTATGATTATGCGAGTGTAAATTATTTTGTATATAAACCTATTGCTGCCTTTCGCACTCAAGTTGAACCTTGGCGAACACACTCTTCAAGACATATGCCACAATATTTAGAGATTTTCATGAAACCATCACAATGGACCTCCCAAGATATTATTAAGTATGTTGAGGACTTCTCCAATGATGCCCAGTGTTGTGGGACTTTTCCAAACCGTTCCCATAAACCATGGGACTTTGCCAATCCATGCCCATAAACTATGGGGCCTTCCCCGAGTGAACCTATTATCCATATGATGTAGATGATCTCATATGCGTACCCCATGAGGGACCAAGGTAAGGTTATAAAACTTCCTCAATTGTAACTATGTCTTTCCAAGTGGTTACGTTATGAGGCATATAGTATGCCTAAGTACCTATCAGCTAACAAGTTTGAAAATAATTTTGAAACTCATGCATAATGTAGGTAAATATATGTGATAATGACCCTTTGTGTATAAATCCATGCAAGTGTGAAATCATGTGATACGCACATCCAGATGAACATGAATTAATGTGTGATAGAAGATAATGATCCATTTGAAAAGATGAACTTCGCAATGATGTTTTTGGCTAGATGCTATATAAATTTCCTTGTATGCATAGAAAACATGTGTGATAGAGAATATGTAAAAGAATGAAAGTAGAACTTATCTTTTCTTTTAGCACGTCAATCGAAGTCAGGGCTCAGCCATTGAACCCATAAGGTTGGGGATGCCACCCTTTGAGCTTAAGATGAGGACCTCATTCCATTATGTAAGCCCTTCCATGGTGAGATGTTGAATTACCCCCCGAGGATCAGATTTCCTTCCCACACGATATGTGTAAGTCTTCCTCCGCTTGAACCCTTTGACCTTTGTTCGTACGTATGCCATGTGTAAAGTAGCCTGCTTAGGGGTACGTTCAAGCCTTAGGGGTTCACCCAGTTGTACCCTTGAATGTTTTATAAATATCCAGGCTTCACGCAATAGCCTTAACTTGTATATATTTGTTCACCACTACCTGTCAAGGGTTCACGTGGGCTCACCACACTACCTGTGAAGGGTTTACGTGGGCGTAAGATTGATAGGAGCTTTGCTCACCAAGGATATCTAGGGTCAATACGAACCCGAAAAGAAGGTTCCATTACCTATTGAGGGTTCACGTGGACCTAGCCACACTACCTGCCGAGGGCTTACGTGGGCTTGAAGGTGATATGAGCATTGTTGCGTACTCATAATGTAAATAATAAGATGACACCACCACATGTTAAGGGTTCACGTGGGCCTGACCACACTACCTGTTGAGGGTTCACGTGGGTCGTAGACTGATGGGAGAATTAATGCATTCCCATGACATAAGTAGTGAAAGGGCACCACTACCTGTTGAGGGTTCACGTGGGCCTAACCACACTGCCTGCCAAGGGCTTACGTGGGCTTTAAGTTGATGGGAGTTTCGCTAGCCTAGTGTCCCTAGGATCGACGCGAACCCATGACATGCATAATCCATACATGTTAAAACCTACTCATGCATAATCCATACATGAGAAATCCAATCCATGAAATCCAAATCCAAATCCAACTCAAATCCAAGTCCAATCCAAATCCAAATCCAAATCCAATCCAAATCCCATCAAGATCCAAATCCAATCCAAATCCAAGTCCAATCCAAATCTAAATCCAATCCAGATCCAAATCCAATCCAATCCAGATCTAAATCCAATCCAGATCCAATCCATACTCCTAGAGGAAGCCCGTACCTAAGAGGTTCATACCTAAAAGGTTCCTACCTAACAGGTCCATACACGTACTACCCCCTAGAGTTCTTTGGCATAACCTATCTTATAGTAAAGAACTAGGTTCACGTAAACAATAACACATGAACACATAAAGAAGGCATGTGAACATAAGACATGAAGCACATAAGTACACATAGCACACAAAGCATATAAGTACACACAGTCATTCACAACAGTTAAGAAAATAAAGGTAAAGATAAAGTGATCATAGTTTTATTAAACCAAGTCATAAAAAATTATTTCACAGATGAGCGCTCATACCTTACCCCCGGGCTTCCACTAATATAAGATAGAACCTCTTACCGACTGAACCCCTAATCCTAGACCGTTTTTCGGGATCAGACCTAGAGTGCATGAAGAATTCCCACTAACGAGGTTCCATCATAGGGGTTTCCCTCGACCAGGTTCCATCCTTGGAGATTCCCTCAACGAGGTTCCATGTGATTTCCTCACAATGCTAATTTCCTCACGATGTTAATTCCCTCACGATGTTAATTTCCTCACGATGTTAGTTCCCTTACGATGTTAATTCCCTCACGATGTTAATTTCCAAGAGTTAAACTTCACTCACCCAATTTCCCTGGGGTCGTGGCGAAGCCGTCTGCCATCCAATGTGATTTCCTCACACCGCTAAAATCCTTAGTGTTCCAGTTTCCAAAAGTTAGACCTCACTCACCCAGTTTCCCTAGGGTCGTGGCGAAGCCGTTTGCCAAATTGTACGTAACTTCCACAGCTGTACATAAGTCCCATAACGGGGTTGGTTGTCCACCAACATGATTACACGGAAGTTTATCGGCGTTACGCCTTTTCAGGGTTCAAACGAGTGAACCTCCATATAGGGGAACTTTATGGCCCTAGCGTCCCTAGGTCCAGCCTGCCTTGGGGTTCCCATCCATTCACATGTAATCCACATGTGATGCATGTATAATCCATACATGTTCCTGCCTTGATTCATGTATAATCCATACATGTGCCTGCCTTGATTCATGTATAATCCATACATGTTCCATATAGTCCGTGTAATCAATTAGCACATAATCCATGTGCTTCCAATCCTGCCTTGCACACGTAATCCACATGCGATTCATGTATAATCCATACATGTTCCTTTAACATATAATCCATATGCTATAAATCCAGCTCATGCATAATCCATACATGAGAAATCCTTTCCAAATCAATTCACGAAATCCAATCTGCATATGCTCCTTGATCTAGCTTCTAGGGGTACCTCGAATTAGATTCCATTAGGGGTTCGCATACCAGAACCTCAAGAATCTCATGGTCTTGAGCCCTGGCCCATTCATTGTATAAAAGTTCCGTTTGCTTAAAAATTTACCCTTTTCAAGATACCATCACGGCAATATACCATCCACTACCCCCTGGTTCCTTGTAGCCATTACATGCAAGAGGAACCTTATGTAATCCACAATTAGGTTCAATCAACCTTCACCCTGAACCTCTAAACTTACGTGAGCGTACTCATTGTAAGAAACAAGGGGTTTCAAACGGATGAACCTTCAATATAAGGGGGTTCGCGCACCAAAAACCTCCAGAATCTCTTAACCTTTCCCCATTTATTGTGCGAGAATTCCTTTTGCTTAAAAATATGCCACTTTCAAGATATCATCAATGGTAGTATACCATCCACTACCCCCCGGTTCCTTGCAGCCATTAATGCAAGAGGAACCTAATGTAATCCTTACTCAGGCTCAATCAACCTTCACCCTGAACCTCTAAGCTTACGTGAGCGTACTCATTGTAAGAAACAAGGGGTTTCAAAGGTGAAACGACTACTGCTCGTAAATTCCTTCCAAGAAAGACCATGTTATTTTTTCTTGATGATGACTCCATAAATTCTATTCTTGAACCTCCAGGGTTCGGTTGTCGTACCCCTACGTCGTGGTTCCATCAATAAACCTTCCAGCCTTTTATGCTCGATGCACGTACGCCCACACATGCTTGTCATCCTCACACACCTTTGAATCTTGATGATTGTATCCATATCACCTCATATGGTATTCCAAGGATCTCTTTCAGGTTCCAAGTTTGAAACCTTATTTCACAAACCTCCTTCGTACCAAAAATTCACATAAATCAAGCTTCCGTAGGTTCAATTGATTGAACCTCTCGCCATAGGTATCAATTACGCATGCCTTCAAGATCCCACCACAGGCGTATACCGTGGACATAGTTGTGACCGCATATAAATCCAACCATGTTAATTGCTGATGATCCCGTTTTATATTAAGTTTTGTTGCTGTAACCCAGTAAGGGGTTTTGAGGCTGAAGGCCGCCAAGGGTTCACGAACCTGAACCTCCTTTGTACATCTTCTCATTTAAAAATAGGGTGCATCTTAGAAATCCTCCATGTAGCCTTGTATCCACTATCCCCCGATTCCTCGGCGTAGTTTGTCCATGGCTAATATTGAATCATATTCAACTTCTCATCCTTTTTGAGGAGAAGTCTAAATGGACATCCGTGAAGCTGGTTATACACGTCTCACCGTAGTTTTAACCTCTTTTTTAATCCGTGTGGAAAGCCATGCTCCTCCTTATAAATGTGAAGTATGTAACCATTTTCTTTGTCTAGATGATAAAACCTCCTTTCTTTGGCCTCCGCTTAGGTGCTTCAACCAGTACCCCCCAGTATGCTTTTTACCGAGTGTTTTAGGTTCTTTCCATTTTTAGGTGAGGAAGCCGCTAGTGATAGTGTCTTGGTGGAAGCTACCCATGATTCATTTCCATTGCCCTAGCGTATGAGGATCCAAGTCTATTCCAACCCAGATTCCATCCTTAGCTTTGCTATTTTCCCTAGATTTTGCACCTTCTGGTTTTTCCTTTAAGGGGTTCACATATGAACCTCACACCTACCTCTTTGTTGATCGAGAGGTCATTCATATCCTGTTCCTTGTCTAGTAGCATCTTCTCCCTAATTTCATCGAGATTACAATCCTTCACTAGCTTCCATAATTCCTTCCTTGAAGCTTCCACATGTTCCAACTTCTGATGTTTGTGGGGTTTATAGCAGAGGAACCCCAATGTGGGAAACCTTCTAGCTTCTGGTGCTTAAGGGGTTTACAGTATGAGAACCTTCATAGCCATAATATAAATTTAGTCCACCATTTGCATCTCCTTCAGGACGGGTCATGTAATAACCCTAACTCTAGCAATACTACAGTGATCCCATGAATAGTAATTTTGAGGATTTAGAGAAATGGTATGTAGGTACTCTGCAATGGAAACAGAAAATGAATAAACAGAAACCATACTAGTAATGTACACTGAAATTAAGTGACTCGAAATGACGATGGATTTCAGAAATTCCTAAATATGGATTTTTGAGGATTTTGACTTCCAAAGAGCTTCTATTGGATCTTAAGGGGCATGGAAATATTATAAGAATTATATATTGAGGGATTAGAGAATTTAGATTAAACCAGGGGATTTTTAAGTTAAGAGAATACCAAAGGAATTTGGAATGTTAAATGATTTCAGAACCACTGAGATAATGAGGTATATTCGAGACGAACCACAATTAGACGAGTATGGAAACCAAGCAACCAAGATTAGTGATATAACAAGGATACATACCACATTATGTTATTCAAGATTATTAGCATTATAAGTAGGAAATCAAAATGGGATTTATTGAATCATCAAAGTGGTGTCATTAGCCATTAACTTGTTTTTAAGGGTAAATTAGTAACTTTGCAAGGTGTTAACCACAAAATATCTTTCCAAGCTTCCATAACACTCTAGATTAAGCAAGAGTAAGATGAGATAAGATCAAAACAAAAGCAAGAAACTCTCCCCCATCCATTATCATCATTTTCGGCCAAAAAGACAGCAGGTTGGTAAATCGAACATAACTCCTTCGTTTCTCAGCCGAATTTCGTGTTCTTTAGCTTTTTGGAAAGCCCATGAGATGCTCTACAACTTTCATTTAGAAGACTCCTCCAGAAAACGTAGGTAAGACCTTCGTTTTTGCGATTCTTTCAGCTGAGTGAATAGTAACTTCGAATTTTTAACTTTGTTTTAATGGCTCCTTTAGTTAATCCAAGCTAATTCAAGGTTGTTCAAGGTGTGCCCAAGGATTATTAAGGATTATTAAGTGTTCTTCAAGCTTCAAAGAGGTATAACAACCCTTGCCCTTTTGTGTTTATGATGGATATTGTTATGTTTAGTGATTAAGGGGTATAATGGTTATGTTTATGATGTTATAAGTGTTTGTAAGTGATTTAAAGTTGAATATGGAGGTGTTTGGAATTGTAACCATGGCTGGTAATGAAGACCACATGGTGTAGGTGATGATTATGGTGTTTGATGATGGTTTTGGAGTGGTGAAATTTTGGAAAGTATGAAATTACAGCAGTTATAATGTCCGATTTTCGTTAGAACGAAATCTGCCCTGTTTTTAGCAACTGTGCACACACGGTAGGTTACTGTCCAGCACACTAAGGGACCATGAGATGATAGAGCTTAGTTCATAGATCGTTTTGATATAAGGTGCGTTAAAATCTGATGAACGGTTTAGGAGAAAAGTCAGTTTTAGTGAAAGGTGTTCGAAAACCGAGAAACCGTAATTGTATCAACTTTGAGGCTATGATCAACCTACTTAGACATTTTTAAAAATTATGAAACTTTGGGATAATATGGTAGGTTAGTCAAAGAGACATTACCAGTTGACCTTGTAGTAAAAGTCGAAATCTATAATTCATGGGGATTTTTACAGTTAAGGGTGGTCGTTAGGGGAAATGGTGAAAACCCCTGAAACTTCGATTGAGCTTATAAATGGTTAAGTTCTTGAACCTTTGGGATAATAATAATACGTTAGGCATATATTGAAGTATCAAGGGTAATGTTATACAAGAGTGTAGTGAGTAAGAGATGTGATATTCTAATGACGGTCCTTTTGTGTTTATAGAAACTCCGGAAGAGGGACCAGCCTTACTGTCAGGATACAGGAACCGAGGCAAGATCTTTTCTATCCCTACTTGGAAATTATTTATCTTCAAAGAAACTTGATTTCATGAAATATATATATGTGATGCTATTGTTACTATATTGTTAAGAAATGGTTTTCCTCGATTATTGATGTAAAAAGGGAAGGTATATGAGTATGGTATGAATATGGATATGAGTATGAGATGGATATGAATATACATAGAGATGATTATGCATGAAGTGAACATGCCTTATGATTAAGGGAATATGAAAGAATGGTATCAGTTGTTATCCAGGGTTATATGGTTTATAATACTATATTAAAAATATTCTTTTTGGTGTTAGTGGTATTATAAATATTATTTGATTATTAATTACTACTTTTTAAGTAGATGGAATATGTTATGGATATAAAAGCATATTTAAATTCTTGAATATAAAAGAGATGTCTGAATCATAATCAAAGTATTATGTTATGAATATATTTTACAGAAATAATGTGCAAGAATGGAAATGTGAAATGGTGTTGATAAATTGAATAATGATCTTATAACAAGGGGGATTAGCAACAAATTTGCATAAGAGGCTATGTCAGGGCTGTGTGCGACATAGTCTAGTATTCATGATTCGGCACGAAGATGCCAAGGGAGGATGTTATGCAGGTGGCCTTCCTCCAGGAGGATGTTATGCAGGTGGCCTTCCTCCAGGGATGATGTTATGCAGGTGGCCTTCATTCCTTCTACTAGTAGTAAACAGAGAGCGGATACGGTCAGGCGACTGATCATCGTCCTACGTATCTGGCGCCAGTATATATCCCCAAAACTTGAAAGAAAGAATTGAAAATGGTTTTCAGATTTCTATAACTGAAAACAGAAAGGTGATATGAAACGATGAAATTATTGATATAGATGAAGAGAAACTGATTTTATATTAATTTATAAAATTACTGTACAGGAGGGAAATGAGAAGATGATAGTGAGAGATTTACTCAAGTATTTATATTATTTTAAAATATTACACTAAAAGGGTATATTGGTTGTTATAATATTTAAGAAGAGAAACTGATACTGTATTACCTTAGATTTCTTTCTTATAATAGTAAGTGGATGATGTATTATTAAATAAGAGTTTTATTCTTCCTTAAAGTTTATAAATTGGTTACTGCTTACATATGTATATACATGTATACTTGGTTACATTTTAAATTCTAGTTTTCAATATTATCTTGCTGAGCTATTATAGCTCACTCTTGCTACTTATCTATATACAGCTAGGTATGCCCATACTACGCAGAACGCCCCGCAAGAGGGTAAGGGAAAGGCGACCTTCTGAGAGCTCGTTAGCATCAATTCCCGAGGTAGATGACCATCGCAAGGGGTTTAGTGGGCTTATGTATATTTAGTGTGTGAGTTTGAAAGATTGTAATAAATTTGGTTGTTGAAATGCTTCTTGTAGAAGCATCACTCAACAATGTACTGAAGTATGATTCTGGGTTGTAATAACTTTTTAATTCTAAACTCTTATTATGGTGAATGTTGTTCTCTGAGCATATGACTGGTGTGTGTGTGTGTATTACTGTGGGGTCAATTGCATAAGTATTAATTATAAAAAAAAAAAACCCAAGAGATATTGAATTTGAATGGAAGTTGGTTCGTGATGGCCCAAATTCATGACCCCGGATTTGGGGCTGTCACAGTTTGGTATCAGAGCTTAGAGTCATAATGCTCAGGAACAAGAGTGATAATAATAAATATATTATTAATAATAGAAATTTTGAACTCACATCGAGTTCAAAGAGGGGTTTATCGAACGAAGCGTTTATTCTAAGTAGTAATTATAATTTTATAGATTATTGCTAATAAAGGTTATTATGCCAAAAGTGTTAAGTTTATGTAGCACACGAGATCGATATGAAAAAGGGGAATACTTGATGTATCGGGAAGTGTACGTTAGATAACCTCGTGAGTAATTCCAGGGTGATTCATCATCTCTTATTCAAAAGGGGCCGGTATCTTTTCAAAACTTTTTGGTATCCTTGAAATGTGTTTCAAAATTGTATTAGTCAAAATATTCCTCTAAGATTATTTTTGGAAGATGGTATTTATCATTGTGATTTAAATTTTCCTCTATATTTCTTACTCCAACTAAGAGGAACAACCATATATGTATACACAAGGACAATCTGTCTGTGTGATAGAAAGTCGGAGGGGACGCCCTCACTTGTGTGACGTACGGTTCTTCCATCATATTGATTTCTCAAATATCCTTTTGTTTCAAATAAAAGTTATTTAAAACTCTTAATTTTATAAATTATTGTGGAACCCTTGCTTGTTTCTGGGTTCGTTTCAATTCAAAGTTTCCTAAATTCTATCAATTGTTTCGAATATAGAAGATTTCAGTAAAGGATGGGATAATGGAAGCAAAGTTTAGAGTATACGTGATTATACGAGGAAACTCGAGATTTCAAGGGAAATTTCAATAAGAGATAATTAGAGTTAGAAGCGTTTCGATATAAAAGAGGGAGGAATTTCGTGAGAATAAATGGGTATATTTGAGGACTAGTGAGATAAAATAATATGAGAAATTTTAAGGTATAATTGAGATTTACTATTGAGAGTAAGGTGTATTTTGAGGGAAAAGTTAGAATGAGGATAAACAAAGGAAGTGGGGATAATTAATGAAGTTTATGTATTTTGCCTAATTTTATCGTATTTTGATATTAAATGTTGAGATTCAAGAATATTGATGTATATAAGGTGATTGACTTAAATGAAAAGGTTATTGTGCTAAAGGTGATACGCTTAATTGATAAAGTTGAGTTGAGAATATTATGGTATATAAATGAGTTAACTAGTGATATAATTGTGTATATGAGAATGATGTATATTATACCCTAAATTGGGTGATTAAAGAAGGATATTGTTATATACAGAATCATGCCGCCTAAGCGTAATAATAGAGCAAATGCAAAGGAAAATGAGAGAGATGAAGGAAGACGAAATAGACAGAATGAAAATGCTTATAACGAACAAAATCAGATGGGGCGAGAAAGTAAGAAAAGGAGATGTGAGGGTCAGAAAGGAGGTTCAAGCGAAGAAAGTTACTTTAACAAGGTTGGTAAGGGACAAAAATCTCAGTTTGTGGGAAAGACAGGGAGTAACAAGACTGTTAGTGAGACGGTGAATCAGGGTGGTAGATCCACAGGAACCTTTCAGTCTAATCAATCTCGAACACCATTTCCAGACTGTAACACGTGTGGTAGGAAGCATACGGGAGTGTGTAGGAGGTCGAAAGTAACTTGCTTTAAGTGCGGACAGAAAGGACACTATTATAATCAGTGCACATCAACTGACAAGATTGATATCAAGTGTTATCAATGTGGGAAACTAGGACACTTTGCTAGAGATTGCCGTTCCGGTGGGTCATCTGCGCCGGGACAAAGTATGACTGTTTCAAATAAACCTACTGCCAGAGTGTACAACATAACTTTAGGAGAAGCATTGAAAAAGCCGGATACAGATGCAGGTGAAATATTTTCTTTAATTATTTACACATGTAAGTATAAATGTTTGGTTAGGGATCGACTTGGTCAATGAATAGTGTAGGTAGGTTGACAATCTAGATAAGGAAAATCAGTATCTGTTAGGGGCCAGGAAATTCTATGCAACGGAGAATAAGTATTTTGAGAAAAGCACAAACTTGATTAGATACGAACAGGAAATATATATTATAGATAGTATTTTCTTACAATTGTTTCAAGGAATCTTATTCTAGTCAGATTTCTGGAGGATTTTACAGAGACAGGATATAACAAGATTGAAGTGTTCATATTTTATGTCATGATAGAGATCAAAATACAGATAAACCATAGTGAGATACACTACCATGTAAGGAAAGGCCAAAGTGGTGGCCGAGGTACTAGTAAAAAGGGAGGAGAATGAGGAGATAAAATAGAACGATTAAGTACAGGAAGAGATTAGTAAGGGAAGATAATGAAAAGCACTACTATTGATAAGCTAAATGGCATGTTGATGAATGACAAGCAAGTTTATGATGGTGTATTTTTGCGCAAACAAGATAGAGATACTATGAAGGAAAAAGGATGGAGAAATTGGTATAGAAGTTAGAAGATGTGGATGAAAAAGGTATCTATGGACATTTTCAACGTGATTCCGGGACGGAATCCTTTTAAGGGGGGAATGATGTAATAACCCTAACTCTAGCAATACTACAGTGATCCCATGAATAGTAATTTTGAGGATTTAGAGAAATGGTATGTAGGTACTCTGCAATGGAAACAGAAAATGAATAAACAGAAACCATACTAGTAATGTACACTGAAATTAAGTGACTCGAAATGACGATGGATTTCAGAAATTCCTAAATATGGATTTTTGAGGATTTTGACTTCCAAAGAGCTTCTATTGGATCTTAAGGGGCATGGAAATATTATAAGAATTATATATTGAGGGATTAGAGAATTTAGATTAAACCAGGGGATTTTTAAGTTAAGAGAATACCAAAGGAATTTGGAATGTTAAATGATTTCAGAACCACTGAGATAATGAGGTATATTCGAGACGAACCACAATTAGACGAGTATGGAAACCAAGCAACCAAGATTAGTGATATAACAAGGATACATACCACATTATGTTATTCAAGATTATTAGCATTATAAGTAGGAAATCAAAATGGGATTTATTGAATCATCAAAGTGGTGTCATTAGCCATTAACTTGTTTTTAAGGGTAAATTAGTAACTTTGCAAGGTGTTAACCACAAAATATCTTTCCAAGCTTCCATAACACTCTAGATTAAGCAAGAGTAAGATGAGATAAGATCAAAACAAAAGCAAGAAACTCTCCCCCATCCATTATCATCATTTTCGGCCAAAAAGACAGCAGGTTGGTAAATCGAACATAACTCCTTCGTTTCTCAGCCGAATTTCGTGTTCTTTAGCTTTTTGGAAAGCCCATGAGATGCTCTACAACTTTCATTTAGAAGACTCCTCCAGAAAACGTAGGTAAGACCTTCGTTTTTGCGATTCTTTCAGCTGAGTGAATAGTAACTTCGAATTTTTAACTTTGTTTTAATGGCTCCTTTAGTTAATCCAAGCTAATTCAAGGTTGTTCAAGGTGTGCCCAAGGATTATTAAGGATTATTAAGTGTTCTTCAAGCTTCAAAGAGGTATAACAACCCTTGCCCTTTTGTGTTTATGATGGATATTGTTATGTTTAGTGATTAAGGGGTATAATGGTTATGTTTATGATGTTATAAGTGTTTGTAAGTGATTTAAAGTTGAATATGGAGGTGTTTGGAATTGTAACCATGGCTGGTAATGAAGACCACATGGTGTAGGTGATGATTATGGTGTTTGATGATGGTTTTGGAGTGGTGAAATTTTGGAAAGTATGAAATTACAGCAGTTATAATGTCCGATTTTCGTTAGAACGAAATCTGCCCTGTTTTTAGCAACTGTGCACACACGGTAGGTTACTGTCCAGCACACTAAGGGACCATGAGATGATAGAGCTTAGTTCATAGATCGTTTTGATATAAGGTGCGTTAAAATCTGATGAACGGTTTAGGAGAAAAGTCAGTTTTAGTGAAAGGTGTTCGAAAACCGAGAAACCGTAATTGTATCAACTTTGAGGCTATGATCAACCTACTTAGACATTTTTAAAAATTATGAAACTTTGGGATAATATGGTAGGTTAGTCAAAGAGACATTACCAGTTGACCTTGTAGTAAAAGTCGAAATCTATAATTCATGGGGATTTTTACAGTTAAGGGTGGTCGTTAGGGGAAATGGTGAAAACCCCTGAAACTTCGATTGAGCTTATAAATGGTTAAGTTCTTGAACCTTTGGGATAATAATAATACGTTAGGCATATATTGAAGTATCAAGGGTAATGTTATACAAGAGTGTAGTGAGTAAGAGATGTGATATTCTAATGACGGTCCTTTTGTGTTTATAGAAACTCCGGAAGAGGGACCAGCCTTACTGTCAGGATACAGGAACCGAGGCAAGATCTTTTCTATCCCTACTTGGAAATTATTTATCTTCAAAGAAACTTGATTTCATGAAATATATATATGTGATGCTATTGTTACTATATTGTTAAGAAATGGTTTTCCTCGATTATTGATGTAAAAAGGGAAGGTATATGAGTATGGTATGAATATGGATATGAGTATGAGATGGATATGAATATACATAGAGATGATTATGCATGAAGTGAACATGCCTTATGATTAAGGGAATATGAAAGAATGGTATCAGTTGTTATCCAGGGTTATATGGTTTATAATACTATATTAAAAATATTCTTTTTGGTGTTAGTGGTATTATAAATATTATTTGATTATTAATTACTACTTTTTAAGTAGATGGAATATGTTATGGATATAAAAGCATATTTAAATTCTTGAATATAAAAGAGATGTCGGAATCATAATCAAAGTATTATGTTATGAATATATTTTACAGAAATAATGTGCAAGAATGGAAATGTGAAATGGTGTTGATAAATTGAATAATGATCTTATAACAAGGGGGATTAGCAACAAATTTGCATAAGAGGCTATGTCAGGGCTGTGTGCGACATAGTCTAGTATTCATGATTCGGCACGAAGATGCCAAGGGAGGATGTTATGCAGGTGGCCTTCCTCCAGGAGGATGTTATGCAGGTGGCCTTCCTCCAGGGATGATGTTATGCAGGTGGCCTTCATTCCTTCTACTAGTAGTAAACAGAGAGCGGATACGGTCAGGCGACTGATCATCGTCCTACGTATCTGGCGCCAGTATATATCCCCAAAACTTGAAAGAAAGAATTGAAAATGGTTTTCAGATTTCTATAACTGAAAACAGAAAGGTGATATGAAACGATGAAATTATTGATATAGATGAAGAGAAACTGATTTTATATTAATTTATAAAATTACTGTACAGGAGGGAAATGAGAAGATGATAGTGAGAGATTTACTCAAGTATTTATATTATTTTAAAATATTACACTAAAAGGGTATATTGGTTGTTATAATATTTAAGAAGAGAAACTGATACTGTATTACCTTAGATTTCTTTCTTATAATAGTAAGTGGATGATGTATTATTAAATAAGAGTTTTATTCTTCCTTAAAGTTTATAAATTGGTTACTGCTTACATATGTATATACATGTATACTTGGTTACATTTTAAATTCTAGTTTTCAATATTATCTTGCTGAGCTATTATAGCTCACTCTTGCTACTTATCTATATACAGCTAGGTATGCCCATACTACGCAGAACGCCCCGCAAGAGGGTAAGGGAAAGGCGACCTTCTGAGAGCTCGTTAGCATCAATTCCCGAGGTAGATGACCATCGCAAGGGGTTTAGTGGGCTTATGTATATTTAGTGTGTGAGTTTGAAAGATTGTAATAAATTTGGTTGTTGAAATGCTTCTTGTAGAAGCATCACTCAACAATGTACTGAAGTATGATTCTGGGTTGTAATAACTTTTTAATTCTAAACTCTTATTATGGTGAATGTTGTTCTCTGAGCATATGACTGGTGTGTGTGTGTGTATTACTGTGGGGTCAATTGCATAAGTATTAATTATAAAAAAAAAAACCCAAGAGATATTGAATTTGAATGGAAGTTGGTTCGTGATGGCCCAAATTCATGACCCCGGATTTGGGGCTGTCACAGGTCATCCTACCATAGCGTTGTAGAATACGCTCTCAACCGTAACTCCTTCCAAGGGGGGTGGATAAGAGGGTTCATCCTTCAATACTACCAGTGATATTTTTAGTTCGTGAGAGATTCGAGTCCACCTTCAACTTCCACGATAAGCTTTTTGCTAGAGCTTCATTTAGGTTATTGCTTGGCACCCAACGCTCTTAGCTGGATATATATTTCAAATATCCCCCTTCCACTGTTAGTGAAGTTTTCACCACGAGAACCTTTATAAGCTGCTTTTGCCTTTAGTGGGGCAACCTCATTTCTCTGGGCTTCGTTGATTCATTTTTTTTTTAAAAGCTTCTCAACTACTGCTTCTACTTGTTACATTCTGCCTTCATAATCCTCCATTAGAGCAGCCATTTACATTAACGTAATGGGTGGTGCTACCCCCCGAAAAACTGGAACCACTTTATAGGGTTCCATCAGCAGGGCTACTAGTAACATGATTCCCCAAGTATCCTGAACGGAGCTTCCATCATAACCGTACAGTGAGGTGTCCACTTCTAACCATTTCCTTGATTTAACCATTTGAGTATCCCATACTAGTTGTGTAACGCCCATTTGTTGCATAAGAGGCCAAACATGGCCAAAATTGTTTTTCTTGATGAATCCCCTTTAGGCACTAATTAATTCTTTTGGGGTCCTCATGTCGAGTGACACAATTACCATGGTGGAACCCCTACATTGAGTTCCAATATTTTCCATTTTGGCTTAAAGCCTTTGAATGGGATTTTTCATGCTTAAACCCTTTTCCAGGTTGCTTCCTGGGTTCTTCTTGCTTATTGCGTGCCTTCTCATTATTCAGCTTCTTGCTTATGAGCAAGGGGCCTTCCATCATCGAACCTATCGTATACGAACCCCATTTCTGGGAAGCTCTTTTCCGGGGAAGTCCTTTTTACCAATATTTTCCACATTTTAGTTTGACAAGCTTCATTATAACTTCCTGCCCAGTCTATTGAACATACTCGGCCTTCTGTTAAGTGAAGCCTCAGGGTTCTAGGGCTTATTTTCCTTGAACCTGTCATCATCGAACCCTTATCCGGGTTCCTCTCACCAATAAACCTCCTTTTCATGGAAGCTTTCTCTTCTTGCTCATTCGTGTTCTCATGATTAATGTTGATGGGAAGCCTTCGTACCGAATATGTGAATTATCAATAAGACACCTCTAAGCTTACATGAGCTAGCTCGTTGTAAGAAACAAGAGGTATCTAAGAGAATAATGTAACTTATTTCCGGTAGCTCACCAATGAGGGAGTACATATCTTTGTCATCATCCAGGTTTACCTACTGATCATTAATCATGGGGTTCGCATTCGTGCTTCAATTTGGGTTCACCCGTACCCCTTAAGTCAGGAGGGTCGTACCCTCGTCTGCATTGGGGTTCGCCTGTTACTCTCTATCAGGAGGTTCGCACCTTTATCTACACCGGGATTCATCTATAGCTCATAAATCCTGGTGTTCGTACCCCCATTATCATTCAATTTCAGCTATTTACTCCCTTCATGGATTAGTTATGTTCTGAACTAATGTTGTGCTCCACAATTTTTAACGTTAACCCCAAGTGGTTGAACCCTTAGATTGATATTCTCCACTTTCCGACTATAAAAGGCAATTTATCGAATGCTAAAATTATGTATTTGGGGGTTCATCTGCGAGAAACCTTCTGGTTGAGAAATTGGGGGTTCATCTGCGAAAAACCTTCTGGTTGAGAAACTGGGGGTTCATCTGCGAAGAACCTTTTGGCTGAGAAACTAGGGGTTCATCTGTGAGGAACCTTCTGTAATGGGTGCGACCACCAGATTGAGGCTTCTCTTGCTTTTACCTCTTGAACCTATCAACTGGTACCTCTCCAGATGGCCTTTATCTTCATCAACAGGTGGATATTTAGTTCCTCGTCCGTTAGGTTATACATATTAATGCTCTTGATGTGAGAATTTTCTGGATCGCGGAATCCCGCATAGCTGAACCCCTAATCTGGACCCTTCCTATCGGAATTTAGCATCCAAAACAATTATTTTCCAGCCATTCTTTCCAAGACTCAAAGCCACATCCCTTCCTTTATGCCTTTTACCACCAAATGACCAGAATAAAGATTATGGGCAACCTTCCTTCTTCTTCATCCCATTTTTTTATAAGCCATGATTTTTACCCCATTTTTTCATCTTTTTGTATTTCTTTTTCCAGAAACTTTATTTCCCAGTCCATCTACATGATATAATTCGCCATATCTCGATTGGTGACCTCCATCCTCGATCTCAATTTCGTGATCACCTCCATTGTTCTCCGATGTATGTTCTTCGCCGGAGCTTTTCACAATCTTTCCTCTCAAAAGATCATCCAATCCCCTCCTTCTAGCGCCAAAAATGTTGTGAGAGGAATTTGGTACAACACTTCGAGAGAATATCGCTGGAATAAAGGATGAATCGCTTGATTTCCGGCTGCAGAATCGGCGTTCAAGCGGTTACAGCCCGGCGTTCAACTGCCAGAGTGGGCGGTTGTTTGTAATGATTTTGGGACTGAGTTTGCAAGGTCACCGGACAGCAAGGACGGAGTAAATCCTACTCAGTCGATCCTAGCTGCCAAAGATGTGTATTGCTCAAGTTTCTACATGATTTTTGTAGAGAGAAGTGAGATTCAACCCTTGCAAAGTGCCTACATATCCTATATTTATAGGAATCAAGTCCCATGTAGTTCTAGGGTTTTGGACTCCTTGTTGATAGCCCAGCCACGTTCTGATAAGCCTTATCCTCCTGACCATGCTGATCCATTTGTTAGTTTGTTGATGAAGAAGAGTCCTAGTTCCCTTAGGACACTGCCTGAACCCTGGCCTTCCGCTGTACATCCGCCTATATATATACGCAGTGTATATATCACATATGTTTTATATTTATCTTCCTCAACTGAACTGATCCAGTTAATTATCCCAGATGATATGATTATCCAGTAGTTATCCCTCCATAAAACCATAGTTATCTTCATATTTATATGATTTTCCATCATATATCCGCATATATATACATAATCCATGTATATATGATGATTATCCACGATTCCAGAGGTTGTTGGGCCACTCCTGATGTTTAGGAGTTATCCACAAGTCTGTTAGAGCGATATATATCCGTTCTCCTACAATTTAGGAGGCTGCTGGGCCAAATTTCGCGGACTGTCGGGGTACGAGCATGAACCTCTGCCTGGAAGCCCTTCACCTGCATGAACCCCTATAAGGCCTCCACACAGCAGTACTCTCACCTGGGTTCAGACACCTGAACCCCTGCATGAATGAACCCCGAACCAGATGCCAGAATTTTTACCTTTCAGAATATTTCCAAGGCATATTGGGCCTATGCATCCATGCCTAACCTATCATGTTCTTCCATATCCACACAGATTGGGCCTATAACCTTAATGGGCCTTAAATCAAGCCCACGGCAAATTTTGGGCACAACACACATCATACTCACCTAAGCAATGATGTCACTATGGTTGGTGAGTATGGTTGTTGAACCAACCATAGACTTTTTGTGCTTTGTAATCTCTATATATTAGTTCTTACTCATGTAATATCAATCAAGCTACTCAACACACAATGTAGTCTTCAACATCAATACACTCACAATTTCTACATGGTATCAGAGCAAGAAGATCCTTACCTCAAACATCAAAATTAAGCTCCGGCAGTTGTCTTTGAGACAATTGCTCAAACAGTTGGTGGCCACAAATCAGACTTCTCCGCTGCACTTTAAGCTCCCGACCTTCATTATTCCGATCTCCATTGTTTCCGGTGACAACCATATATTCCGGGAAGCATCCCTTCTCTATGAGTCATTACACCAAACACTTGGTGGGTTACTCATCTCAAGGTTACAATCTACAATTGGTTACAACCTCCTTTAAAACAATCACTGATTTTCCTCCAACTCACCATCTCCAAACTGCCGCTAAATTACAAAAACACCATTAAACCTCCTAAACCATCTGATTACTAGGTTCCGTCCAAGTCAACTCAGGCCACCAGTAACACAACGAGTCATTGACTCGCTCCAATCCCACATCAACTCAGCTTCCTCTTCTTTCTTTAAACGAGTCCGGCCTTCCTCATCTTTGTATATCTCCCCGGCTCTCTCTCTCTCTCTCTCAAAAACACACACTGACCCGTTCTAATTACTTTAGAGCTACAACAGTGTACGTATTTCTTTTTGATTTGGGCTAGCAGATTATCAGCCCATTTCTTCTTGGGCCACTGATTTCTCTTGTTTGGCCTGTCCTAAAACTAGCCCACCTGATCCACATCATAAGTCCATTGGTTTCTCTCAGTCGGGCCACACTTACATTCTCAGCCCTATACTTGAAATGAAATGATAAAAAAAAAAACAAAAAAAAAAGGAAAAAAAAGTCCAATTATTTTCTTTAAACATGACAGATTCTTGGGATCGACCGTAATTATGAAGAGCACTAATTCCGGGTGGCCAACTTGTAGTGCTGGGTGGAGATTTTAATGGTCACATTGGTGAGAGGTCGGATGGCTATCCCGGCGCCCATGGGGGTTTCGGCTTCGGGGTCAGGAACGTCGGTGGGTCAGCATTGTTGGAGTTTGCTACTGCCCAAGATTTGGTGATTGTGAATTCTGTTTTTCAGAAGAGGGCTGAACACCTCATTACCTTCAGCAGTGGAGGTCTAAACACTCAAATAGATTACCTTCTTATGCGCAAAACGGATGCTAGGGCGTGCGTAGATTGCAAGGTGTTCCGGAGTGAGGCTTGTGCTTCTCAGCACCGTCTGTTGGCCATGGATCTTTCCATAGGGGGCCGAGATGTTCGCAGAACGAGAGAGTCAAGATCAAGAATACTTTGGAAAGACTTGAAGGGCGAGAAGGCGGCCGAATTCAGGGAGTCTTTGATTAAAGAAGGTTGTTTCGATCTTAGTGGAGATGCAAACTGTAGGTGGTCCAACATGGCGAAGGCTATTCGGTGTGTGGGCGAGAAGGTGGTGGGGGTCTCTTCAGGAAAGTTCAGTGGCCATAAAGAGTCATGGTGGTGGAACGAGGAGGTTCAAAAGAAAGTAAAGGCAAAATGTTTGTTATTTAAAGAACTTTTGTCGAGTTCAGGGACGGAGAGGTCTCTGAAGCTGGAAGCATACAAGGTGGCGAGACGAGAGGCAAAAAAGGTTGTGGCGAAAGCCAAGAATGAAGCGTACGAGGGGCTGTACAAGCGCCTAGATACCAAGGAAGGAGCGAACGCTATTTTTAAACTAGCTAAAGCTAGGGAGAGAAGGCGGCGCGACCTGGGTTCTGTTAAATTTATTAAGGATGATTCAGGCCAAGTGTTAATAAGTGAAGACGCCGTTAAGGAGAGGTGGAGTTCATATTTTCACTATCTTTTCAATGGGGCGACGAGGAGTGGTGCCAGAGTGGCGCAAGAGGTCACTCTTTCGCCAGCTCGCTTCGTCGGCCCTTGTGATCGTATCTCCAAAGAGGAAGTCAAGGGTGCCCTTCAAAAGATGGCTAGAGGGAAGGCGGTAGGTCCGGATCAGATACCAATCGAGGTGTGGCTTTGTCTTGGTGAGGTTGGAGTTCAATGGCTAACAGATCTGTTTAATGCACTCCTCTCGGGTTCTAAGATGCCAGAGGAGTGGCGGCGCAGTATTGTCGTCCCTTTCTTCAAGAACAAAGGTGATGCCCAGAACTGTAATAACTATCGAGGAATTAAATTACTCAGTCATACTATGAAACTTTGGGAGAGAGTGGTTGAATTTCGGATTAGAAGAGAGGTTGTAATCTCAGAGAACCAATTTGGTTTTATGCCGGGAAGATCGACGACCGAGGCCATTCACCTCGTCAGACGCCTTATGGAGAAGTTCAGAGAGCGTTGCAAAGACCTCCATATGGTGTTCATCGATCTTGAGAAGGCGTATGATAGTATCCCCCGTGAAGCTATTTGGAAGAGCCTTGAGGAGAGGAGAGTGTCGTCGGCGTACGTCAGGGCGATTCGAGACATGTACTCTCAAGCTTGTTCCTGCGTTCGGACCTCAGTCGGTGATGCTCGTTATTTCCCTGTGGAGATTGGGCTACACCAGGGGTCGGCCCTTAGCCCTCTTCTTTTCGCCCTGATCCTAGATGTCATGTCGCGAGGGATTCAAGACGCCATCCCTTGGTGTATGCTCTTCGCCGATGAAATAGTGCTAGTGGCGGAATCGAGGGGGGAGGTGAATGAGAAGTTGGAGTTATGGAGATCCACTTTGGAGCCCCAAGGATTGCGTCTGAGCAGGTCTAAAACCGAATACCTCTGGTGCAACTTCAGTGGTGACGCCAACGAGGAAGGGGTGGAGGTTAGGATTGAAGATCAGACCGTCCCCCGTACGGATAAGTTCAAGTATTTGGGTTCAATCATCCAGAAGGAAGGTGAGATTGACGATGATGTCACTCATCGTATCAACGCGGGGTGGCTAAGGTGGAGGGCTGCATCAGGGGTGATGTGCGATAAGAAAGTCCCGTTAAAGCTGAAAGGGAAGTTCTATAGAGCAGCTATCCGTCCTGCGATGTTATATGGTTCGGAGTGTTGGGCGACGAAGAAGGCTCTCGAGTGCAAGTTGGAAGCAGCTGAAATGAGGATGTTGCGGTGGTCCTGTGGCCGCACGATGTTAGATAGAATCCCGAATGTGGTTTTCAGGAGCGAGTTGGAGGTGGCGCCTTTTTCTGCGAAAGTTAGGGAAGGGAGGTTGAGATGGTTCGGCCACGTTCGTAGGAGGCTTCCGGAAGCCCCAGTGAGGAGGGTCGAGAGTCTTACGGTTGTTGGGGTGCGGAGAAGAGGCAGACCGAGGAGGTCGTGGGACGAACAGCTCAGGATGGATTTGAAGGCCTTAAACTTGGATGAGAACTCGATAGCTGATAGGAGTTGTTGGAGGCGCCAGATTAGAGTTGTTGATTCCCTTCTAGGGAGTGGTTCTGTGGTTGAGAGCCTCAGAGTTGGGCTCTCTCAGTTAGCATTAGCTTAGAAGCTTGGATTTTATCTTAATATTGTCTTCTGTTTTCTGTTTTTGCAGGCGCAGGGAGCTTGGCCGGAGGTCTTCCTAGATCAGGAGAGGAGTGCCCCTTGCCCGCGTAGGTAAGCCCCATGAGATCCAGGCCATGGGCTCAGGTCAGGTCAACTACTTTACCCAACATTATCATCTTTGTATAAAATTCACTTTGCTATTCGGTGCACTAAGCCGGGGGTCTTCACGGAAACAGCCTCTCTACTGTAAAGTAGGGGTATGGTCTGCGTACATTTTACCCTCCCCAGACCCTACTTCATGTGGGATATACTGGGTATGTTTGGTTTGGTTTACTTGTAGCACAAAGTCTAATGTAGTAGATGAGCACAAAGTCTAATGTAGTAGCTGTATTTTAACGGTTATTAACATGTTTGATTTCTAATCATGCCAAAATTTTATCGCTGAGAGATTATCGTGTTCAATGTTCTACATTGAAACTTTTTGAGATTATTTGATATGCATTTTAACTTTTGAGAATATAATTTTTTTATTATTAAACACGCACACTTTGGCTAAACTTGAACTAAGCAGTATCAGCCATATCAGTCACGCTATTTAATGCATCTAAGCAGTACTATTACCTGACTTGGGTCTCTTCATAGGTTTTTGTTCTGAATTTTTTAATCTACTCCGATATTCAAGAGAACCTATTGCAATTGCTTCCTAATGAGCTAGGTGTGACAGATTCAGCTATTTCAATCACAGTCTGATGCGTCTTTGCACTAAGTTATTCTAGTCCAATATTTAAGAGAGAACCTACTGCAATCGCTTACTGATGTGAACCAGGTATATATAATCTACTTTAGCTACCATTCAACATATATTACAAACAACAATACATCTACCACACCTTCTATTGCTTACAACCTGTCATCTAAAACTGAAAAACTATAACAAGATACATGCAAACATCCTAGGAGGAAAAAGGGGTTCTTGGTTATATGCCGAAAGCTGCCCCTTTGGTGCACCACACTAGTACTAACAATAAAACATTACTCTTTTCACATTCTCCTTGAGGGCCGGTAATGGACGCACTCCTGACTCTCCAACTGCACGTGTATTCTTGGTAGCTTGACCAACACCACATCCATTCTCCTGCAATTCTGGTTCCATGTAGAATCTGGCTCGAAATGCAGCTAAATGTGCATAATAGGCGGGTGGAACTGCACAACAGAGTAAACATAATGCAATAGTTTAGCGAGGCATGTCAGCATTTCATCAACTGCTAAATTATGTTATAATACTTCCACGATGTAAGTTATGACCAGCAACAGAGCGATTTAGTTTTTTCACACGTCAGAACTTTGATCAGCTTAGCAATTGCCATATTTAAGATTATAATTAGAAATAGCCTGATCATTCCATGCATTCCCAAAGTTGGTGAGACCTCATTCCCACCCCCATAATATTTTCATCTGATATCACTTTACAGATTTGATAATTAGGACGATTGGAACTTGGCATTTAGGATTAAAGCATTATTCATGATTGATTTGGTGTTCCAATACAAGAATTATGCTTGTTGATTTTGGTCCAAGGTAAGGTTAATACAAAAATGGATCTGTGTGCAAAGGACGAGGGGGTTGAGAATGTCATTGTTGACTCACGCAATCCACTACGACAACCAATATAAAGGAAAGGCAGCTTACCAACAGACACGGACCGCGTGCACCTCGCATATGTGTAGCAAAGGTTGTTTGTTAATGACTGAATTCCATCTGCTGTAAAATTGTTCTCATCCCAAAGAACATGGTAATGTGCTGGCCGACTTGTGCCCTGTCATTAAAATGAAAGAAATGTTGGATAACAAGTTAAAGAACATGCTCCACTTTTTGCAACTTAAACAAGCTTAAGTGGGTGCACAATCACTTTCCATTCCAGCACAACTATAGTTGACCTACAGAAGTATATATTGGAAGGTGCCATTTAGTCTAGTAACTGAAACTTTTCAGTTAATATTTGAAAGGAGATTTGCATAAACTTATTTGTAATATAAATAAGTAATAGGTGATCATCACTTTCACAATACCCTAAAAATATTATTAGGCAAATTATACGATACACTAATGTTTCTTGGAGGAAAATTTATTCAAGTCGACAAGATAGCGTGTGTACACAATTGCGAAACCAAGAAATCAGCACTTTCACATCTTTTTACATTTCTGGCATAGGATTTTGATTTTCACCTGAATACCAGCATGGCTGCAGAGATAAAAATCAAATTCAGTGGGATGGCAGATCTTCGTATCAACTATGGTTCCTGAGAATGAAATAAATTTTATCCAATGAGCAATGATCAAGCAAACTTCAAACCAGGGACAAACCCTTGCATGTAAAAATAGAAGTGCTAACTTTGACATGAGTAACAGTATAACACCTGGCAAAACGTTTCCACTTTTGTCAGTGCTGCTTCGATCCCTGTGGTTGTTTGCGAACAACCTCGTGTGATGTCGTTTTTGCACCACAATGAAAGTCACTGGAGGTTGGTAATTGGGTTCTAATGAAGCACAGGCCTACACATGATTTGTTGATTAGTGCCCTATTTCCGACATTCTTGTTAAAGTTAGATGCTGAAAGAGAGATAATGAGAAGATAAAAACCACAAACCTTCCGTATAGCATCCAACTCATAAAGTAGAACTTGATAAAATTGGCCTTCACTCACACCATCCCTGCAAAAAGTACACCATAAGATCTGGTATCTTAATAATCATTTTGGCTTAAAAACATCAAATCGCTTGTCCTGCCACATATTTTGCAATTAACATAGCTGCAATGTGTTGATGCAAAAGTGCACATTTTACATCTTTAGTTTGCAATATCTTGGATACCAATTAATGTTGACAATAATGAACTTTTAAATTCTCAAACATTTACTTCTAAATGCTGATTCTTTGCTGTATTTAGCCATAGATAGTTTTTGGGGATTTCAAATATATTACTCTTTTACAAGATGGAACTATTTTCCAGAATTACTAAAAAAAATCATTTCAATTTGCAGATCACTTCACTTGCTCCAAGCAAAAATAGAGAAAGAAGGTGCCATCAATGTTATATCAACAATGAAGGATGACAGGTAACAGAAAGGAGGAAACACAAGTATAAACCGACATACAGCAACTACTTTTTAGCTATGCTTTGAAAATAGTGAGGTAATGAAGGGGGAAAAAGGAGAAGTGAATCGTGACAGATATATAGATATAATTGAAAGAGGGTGCAAAAGTAGATATATAACAAAAGCAGAAGAAAAACTATCTAATGGCATGAATCTACATGTAAAAGAAACAAAAAAAGGATAAGTAAATTTACCTGTAAAATATAATGCGTAATGGTTTCTGCCCAGTTGCCTTCCTGAAGGAAACCAAAAGCTCCCTACACAAAAAAAGTAAGGAGGTGTTAAAACTTAAAATTACATATATACAAGCCACCATTCCCAACTCAAAAGTACAGGGAATACTTAAAAACTAAAAAAAGGCTGATGTTCATCTTTAAAAAAAACGTATTAATACATACCGGATCATGCCACCACTAACTGTACCCCGTACAGGATCTTGCCATGTTTTATACAAGTCCTGTATGAGCTCTTGTCTATGAGCTTGAGCACAAACTAAACCTGCATATTTTGTGACTTCAGGCCAATCCTGGGAAGCTACTACCTGCAGAGGAAACAAAAACATCAGCAAAAAAGTTACTTAATGGCCTTTTCGATAGTTATGTATTAAAAAAACATGGTTCTTGTAATTACAGCAGCTATTGAAGGACTCGAATCTTCTCCGTTCTCTGGATGGGTCACGTCTGCTCCAAATATAATTGTTGGTATGTCACTAACTAGTGGTATTCTGCAGCTAATCGCATCTAGAAGAACAGTATTTCTACCACCCATCTGCACCAGAAAAATAAAGTTCTAACGCCTGTTATAACTTGTAGCAATAAATAAAGATGCTTCAGAAGTGTTGATACAAATAGTTAATTTTGTCCCTAAAAACACATGCCTCCTGATACTCAAGGTTCGTGTCACAAAGGATCTGAGATCGTGCCTAAAAGATCAAACACGTTACCTTAACATTAATCTTCAGTGACACATTTGCCAAGTACTGCTTGCTAATCTTAAAGACATGCTTTGTCAGACAGCATTGAGAAATCAAACCAAGATCAGTTTCACATATTCGTTTCAGATCTCCTACAACAGATTAACAGAAAATAAAATGTAAGTTCTACGGTGATTGCACTTTCACATGTAAGCAGAACATTTCAAATTCATAAACATACCATACAGTGACCCATTATTGTCAGGCAGAATGACTAGCACAAGTTCTAATTCCTTCCCCTTCAATTTGTTCGTACAAGCATGGTAAACATGCTTCAAAGCTTTCTCTACATCATCTGGCCAAGCTGCATAGATTGGTATCACAGGTTCAGGGTTGAATTCCTGCATGAGAGATGCATCAAATTAACATCTTAACTACTTAAGAAAAGGTCAAAATATTATATTTCAACAATAGACAAGAACATCACAAGAATTACTAGACATACTAACATACAGAAATATATTAACCTACCATTCCAGATACTTGACACATACGAGCTAGTTCACTACAAAATCCACGAGCAACATTTTCTTGCACACTTCTTGAGAAGTTGATGCATGCCCACCGACTAACAGTCATCCCATTGATCATTTTCTGCCAGACATGCAAGGACCAAAAATGAGCAGATATGATGCACAAGTAGAAACGGCATATCATCTATATAACTTACTTAGTCACAAAATATCAAACAAATAATGTTATTACTACATTTGTTAAAACTTAAGAAACATCGACAGCGAAAGGCTGATTAATGCACATTAATCAGCCTATTGTTCTAACCCTGAGAGTATGACAAATTCTATTAGTTTACATACTGACTAAATTAGCTTTAACTCAAGAAAAATAGGCTATTGAATTATTGACATGATTAAATGTTATACCTTCGGCAAGGAAAAAAGAAAAACCACCCATCTCCTGTCAAAAAGGGAAATTACCTTGTTCATCATATTCCACTGACCAACTTGTGGCAGACAATCCTTCTCCTTGCCATTTTCATGGTATTTTAGCTGAAGATAGAACACAATCAAAGAATGAAAAATGGAGAACATTCGTAATGATAACATACATAATATTAAGGGAAGTTCTTTACCCATGGAGCAGGGAGAACTCGAGCCTCAACAGAAGCAAGCTTTTCACTAATACTCATGCCGAATTCCTTTGCATAGGGATCTTGATCATAAGCATTGTGTTGAACCGTCTGTAATTGGAGATTAAATAATAAGTAACATTCCAGCTCAATGAACTTCTAACTTTTTACAACAGCATGTGCACAAGGGGATAGAAGTGCCTAAAATCCTTTTAGATAACATAGAAATGAAATTTTGTATCATTTTAGATGTTACTTTTATTGTGTGTGCATCTATACATATATGTACATTGATGAATCATACAACATAAAACTAAAAACAAAGATTAAATAATGGGGAAACTGTGGAAAGTAGTTACTATTAAAAAAAGAGCATACTTAAGGCAGACTAAAGAACCATTTCTTCTATATGGATTATAACATCATTATACCTGCAAAATGTCATGCTCTCGATCTCTTGGTCTTTGGCATGTTACTTTCAGAAGAGCAGTAATTTGCTTCTCATTCAATCTTTTTGTGTATCTTTGACCCTCCACTATCTTGCAAGCCTGAACACTCATAGTGTGAGATAGCACGAAGAATTAAAACGTGGATAATGCAACTCAGTTTACAGGTAGGAGCTTAAAAAGTTGTCATATAACTAATACCTCCAATGGCAAATAATTTGCTTTTCTCTGGTTACCGACTTGAAGACAGGGAAGATGAGTATGCTGAATCGTGAAGCCATACATCTCTTGAAAGTATTCAACAACTGACTTCATATTTGAATTGTCATCAACAGGAAACCTGCAAATTAAAATCTTTACTTCAAATATATCACAGACACGTGGAAAAGCAGACAATAGAAACGTATAATTAAGAAACATGAAGTGCGATATGTTAAACAATATGGAGATTTAAGTGAAATAATTCTTACACTAGTTCTCTAGTGGGTTGAGATGTTATTCCTGAAACCCGATACTTTCTTCGTATATGACCCCTATGTGTTACTTCAACTTTCAAGCCTCTTAGGGCCTTCTTAATCTGGAAAACAATGTAAACAATATAAGTAATGCATATTTAAATTTAGTTGACATCATCAAAACATATAGCAATATACCTTCACACGATCAGAATCGGACAATGTTTTCGTTAGCACATCTTTGCCAAGAAGCTGTGCGACAAACTCTATCACGGGGAGAGCCTCAATAAAAGCAGCTGATGCCATATCTTTTGAATTAAATATTGAGGAGTTAGCCGCGAGGATACATTTAGATGAAACATGAGTGCAACACGTTTTGAGTTCAGATTACCAATATTTAAGGACAATCCCATTTGGGTAGGCCTTATACTTTGATAAAATCCACACCATGACTCTAAGCCCTCACCAAGCCGTTGTGGTTTCCGTATGTTAGGAGAAAAGAAAGATCTTCCCACGGGGCAATACCTTTTATAGTTACAAAGTTAGGAAAAATTAAAGTAGGAGCTTGTATACAAATTATCAACTCTCAGAGACTAGGGTCAAGTTTTCTACCTCTTATTTGATAGTTCTCTAAGTACAATGTCAAGTATCTGAAGAGCTTCTTGTGGAGCATCTGCACGCTTGCCAGCCAAAAATTGGCCCAGATGATGCAAATTCGCCCTTGCAACAAATTTAATCACCACCTTGTACTCCCGCACCCTTCTGTAAGTAATATGAGCTATATTAATTTAGACAAAAAGGAATACCGAGATGATCATTTATATGAGAATTACATGAAAAAAGGTTTATTCCTGCAAATCAGCATTATGCATTCCTTTATTTTTGTTAAATATTGTTAAATTAGTGATGTAATTGATTACATATGCAAGTTAGGTAGGTAGACTATTCAACTTTGGTAGGTTGGTAGGTTGGTAGGTTGCCTAATTTATGATGTAATCCATGATGTAAATGGCTAGAGATGCAGTCTATAAATGGGGGTGTTCTCCTCTATTGTAAAACACAATACAATAACAGAAAATGCAGCAGAAGTAGTATAATAAAATACACAGTTCATTGCACCATCTCTCTCTTGTCTATCTATCTCTCTTATCTCTATATTCTGCCTATACATGTATAAATCTGACATGGTATCAAAGCATGTTCAGTTCCTAAGGGAATAACACTGCCCACACAAACACAGATTCTGCCAAAAACTGCTATAAACATCACCTATTCTGCCCAGAAATTTTGCCCAGAAAACACATCAGATTCAGCCCAGATTCTGTCAAATTCTGCCCAGAAAACACACAACAATATACAAGTTTTTCAAGGGAAACTTGCTGATTCTGTTTTCAGCAGAGGGGAGTAATTTTCTGCCATTTTCTGCCCAGTTTTTTTTTATGCAGATTCTGTTTCCAACAGAATTTTCTGCCCAGTTTTTTTATTTCTACAGATTCTGTTTTTCAGCAAATCTTCTTGTAGTGTTGTTGTCTTGAATAATGGCGGAGGTTGTAAATGAGTCAGCTGCAAGGAACAATACCGGTCAAGGGAGTGTTAAATTTGGTTTCCACGGTACTCCATATGTTAACCCCAAATTTGACGGAAAGAATTTCTTGGAATGGTCGGAATCTTGCACACTCGCACTTAAATCCCATCGATTGATGAAATATATCAATGGGAAGGCCAAGAAGCCCTTGGCAACTGCTACAAGTTTTGATGATTGGGATAGCGAGAATGCCATGGTCAAGTCATGGTTGTTTAACTCTATGGAGTTACGTATTCGCAAAAGTTATCTGTTTCTTGATACTGCGGAAGCTGTTTGGAATTCCATCAACCGAACACTCATATTCGGGTAATATGGCCAAACATTTCGAGGTAAAGCAGAAAATATGGTCTCTAACTCAAGGGGGCAGAACATTGACCGAATATTATTCGGAACTCACATCTCTATGGCAGGAGTCAGACCACTACAATGTGTTCGAGTGTAAACAGGCTGAAGACCAAGAGAAGTACCAAAAATTGGTACAAGAAGAAGAAAGAGTGATGAAGTTTCTTGCTGGACTGACAATGGAGTATGATTCAATCAAGAATCAACTCATTGGACAGATTCCCTTTCCTACAGTTGAAGAAGCACATGGCCGTGTGCAGCTCGAAGAGAGTCGGAGAGAAAGCATGGCTCCGATTGATACTGTGCCTGATCGATCTGCACTTTTTACGGGAAGTGTTCAAAATCAAGGCAAAGCAGAACAGGTGACTGAGGCTTCAAAGGGTGAAAAAGATGTTCTCCGGTGTGACTATTGTAATAAGTTATACCATTCTCATGAAGAATGCTATATCTTACACCCACACTTACGAGATCGTGGTCGAGGAGGACGAAGCAGAGGTAGTTCATCCGGTAGGAGCTCAGGAAGAGACACCCAATATAGTGCTCATCATACGACGTCTGAAAACCATGCTGACTCTGCTACTTCAGCAACGGGAGCAATAAGTGCAACAGAACTCAACGCTCTCCGTCAGCTATTGTCTCGAATGGAGACTGATTTACCAGTGACTTCATCTGCCAATTCTGCCCTTGCAGAATCAGGCGACAAACAAAATGCTTGGCAATGGTAAAGGGGTTGAAACCCCTTAATAAAGTGGCTATCTACTATAGCACTTGCATCAGCACCTTCTGTATTTTTTACGGCCTAAAATATACTGCGTGGTCGAAAATTCGACAACCGGTATCCGAAAAGACTCAATAAACTCAAGATCGGTCGATCCTAAAAATGGGTATAGTTGGACGCTCAGATTAAGCTCAAGGGGCTACTAGTGTCCACTCTTCAATCCCAAGATAGGTCTTTCATCCGAAGATGGGATTTCGAGTGAGGGTGCGTGTTAAATATTGTTAAATTAGTGATATAATTGATTACATATGCAAGTTAGGTAGGTAGACTATTCAACTTTGGTAGGTTGGTAGGTTGCCTAATTTATGATGTAATCCATGATGTAAATGGCTAGAGATGCAGTCTATAAATGGGGGTGTTCTCCTCTATTGTAAAACACAACACAATAACAGAAAATGCAGCAGAAGTAGTATAATAAAATACACAGTTCACTGCACCATCTCTCTCTTGTCTATCTATATCTCTTATCTCTATATTCTGCCTATACATGTATAAATCTGACAATTTTATATATTTATTTTTTGGAATTTGACCATGCCACGTGCTTCATCCCTATCCGGCGGCTATTTTTCTAAGCTTCGGACATGTTTAATTTTATATTATTATGTCTTTATCTGGTAAAAAAGTTATGACGTTTGCAACGCGTCAAGACACAGTCTTTTATGGCATTTTATCCCTATTCGGCTATCAGTTTGCTTCTAAAATTCGTAGAACTTTAGCTACGTAACTAGAATTGTCTGTATCACCAGAAAAATTATGACATTTACATGAGCAAGACATAGTTGTATCCTATCCTCGAGATACCGTCACACGCAAGATACCGCCGCAATATATAAGAAAATCTCGCTCATTTCTGTGCATGTTTTTCAAATTGTTGTTTTGTTCAATCTTTTTTAAATTAATACTTTGACATTAAGTAAGCAGTATCTGAGCATATATGATGTAAGGCAGCGAACCAGAAAATACACTATATCTGTAATATGTCAAATATATCGGTAAAAATTAGCACGAAATTAATTTAAAAATACACTAAAGTAAAACACACAATAAATACGTACTTGGGACCATTGACTCCATCATCTTCATCTGTAAGTTTGATATCGAACTCCTTCCATGCAAATGGAAGCTCACCAGCAGTGTACAGACTCTTTCTGCCATCATAAGCAGGCAACCTCATCCCCAGGTCAGATTCTTTATACAGTTTCACGAGTTCTACCATTATAGCTCTGTTCATATTCTTTGATGACACCTCAGGGGTAATAGTAACCTGCAATTTTTTGGGCAATAAGGTAAAAATATCACAGACTGGGGACACAGCAAAAAGAACAATATTAATGACTATAATTAAATCTCCATTAATGATTTCAGAGGAAAGGACAATGAAAACACAGAAGGCCATTAACTTTAATTCATAATATGCACAGCACTAATAAGAAGAAATGTCAGGTTAAGGGACCCAATTGTTTTAATAAAAGGGCACATATTACTTAACAAATGAGATTAATAGTAATTTATAAACACAAATATGAATATATCTTACATCATAGTGATTCAAGTCTTTCTCTGGTAACTCTGCAAAGAAATGGTTTGCCTTAACAACACATTTTGTCCCAAGCTGCCCAAACCCAGGCCTTTGAGCAAAACTCAAAGACTTACTTGAAGAAGGAAAATTCCTCCCTACTTCACACAATGTGCCTCCATTACTATTATTTATATCAATAGCTGCGCCAGACCGAGCAGAAACCAGAGTCGCTGGAGAATATTCTGCTGTGCACGGTCGCGTGCTGGGACGCATCAAGGCATCACCTTGATCCGATTTCCGACCACCTCTTCCTCTTCTCCTTCCTCTACTTTTCGAGGGAGGCGAAGATTGGTTATGAGCTTTTGCATTCTGGTTTTCTTGCCCAGGTGGGCTTTTGCCATTTTGAGCTGTTTTAAGTTGCTTCTGGACTTGATTCACCGAGTTATTCAAGTGAGGTTTGATCACTAAAGTCTTATCGGAACCTTCTTTAAGCTGCCTAATAGGCATGATGCTGGAAGATGATAACTATATTATTTAACCACTGATAGATACAAGTAACACAAAGCAATGTAAAGCAAAGATCCTTCCCAGATTCAGCATTCAAAATCTTGAACTTTTTTGCATTTACTCATTACACTCAACAAATTTATTGCTGTTCAGTACTGAAATTCCTGAAATAGATCAGAATTTATGTCAGCACCACTAACCAAAATCAATGACAGTAACACAAAAACAACATATATAGAAAAATTGATGATATTATAAACATATTCACACGCAAGGTGATATACCATACATATATTATTTTCAATATCAAACACTTTTATCAAGATTTCTGATTTTTCTTGATGAGGCACAAATCTCAGTTCTTTCCATTTTCACAGCAACTAAGAAAGTTAACAAGCAGAAAGTGTATACAGTCATTTTCCCATTAATAATTATATTTTGAAATTTACAAGAAGCATAAAAGTACAAACTTATAGTCTGAGAACAAGATAAACATGGTTCCATACAGAAAAGCCCAAATGAAATTTACAGTAAAAAAGGAGGTACTGATAGAGAATAAACATGTATGTAGAGACAAAACTAGGCATTACCCCCAAAACCCCTTCTATTCTTCTGTTACCAATACCCAAGAATCAGAAGAAGAACAATATCTATACAAATCAATACAGAGAGAGAGAGAGAGAGAGGGTGTATGTGTACAACAGCCAGCTACAGAGGCATATATATATATGTATATATTAATGAAATAGTAGAAATGGGGTGAGAGAGACAAAGCAAGAAATATTGAGCTTGTCCCTAGACAAAAACCAAAGCCATGTTAAACTGAGAAACAATCCAAGTAAAAAAAGACAGAGATGTACTGTAGTACTAAAACTATAGCTACAACAAGTATAAAAATAAATGTGAAAGACCCTTATGACTGCACAAATAAAAACACCTAGACAAAAACAAAAACACTTCCTCAGTTACACTGCTAACTTACATAGATATATGTACCAAGTTTTGACATTAAAAAAACAAAGAACAAAAATAAATAAAAGAAGATAATTTAAGCTCACCCAAGATGAGTTAGAGAGAGTGAAGTGAAGGATGCGTTGGTTTTGAAGAAGAAGGGTTGAGTTGAGTTGGGTTTGAAGTGATAAAGATGAAGGGATCATAAAGAAGGGTGATGATGATGAAAGGGGGGCTATGTGAAAGAACGTGAGGGGGGTTAGAAAGTGGAGGATAAAAAGGTGGGTTTTTTTTTGGGAAGATTCAGATTATTAGATACATACGAGTAGTAGTCTACAATATGTGTGTATTTATGAAGGTTGATGAGTAAAATGTAAAATGATGATGAAAATGTTTTTATACACGCATGCAAGTGCTTTTGGTTTTTTCTTTTATCACGTGTAATTGTGTAAACTGTAAATGCCCATAGGAAGGTCCTCTACTCCTCTCCCTATTTCTTTCCTTCCCCTTTGCTTTTCTTTGTAATTATGAGTATGGGTGAGCACGATTTTCCGAAAACCGGTTAAATCAACCAAATCAACTTGATCAAACCGAAAGTTTATGTTTTTTTTCGATTTGGGTTGGTTATGATTTTAAATTTTTAAAAACCGAAAATTTTGAGTTGGATTTAATTTTACTAATTGTTCCACCCGATTTAACCAACCCGAGCATTAAGATCAAATAATATGTAAATATTATATATATGTATATATACATTATATATAATTTTAATATTAATTTTATGCTTTTATAAAATAAAAATTATTTATGTTGAAACTATGTCATAGCCTAATTAAAGTTTTATTACCTTGTTCAATCCTAAAATTAGATGCAGCTGTTCGCTTTCATTATTCTGCCTCTCAAACACTTGATTATATATAGTTTTGAAGATTTTGTAATTTATTTTATAACGGCTTTGATGAAACTTTATGCTACTATTGGTTCATACATGTTGTTGCCTCTTTTTTATTATTTAATAATGGTTTTTAACTGAAACCGACCAAACCAAACCGTTATAATTAAGTTGGTTGTTTTAAAATGTTATGATTTTTGGTTTGTTTATGATTTGAAAAATTAAAAACCCAAAAATTTATGGTTTGGTTGATTTGGCGATCCTAAACCGCCCAAACCATCCATGCTCACCCCTAATTATGAGTATGAGTTTGGATAAAATGTGTGGAGTATCAAATCGGTTACAAAAATATTTAGATTAATCGCTTTATGTTTTATTTTATATAATTTATATAAATATAATAAAATCAATAACGTCATATCATTTTCTAAAATTTTGATATTCAATTTTATAATTGTAACATTATTATATAATTCATATTCAGTTTTGTAAGGTCCCAAACAAGGGACAACCCTTGACGCAACGGAATAACACCCCAAAGAGAAGACTACGATCACAAGTTATAAGCTATAACAAGACAATAATCAAAGTAAACACACAAAGAAGAAGGAATTTTTTGGCCAAGTGAAAGAGCCTTTTTCTTGTATATATTGATACGTTTCTGTTTTCTGTATACAATATCACAATCCTTAAAACCTAGCTAATTCACTACCGTTTACATATCATATTAACTATGGGCCTAGTTTAAGAATTAACCCAAAAACACTTTTGGGCCAAAAATACTCGCTCCAAGTCGCCTCACCACGGGGAGCTTAATCCACACCGTGGTGCAAAAACTTCTACCCCTACCTCAATAAACAGGCCTTCTGCACCTCCAAATCCGATCTCCACCGTTCAGAATTTATATACATGAGTAAGGAAGACGCTGTCCAAAATTCAGGGCGATCCGACCGTTGAAACTCCGGGAAACGCAAAAACAAAACAGCTAATGCAACCAGAAGAAATTACTACGAATTTTCCACATTAGCACCAAAAAACTAGCCCAATCTTTCAATCTCACAATTCTCCACCTCGTACATCATTTGATCAACCTCAAATTATGGACGAACACTGAGAATACCATGAAAGACTTGATATGTAAACCCCAACCGACTACGCCATATTACCACAGCTGCCTACGTACCCTTAACCGGGATCAAGTCACCGTAGTTCATACCATGGGGTGAAATCTCCACCTCACCCCAACACCTCCCTAAAGGGCAATCAATACCGGATGATATTTAGCAAGTCCAAACAATG
Source organism: Kitagawia praeruptora (assembly GCA_037693485.1). Taxonomy (NCBI): domain Eukaryota; kingdom Viridiplantae; phylum Streptophyta; class Magnoliopsida; order Apiales; family Apiaceae; genus Kitagawia; species Kitagawia praeruptora. Next base: position 55,811,894 of record CM075347.1, read on the forward strand.
TTGAAACTTGCTCCCTGCAGGCAATGAGACTAAATCCCAAGTTTGTTTCTTTTCCAGAGACTTCATATCTCCTTCCTTCGCTGCCAACCAACTCTCACTATTACAATTCTGAATAGCTTATTTGAAGGAAATAGGCTCACCATCATCCTCCACCGAGAGTGCATACTCTACTGCATTAACCAGCCCGTAGTGTTTCAAAGGCTTATCTGACCCAAGCTTTTGAACTTGTTTGTATGCCCGTTTTGGCCTAGTAGAAGCCAAACTTTCATCGAACTGTTGTTGTTCGCGTGCCTGCACATTTTCTTGCTCAATAGTCTCATATTCAAACTCATCATCCTCATCATCATGAGTGTCTCCATGATCTTCCTGTTGAACATGACTAGAACCTGGATGACTTGCAGATTCTATCTCAACCACTTGAGACTTAGAAGTCTCAATGTCACCACCACTAGTCACCTTAGCTTTCGGAGAAGCTACCATAGTGTCCTCATCAAACGTAACATCCCTGCTGATTATGAACTTAGAATCATCAATAGACCAAAGACGATAACCTTTTGTACCTGTTGCATACCCCAAGAATATAGCCTTCTTGGCCTTCGCATCAAGTTTTCCCTCGTCAACATGGTAGTAGGTTGTGCACCCAAAAATTCTAAGTCTCCCATAATCTGCATGTTTTCCAGACCATACGTTATAAGGTACATCTCCATCTAGAGATGCATGAGGTGACCGGTTGACAATATAGCGAGCTGTATTAATTGACTCCGCCCACCATTCTTTACCCAAACCAGCATAGGATCACATACACATTGATTTTTCCCGCAACGTGCGATTGAGCCTTTCCGCAACCCCATTCTACTGTGGTGTTTTTCTGACTGTCCAGTGTCTAAAAATGCCTTCCTGATCACAGAACTCCTTGAAAGCACCATCTGTATACTCTGTACCGTTATTAGATCGTAGTGTCTTCAACTTTTTACCAGTTCTGTTCTCAATCATTATTTTCCACTTCTTGAATATGTTGAATACCTCATTCTTATGCTTCATGAAATACACCCAAACATACCTAGAATAATCATCAACAAAAGTGACAAAATACCTCGAGCCTCCCTTGGAAGTGACTGAAGCTGGACCCCAAACATCCGTATGCACATAGTCTAATATACCTCTGCTTCTATGTTTACTTGCCTTGAACTGAACCCGGTGTGCTTTACCGTACACGCAATGCTCACAAAAATCCATGCAAGCCTTTTTCAAGTTCTTCAACAATCCCTCTTCACCAAGATAATTTAGACCTTTCTCCGACATATGCCCAAGCCGCCTATGCCATAACCTAGTGCATTCACATGGGTCTCCACCACTGCTAGTAGCTGCAACCTCCACACTATTAGTCACCGTTGTACCCAAAAGCGCATAAAGATTTCCTCTAGAAATACCTTTCATCACAACCAAAGAACCACGAACAACTTTCATCTCACCGTCTTGTGTAACAATTTTGCACCCACCAGAATCCAAAGCACCAATAGAAATAAAATTTTTCTTCAATTCAGGGACATGTCTCACATCCGTCAACGTTCTTACCACTCCATCATGCATCCTAATCCTTATAGAACCAAGTCCTACCGTTTTACAAGCATGGTTGTTCCCCATCACTACGGTTCCACCTTCGACGCCTCTATAAGTTGTAAACCAATTACGATTTGGACACATATGGTAAGAGCAACCAGAATCGAGAATCCACCTGTTTTTGATTTCTCCCTCACATGTGACAGAATAACAATCATCACTGACCCCTTCCTCCGAAGTATAACCAACCTCTTGTTTCTCTTTCTCTTGTACTTTTCTGGTATCCTTGTTGTTCTTGTTCTTCTTCCATGCAACCCTTTTATTAGGACAATTTGCTTTATAATGTCCAGACTCACCACACTTGTAGCACTTTCTCTCCGCAGGAGGTCTAGAATTTGACTTAGACTTACCTCTCCTACCTTTTCCTCGATCATTGCCTCTACCCCTTACAAACAACCCTTGTGCCTGCTCATTATTACCACTAATATCCATACTACTAGTTACAATCTTCCGAAGATCATCCGCTAGAAGTGAAGTTCTAGTATCATCCATCGTAAGAGTGTCACCCACAAGCATCAATGTTTGTACTAGGTTCTCATATGACTTCGGCAACGAAAGAAGTAACAAAAGTGCTTGATCTTCATCACCTACCTCCACATCAATATCCTTCAACTCTGATATGCACTTATCAAACTTGTTGATGTAATCCCGAATAGATGACCCTTCATCCATCTTGCAAGTATATAGTCTCGACTTTAAATAGATCGGATTAGTTAGAGTCTTCGTCATGAAGTTGGAATCCAACTTTATCCAAATAGCCGCAACCATTTTCTCGCCATCAACCAAGAATGCAACATCTCTCTCGAGGCATAACATGATTGAAGCCCGTGCTTCAAGATCTAATTCTTCCCAGTCTTCATCCGACATATCCTTGCCCTCCTTTGCCTTACCCGACAAAGCTTTGTGTAACTTTTGCGAGATAAGCAAATTCTTCATCTGCATCCTCCAATAGAAAAATCATTCTTCTCATTGAATTTCTCTATCTCGTACTTCCCAACTTTGACTACACCGCCTGTAGAAGCCATACCTAACTTGTTGCACAACCAGTCTCTTTCAAGAATTTTACCAAATACCTTGTGTGCACCACACAAGACTTAACCCAGAAACACCTCAAATCGGAGCTTTACCACCCAAATCTGATTCTGGCTCTGATGCCAATTGTTAGGACCCAATCAAGGGACAACACTTGACGCAGCGGAATACCACCCCAAAGAGAAGACTACGATCACAAGTTATAAGCTATAACAAGACAATAATCAAAGTAAACACACAAAGAAGAAGGAATTTGTTGGCCAAGTGAAAGAGCCTTTTTCTTGTATATATTGATACGTTTTTGTTTTCTGTATACAATATCACAATCCTTAAAACCTAGCTAATTCACTACCGTTTACATATCATATTAACTATGGGCCTAGTTTAAGAATTAACCCAAAAACACTTTTGGGCCAAAAATACCCGCTCCAAGTCGCCTCACCACGGGGAGCTTAATCCACACTGTGGTGCAAAAACTTCTACCCCTACCTCAATAAATAGGCCTTCTGCACCTCCAAATCCGATCTCCACCGTTCAGAATTTAGATACATGAGTAAGGAAGACGCTGTCCAAAATTCAGGGCGATCCGACCGTTGAAACTCCGGGAAACGTAAAAACAAAATAGCTAACGCAACAAGAAAAAATTACTACGAATTTTTCACATTAGCACCAAAAAACTAGCCCAACCTTTCAATCTCACAAGTTTGATGAGCAATTAAATTTCAAGAAAATGTCCTAAGTATCCCATTTAAAGATTTTGCGGCCCTTAAGAGCATCTCCATTTATATTGGCTAAAAATGGTTTGCTAAATTAGATAAATATTAATTATGTAAAATTTGTTGAACCTGTAAGATGTTGTGCTCCAATGGTATATTGGTTATAATATTTGGTTATATTGTAAATATAGCATGTTATTATTATTTCGATTTGTTATAAATAAAATATATTTTTATAAGGCAATATATCATAAAAAATCTTCCTTACGGTCCTCTAGAGGTTGGCCAAATATAGCCAACGAAAATAGATTATCTAAATTTTTTGCTAAATTTTATTTATGGTATTATTTATTTGATTTTAACTAAGGGGTCTTCTTCATTGTAGATTCTCTAATATCGTTTTTTGGATGTGAGGTCCTTTATGCCCTCAATTATAGTAAATCGAAAATTGTATATCTTCAAATAAAATTAGTAAGAGCATCTCCAATGAGAGAGACCCCTTAGGTAAATTTTAAATTTAATTACCATAAATAAAAATTATAAAGAATGTGTAAAAAAAAATTACACTCCAATGGGACAAAACTGTTATCTATAATTATAGATAATCTCTTGATGTTGGCTATATTTGTCGAACCTCTAGAGACCTGTAGTGAATTGCCACATCACTTATTTCTATATTAAAATTATATATTCCATTAATAACAACTTGAAATATTAATAACATACCATTTTTAAAATATAGCCAATCATTATAACTAATACCCTCGGAACACAATGTCTTACAGGTTCGACAAATTTTACATAATCAATATTTTATGTAATTTAGCCAATTATTTTAGCTAACACCATTGGAGATGCTCTAACACATACCTGTAAATACACATTTGGGCAACAATAAACACCCACTTTTCCCTTTAATATAATTTTTGTGGCACTGTAATTGATACAACCGAGTAAACCCTACTAGTATTATTTTATCAATTCTCAACATTCAGGTCAGGGTACCCTAATTTGTATGTGTTCTCAACCATTTGTTAATTCAATGTTAATTGTAATATGATTTATCTGAGTTTAAGGATTTTGATTCTTAATTTTATGAACAATAAAATTATTTAAGTTGGTAAATTGTTTCTATTGATGCTCGATCTGTGTGATAACATTTAAATTGAGTTGTACTTGGGTTTAGTTTGATTTTAGTTTGGTCCAGTTTATTGTGTTTGTTAGTGCTTTGACCACTAATGATGTCTATATGGTGCTTACTTTTTAATTTATGTGATTTTTGGGTGTATCTATTTGCCTATATATATTGCTTATGTACGCCCGATTGATGGTATACTGTAAAGTGATGTCACCAAGAAACGATGCATTTAAAAATTTTGATATGTTTCAACTGGTACTTTGAGAGCTATAACATTTTGTAGCCTAGTAGAAACAACAAGTTTATTATGTTAGGGAGGGGGGATGAAATGCATAACAACTGATATAACTTATTTTAACACATTGTTATGAATTTTGTTAATGCATTGTTATAAAATGTTATGTTTTGATTCTATACTCTTAGCGTGATTATGATACTTTGTTTGCAATCGGATTACGGATGGTGATGATGATACATTGAGCATGAACCCTCGACCTCGGGATCCTTCTATTTTGCATTTGTAGCCTATTCATAGGTCATCAATTTTGTGGGAAGTCGGTGGTGGTGACAATATTAGATCTCGAAATCGCGCCCCTAATAATATTAAACTACCTTTTCTATATCTGAGATGGTTTCCATTCTTAGAGATTTGAAATTTGATGGGGTTTTCTATATCGAGGAGTGCATGATATCGTAACAAGATGTAAGTGTGCTTCTTGAGTTACGCCTCCGATTACAGGTTTTACTCTAGTTAAAGATGGATGGCGTGGTTATATTGGAGATGTATTTCGAGAAAGCCCTAGTGAAGATTCTGGTGCGTTGGTTGGTGGTAAACTGAAATTTACTTGGTTAAATTCAGTTGTTGATTCCATTCGGGATTATGCTTCTGATGTATAGCTTAGGCTTTATACACGATCTTATTTGTTACAGCTCATTGATGGCATCTTATTCACTAATCATTTAGGAAATCAAATTCATTGCATGTACATTCCCTTTATCCAGGATCTTAATATTTGAGGAAAGTCATCTTGGGGCTCCGTTGTTCTTGCAAACTTATATATGGAATTATGTAAGTCATGTAAGAAAGAAAAAGGTGAGACAACTGGATATGTTATATTGCTGCAATTGTGGGCTTGGTCTAGATTACATTCTTTGGCTCCTATTCCTCGTGCTCCAACTTTAAATAATTCTGATGTTTGGAATACTATTCCTGGTCTACATGGTTTGAGGTATACATGTTGAATTTTATCTTCATTGTACATTTTTGTTTTCATATATTATGTAGGTGGTGTACTCATCTCTCCTTCATCGATAACGGTTCACATTCAGTTTCCATTTATAGACTACAATAAGATGTTCATGCAGATTCTCACTTTTAATAACAGCCATACACCATGAAATTTTTGACAAGTCCTCTGATTAGTTTTTGATTCGTGGAACCACATATGTCTAACAAACGTCTACGTCAGTTTAGCATGATACGCCTCTTCTGCTGATTATGAATTCGAAGCCATTAAGACAAAATAGATACTCCCGCTGTCCCATTCATTTCTATACACTTACTATTTTGGGGTGTCCCATCATTTCTATACATTCCAAAAATAGTAAAGTTTTAATAATAAAAAACACTATTACACACACTAACTTTCCTCCACTATCTCAAATCTATAATATAAAACACTATTACACCCACTACTTTCCTCCACTATCTAAAATTTATTATTAAATATTGATAGGTCCTACCATTTTACCCACTTTTCATCTAACTTTACTCAATTTTTATACATTTTCTTGGTCTCCGTACCCAAACCAAACGTATAAAATTCACCGGGACGAAGGGAGTATTAATTAAGTTCAAAATTAAAGAATTTCACCTTAATTTTTGTGTAGCTTCAAACATCTTCAACATTTACAATGTCCAGAAAGAAGTCTGTGATTTTAGAACTTTTCAATATTGAGAACGGGTTATAAGTTTGAAAGTAGAACAAAATTATGTTTTATATAATATACAATTTACGTTAGGCGGAATCCCACACTACTGCTGGATATGGTATAGAAGACCACGTATCAAACCAATACGTAACGCGATCTTACACATTCAAAATATACGGTACCGTATCTACTATTTTGCTACCTTGTTCTGCTAGCATAATACGATTCTTGATCCTCTGTACAAAGACTAAAACGTAATACCCACTAGGGTAATACGTACTATTGTGTTCAATATCATGTGTCATACAGCACTTCTTTATGCTACAGAAACCTCATTCGCACCACTGAAATCGCAGGTCCGTGGCAATTGATCTGGAAATTGAAAATCCCTCCAAAGGCAAAATTATTTCTGTGGCAACTCGGACATAAATGTCTACCCACATTGAATTTTCTGAGAGTCCGCGGAGTAACTACAGAAGTCACATGCAAATGGTGTGGCCAACAAGACGAAGATTTAGCTCACGTTTTCTGGGAATGCTCCATGGCCAAATCAGTCTGGCAACACATTTCTAGCTGGTTAGAGATCAATCTGGATGACATTAACTCTTTCAACCTGGAAGACTCTCTCAACAACTTGGTACACAAAAAGTACAGAGTAACGGGAGGGATATGCATGGCAGCAATGTTATGGTCATTATGGTTGGCAAGAAATTGCATGGTTTTCAACCGAGTCAAAATACCAAGTCATACGATCGTAAGCCTCATCAAACAGAGATCATTCAGCTGGGGCATAGCGAACAAACTCTTACAGCCAAATCAACAGAATATATGGTCATTTAGCCCCTTACAGGTTATTCATGATAACAAAAAGAAGGAGAAGAAAAACTTGATCAAGTATTGGTGTGAGGTTTATGACCTAATAGGATTTATTGATGGGGCATGGAAACGAGATGAAACCGAAAATATAAAAGCAGGGATTGGAGGTTTCATTTTAATGAACAACTTATCTCCTGCCTTCATTTTCTCAGGACCATCTACTTCTCCAACTCCTTACGACACTGAGTTGCATGCTCTACTAGTCTTACTTGACAACATTGTTGTCAGCAGGTACAAAGAAAAACACCTTGTCATATTTTCAGATTCAAAAAGATTAGTTAATAATCTGCATGGTCTAAGAAGTGCACCACCTGAGTATATAACTGCTCACTTAGGCTATTCAATACTTCATAAGGTCATATTGGTCCACATAGACAGGGACCTCAATACAGAAGCAGATTGCTTGGCTAAAGAAGGGGTGTCTAGGAACAACCTAATAGCAGGTTGGACAATTTAATTCTCAACAGGGATCATATTCACTCCTAATCAATGCCATCTTCCATATTGTACGACAATATCTTCCACACAATCTCACTTAATCTACCATTATCTTTCATTTATCTTCGGGCCTATTTCCCTCCATTTTCTCAGTCCATGTGGTAAGCTCTCACTGGTTGTAGGGTGGTAGATAAGAGTAGTAGCTCCAGTTGTTTACATTCCCTTGGAGCATATTCTACAGGCATTATATTCAGATATATCCCCTCTGCACATATGGCCATTTTTTATCATTCCTTCTGCAGGGTTTAAACCCCATTAATAACAAGTTGGTGACTATCATTAATCACATATGGCCTTTAAATCTTCTCTTCCCAGTCAGTCTCAAACATATCCTCACAAAAACAGTACAACTAAGCCTTGTTCATACTCTCTTGCTCAAATGGCCTACCACTGGATTCCTCCTCCACCAGGCGCCCTGAAAGTTAACGTTCATGGCTCGTACTCTGCAGCCCCTCTCCCCAACGGGAACCACTCAGGCATTGGTGCAATCTACAGGGATGCAAATGGACAACTTAAGATGATTACCATTGGCGTCATCCCACGACTAACAAGGATAGGCAATCAACTCTGGGCAATCTTCAGTGCAATGAGACGTGCTTTTTTAGATGGGTTTCGTAATGTTATCATTGAAACTGATAACATAGAGGCTTTCAATCTGATTAAAAACTTTCACATGGGATCCCCAGCATATGTCTACCACATCGTCAGTCAAATAGACTTACTGCTTCGCAACAACTCCTGGATTTGCGTCTTAGGTCTGGTATTTGCAGCACGTAACAGGGTAGCTCGCTACGCAGCACGTCTAGGCATGGAAGTATGTGACATGCTTTACACTATACATCACCCAGTAGGAGGAGTCGAAGAACTGCTGGACTGGGACATAGGTCTTGGCTTTGATCACCCTGATCTTGTAGATGTCGTCATTCCTAACCAGGCTCCAGACCCAGTAGACTTTGAAGGAGGAGAAGTTCTCTCTGATCAGCTGAATAACCTAGGGTTGGGCCAAGAAGATGCCCCTCTTCAAGTAGTTATGGTCATGGAGGAGGATGAAGTCAACATGGACCCTAATGCAGTGCAAGAGTCGGTGCATCATGCAGACAATGGGGTCAACCTCTTTGCAAATGAACCCCCCCTGGGGGATGTGGATTAATAGATCCATGAGATCATAGACAGCAGCTTCTTCTAAGCATTCAGATCCCAGCTTCTTCACCAACTGACAATGGTAGTAGTAACAAGGTTGTAGTAACATGGTTATAGTATCAAGGTTCTAGTATCATGGTTGTTGTAACCTGAGGGAAGCGTAGTAGTAGCAATAAGGTTTTGTCTCAACAGAAGTTCAGTTTGTAACAGCCATGCTAGGTAGTTCTTCAGTCTTTCAGTTAGTAGGGTGTAGTAGCTATCCTTTGCTCCGTTCAAGCGTTATAATGCTTGCTGCTGTCTACTTTGTACCGTTCCTTATTATCAATAAAAGTTTAATTATCAAAAAAAAAATATATATATATATATATCGTAAAAATTTAGATCTCAGCCTACAATCTCCCATCCCGCACCACTATTGGATACAGCAAAGAAAACTATGTATCAATCTAGTACGCAATACCAACATTCGTATTTACTTTATATGGTAACTGAGATTCCATATCCGTCATTCAGTATTCAGTACCATATCTCATCCCATGAGAGGGGTAATACCGTAATACAATTGTATGTCTAGCATATTAGCTGTTATACGACAAACAATGTTACGTATCAGCTTAAAGCGGCAGATGATATACCGAATTCGGTGAACATTTTAGGCCATAGTTTTAACTTTGGGAACCCACCTTTTAATTTGGGATATTTTCGGCCATCATCTTTTAATTTCTTTCATTTTAAATAGTAATTAACCTTTACAATTAAACTTACGATTAAATCTTTCTAGGTTTAACCGTAAATTTTAGCAATGTTAATTCAGATTGCAGAGATTACTTTTTATTCTGTTATTAATGTTTTGATTTTGCTTAATTTTTATTTGAATCGAACATGAAAGTCAAACTTGATTTTTTTTTATAGTGAAAACCAAACATGATTTTTTTGATAGCAAAAGTTGAACATGATTAAATATATTTATCAAAGTTCATTATTAAAATTATAATAAAATAGATTTATTTTAGGATTGTTATTAAATTGAGATGGTAGATAACAAATGAAAACTTAATACATTTCACTCGACTTCTTTTTATTTGTAATCGATTTTAATTTTGAAAAAAAAGCACATAAATAAATGGAGTCCACGTCAAATTTACTATAAATTTATCGTAGTAATGTGGATTTATTATTTGTTCAATATTTTTTTATTCGAAGCAATCTTAATTTGCTGTGACTAAGCTTAAACTACTTCGAAATAAATAAATAAATAATGGGAATTGATTAAAAAAACTCCAAAATTTACTATTTAACCTTCATTTTGTTAATTGTATTATTTAAATAATCGTAATGTAATTAGTTCAATTCTATTATATTATGGATATTTTTGTAATTTACCTATCAAAATGGATTTAAATAAAAATATTTGGAGATTATTTATTTTTAACTTATATTATATATTACTGAATGTCACGAATTATCTCAATCCGAAATGTTTGCGAAAAATTTAAACTTGAATTATTTATTAATGACATCAAATTAAACTGTAAAATGTGTTTAAAAAATTGGGGATTTTGCAAAAATACCTAAGTTCATAAACTTTTTTTTACAATACTATTCTTTTTATAAATTTTTTTTGAAAATATCAATTTTTAATAAATATTTGTAAAAAAACAGTTTGCAACATTGCAGTTGACATCAACCACAAATGCAACTTTAAAGTTTTAGTAATTGAAATCAATTTTAGTTACATAATAAGTTGATTACAAATTGCATTGGCTATAAATCAAATGCAACCATAAACAAATTCAATTTTTTTCTTATGAAAAATGCAAAAAAAAAAAGTTGTATTTGGTTGTTTTGATTGCTAATGATATTTTTGTAAATTTTTTTAGAAAATTGAGGTTGCAATAATTGAGTTTTACATTTGAACCAAGTACAAGTTTAGAATTTTTGGTAGACCAAGGAATTCCTCAATTAAAAGGTCAGCAAAATATTACAAACTAGTAGTCTTGTTATAATTGATGTACAGATGTACATGCATGCCTCTATAAGTAACATTACTTTTTCTAATTTTTCTAATTAAAATCTTTTTTTTTCAAAAATATGGTCGTTCTAATTAATTAAATAAACAAATAATATAATAATTACTAATAACTAACTGATTATCTTTTTCAGCTAAAAGTTAATATCTTTCTATATTTTCTAACTAAAATATATCATTTTCAAACTTAATTTTTTACTTAATTATCCTTACTTAAATATTCTATTTTGGGCTTTTTTACATAAATATCCAAGCCCATAAGTTTTTTTGCAAAAATGCTTTTTAAATATTTTTTTTTTGCAAAAATACTATCATATTTGCAAAAATACGATCCTGCAACTAGATGTAATCAAATATGCAACCTGCTCCGTAACCATATACGTAACCAGATGTAACGTTGCATCTGGTTGGTCGAAGACCGTATTTTTGCAAATAAGATGATATTTTTGCAAATTATTTTTTTGAAAAAAGTTTTTTTGCAAATATTTTTGAGAAGATGGTAAAATCACAAATAAACTTTAAAAATGTGATATTTCTGATAAATATTCTATTTATAATCGGTAAAAACGTGCAATTCTATTTCATAAAATAAAGTAACCATATTATAATTGCTAATAACAAACCAATTACTTTTTCTTGCTAAAACACAATATCTTTTCTAATTTTTCTGGGTAGAACTTCCCTTTCCAAAAATATCACGAACCATTTTATTTAATGCAATAAACTAAAAAAATAATAATTACTAATAAGTAATTGATTTCATTTTCAGGTAAAACGTAATATCTTTTCTATATTTTTAAGTAAAATATCTCATTTTCAAACTTTCTTTTCTTACTTAATTATCCTCACTTAAATATATTTTTTTGTCAATTTAGGCTTATATGTCTTATGTATCTGTTAATATTTATTATTGGTAAAAACATATTAACTTTGCCATTTTTTAATAATTAATTAATTTCATTTTTAGGTAAAATGCTCTATCTTTAATATTCTAAAAATACTACGGACAATTATATTTAACAAAATGAAATAATATTATTATAATTACTAATAACTACTCCCTCCGTGCCTTAATGTGTTTCTTGTTTTGATTTTTTACACTGTTCATTTTAAGCGATTGACTACTAATTTACGCATAATTTATAAGATAAAATATAGTCATAAGTGATCTTGTTGGATTCCTATTTATGAGTAGTTTAATACAGTGAAGTTTTTATATTTAGTACTAATATAAAATTCAAGATATTAGTATGCGTTGGTAAACGTGTTTTTTCAAACAACAAACATATTATGAGACGGAGGGAGTAACAAATTATATGTAACTAAAATCCGTTAGCTATTGTAATTTGCTTTTACTAAAACTTCTTTTTCAATAAAATAATATCATAATACTTTTTTTTTAATAAAACGCATCATCTTATCTATATTTTATAACTAAATTTTTCCTTTTTCATAAATAATATGGCATCTATATATGTGTATGTGTATGTATTTATGTAATTATTATCAAATGATGTCATTTAAAAATATAACTTAAAAAATATATATCATAAAAAATTCATTTAAATTATTAAAAATTAAATATAATATTAAAAAACATTCCATATATCCACCAGTTTTAAACTATGAATTTAAAATTTGCAAACATAAATTTTTTGGAAAACACTGTAATGTACTCCCTCCGTCCCTTTTGATTCTTAACATTTCACTTTTTCAAAACTTTCTGCCACGCATTTTAAGGTGCATTTTAAGGATAGTTAAATAACTTTTTTTTAAAATTTTCTTTTTCTGTATAAAAATTTAAACATTAAATTTTTATACAGAAAAAGAAAATTTTAAAAAAAAGTTATTTAACTATCCTTAAAATGCACCTTAAAATGTGTGCCAGAAAGTTTTGAAAAAGTGAAATGTTAAGAATCAAAAGGGACGGAGGGAGTACTTCGTAGTATTACTGAAGATGAATGTGATCAAAAAAAAGAAAAGATGAATGATGAAACCCTGGAAGAAGATGGAGTGGGGCCTACCAATACAGGTGATGAGTAACAATTTTGAATTAATGAGAAGCTACTCATTATAATTCGGATTTTTACTCGTATTGTTAGCTTCGCATCATTATCAATTTTGACCAAATGTTTTAGATGATTATTAGATATGGAATCGTACCTTGTACGATTATTAGTGATGGTTAAGACAAATCATTGACTTTTTTCTATCTTTTCACAATAATTATGAATACGAGTACTATGTTTGTGATTATTATTATTACTCCCTCTGTCCATTTGGTTTCTTTACATTTTGACTTTGCGCGGATACCAAGGCAACATGATAGAATGAATAAATTAATTAAAGATAGTGAGTGTAATATTGTTAAAATAAATGAAGTAGTGGGTGTAATAGTGATTTTTTTGTTAAAATAAGTGTAGTAGTGGGTGTAATAGTGTAAAGTGTTGAAAAAGTGGAGTGAAGTAATTGATGTAATAAAGTATTTTATTGTTAAAAGTTACTATTTTGGGTAATGTAAAGAAATGGAATGGACGGCCAAAAAGAAAAGTGTAAAGAAATGAAAAAGACGGAGGGAGTATTATTTTAGAATTCAATTTCACCTAGTTGGGTTATTTTACTTTTTGTTACAAGATTCAAGAGGTTAAAGATTGGAGAATTGCGGCCAATGAATGTTGTTTCACTTCTAGCCTTCTAGGTAAATCGTACATATGTTTTTCTTATGTTATGTAATCTAAAAGAGTGATGAACAGTTTTATTTTTATAATTTTTTCTTTTTGTCAAGAGTTTTATTTTAATAATTGTTTAAAAATAAATGATGTATTTTCAAATAGAGAAAAGGAAATAATCAAATTGTACGTAATTTCTAAAATGAGCAATGTCATGATCGCAAAATTAAATTCTAAAATTTTTAACAAATAATATATAACATGTTTTAACTAGTGATATCTATACTGAAATATAATAAGTAGACTAGGGAATATTTTTTGGTAGTACGGTTAAGTCATAAAAAGAAGTAATGATCGTTGTAATTTTAATAAATATATAAAAATTGTTAGATTGATAAATATTTTAAATTTTATAATTAAACTATTCTACCAAAAATCTGTTGTTTAAATTCCGTAAATAGCAATTTTTTTAATTATAAATTATTACACTTCCAATGAATTAATCACGCTAAAATGAAAATATATTATTAATATTATAATCTCTAAATATATAATTATATAATAATTTCATTATAATTACAATTAATATGATATTAAATTAAAATTATTACACCTAATAAGAAGATAATTAAAATGATAATGTAAAAAAATTATTAAAATATAAAGCTTTATAACACATAAAAAGAAACATGATGTGTGTGACGCCCTCCCCACCCAGGACCAAGATCGGGGGTTCACTGACACTCATCTAGATGAATCTAATATAAGAATATAATTATAACATGTTGACTGGCCCCTACACCACCATCCAAGATCTCTCACAAGTGGTATGAAACAAGCAAGCCATCATCTAACTAAATTATTATTACAAACCTGAGTTCAAAATATTATAGTTATTACAACCAAGTTCTCAAAACACTATTGCCAACTATCTAAAGATCTCTTCATTGAGCTGTTATTGCATCTACCTCGGGAGCTACATGGAAATGAACCAAATCGGGTCCTATTGCATCTACCTCGGGAGCTACATGGAAATGAACCAAATCGGGTCCACGATAAGTGTGCTTCCTCGCAGTTTGCATAGTACGGACCATGATTCTTATTTTACTGTCAAAAGGTTAGACAACGAATAATAATGAGCCAACGCTCAACAAGTAACTAAGATCTTAACTGAACATCATAATATGATATTTCAAAGGATGGCAGTAAATCAAGATATAGTGGTTGTCTGAAAGCGATAGCAAGGGTCCTGATATGGGATTTAACATAAAATTTACTTATAGCAGGATAACAATATGTATATACTTCAAAACTGTAAAGTAATTGACATTTCAAATGGTAAACCAATTTAATAATTTTCATATTGAATAAAATAATCATCATTTTAAGAGAAATGATTGGAGTTTCTATTTCACCTTAACAGACAATACGGGTGATCAGCCCATAAAGTCCCCATACCGGACACAAAGTCCCTCTGGACATCATTTCCTTTCATTAGGATAGCTTGGGTTCCCAAGAGGCAACACATTGGCCTATAAAGGTGTCGAACTGGACAGACCAAAACTACACAATAATACACCTCAAAACTGACGGGACCGACATTACCCGTTCGTTCCGTCTCTCCAATCGTCAAGAATCCGTAGAAACCATTTTGACGGAGTTCCTAACAATTTATAAAAATCTCATTTTAAAACCATTCCATTTCATAAAAACTTTTTTTATCTTCATAAAACACTTCAACTCTTAATCCTTTCAAAACCCTTACCTCGAAATACTTTCGACTCTCTGATAACAAATCAGCCCAGTCTAGGTAGCTTCAAGGTAGTTTTAAGAAAACAACTCATTTTAATTTGCAATGATAAAAGTCAAATGGTTTGACTAGGTTTTCTGACATAAAAGAATCAGGGATACAAGTCAGGATCAAGAAGATATAGACTCAAGGCATTAAGGCAATTGATCAAGATTTCAAGTTTTAGGAATAAGATTAAAGATAATTTAAGTTCTTGAATCAGCAGTAAGGCCATAAAGAATTTCATAAGTTTCAGGGTCAACATGGGTTCGACTGGCAACGCACATAGGTTATTTAAAATATTGGTTTATCCATCAGCCAATTAAGTTTGACTCTAGAAGGCAATATGACGTATATGGTCAAGAAGCAATTAAAAAGAATCAGGCGACATAGGATTCGTATTCAACATGGTATAAGATAGGCATGCTCAACAGAATATATCAATGAGGAATAGAAATTGCAAGTAAAGACAGAGTTACTTGCCTCCGGTAGAATGCAACAGCTACAGCTCAGTCTACTTGTACTCAACCTTAGTTTTCCCTTTATTGCTAGGGCCTACGTCCTTCGTATTTACATAAATCATAATCACTATTTTAGAATACTATACCACTTAATCGTCTCATCTTAATCTGCCCAAACGATTCCTATATCGCATCGATACTTAACATATAACATACGTATCTGATATTATTTATCAAATCGACTTGTAATCCACTAATCACTTAAACATATAGCACATAGCATATAGATCATGCAACTCACATAAACCACTAAGCAAATAAACATAACTTGTAAGCATTCATGCTATTTAGTACATACTTAATACTTATATTTCACGAAAATCGGACAGAGTCTCCTTTATAATATGGACTATTCGTCGGAAAATATCTGACTCCAATACACAATCTAATACATACGATGGATTTAAAATCCACCTACAAATCCAATGGATTTATAATCATATTACTTCTGGTACCATATTTCTAACAAAATCCGAAACCAATAACTAAACATTCATATTCTCTTAAGTACCAAACTCATATGATTCTTCCTTATAATCTAAAGTTTGAATTTTAACTTACATACATTCGAAAACTCACACATGCAATCATTTTAATTCGAACTTACACATATAATTAATCAACAAGTATAAATCTAAATTATAATTTATCATAAACCGAACAACTCATACATTTACATATAAATTTGAATAATTCCAATTAATTCATAATTAAATCTCCAAAATTCGAATTATAAAATAAAAGAGATCATATATGTAGCTCATATAATTCGAAAACATCTTAGGAAATTAATACGAATTAAAATCAGATACTCGAGCAATTAACAAGAATTTAACGAATCAATTCACTCGATTTTTAGCACATAATTCATATATGCACTGAATCGATGTAAATTGAATTTATAAATGTTATTAAGCCTCTGACAGGCAGTCTTTTTCTTGTAGGTTTTGGTGATTTGTCAAAGTACGAAAATGAAAATTAAATTAGGTCTAGGAAGTTACTAGCTAATTTAGTAATTCCTCCCCTAGGATTATTCGATGTGACATTTCCGAATAACGAGTCAATTTGACAAAAACGTTTTCTCGTACCTAATCATTTGATTTGGATAAGGTATATCCGTACTATGATATATCCTAGTCTAGATTTTATATGGTACATTTTAAAGGCAAAGTCAAGTCGGCACAAATATCGATATATTCCCGAACACTGATTTTACGCACTAAAAACGAGAGTTTTATTCAAAACAGTGTTCATTTCAAATGTTTTATCCTTAAATATATTTCATATATTTTCCAAAAGATTATTTTCAAAAGTGCCTTATTTATTGACTTGCCGAAAGATCAAAAACGAACTTTATCCCAAACCCCTAACAGTTTTCATTTAAATGGATAAAATCGTAAAGTATTCAAAATAAATATTCCGAGGACTTCATGGTCATTATTATTTGAGGAACATTATATTTGAATATATTTCAAGTCAAAACTTTACCCAAAACGTCGACAAGTTACGACAAACGGCTAATGTATTTTATTCCGTCGCGTAAGGATATTTAAGCAAAATATTTTTGAATAAAATACCTCCACATGTTATTTTGACTTGAAACTTTGGGAATGTCACTAGAATATTTAAATATTTGAATATGTTTCATGATTTTATGAGAACATTTTTCCGGAACCCCCTAAAATCGCTTCGGTTTTTATTTTGGGGTTCGCTAAAAGTCGTCCAAATATATGGAAACTTATGGGTCAACTTTTACCATATTTTTCATATAATATTTGAAGACTTTTGGCATTGGTCTCATATTTTTCCAAATTATTTTGAATAAAATCAAACGAAATGGGTTTGTCGCATAATATCGTATTTATTGGCTATTTACGAACCAAGAGAAGCTTCCTATATTTTATTATTGTTATTTCCACATTTGCTACTGATTATTTTAAGTAACTTGGTGACCAAGTTGGGTAATAATTCCTTTCCTAATTGTTCATTGGTTGCTTGCTCTTGTTTAGTGGTTATTAACTCCTTTTTATGCCAAAAAGCCTAAGAGCCAAAGAAATGCTGCTATTTTCTCTCTAGATACTCACCATATCTCAGATTTTATTTGCTTCAAAAAGTATCTAGCAAACAAGCTTCAATCTTCATCTTTTATACACCTTTTAAAGCTTGTTTTAGCACCATTTCTTCACCATAAACCAACCTCTCGGCAAGTTCATCTTAGGCAGCCCTCTAGCTAGCTCGTTTGTTCCAGCCTTTGTAGTGTTCTTGCAAGTGTCTTTGAGTCACCTTTAACCCATCCTTGAATATCCTTGTGTTGGTGCTCAAATTAGGTCACTTAGGTAGTGTTTTTATCACCATTTCTTGCTCTAAAAAAATTCTATCCAAGACCACTTCGAAGACAAAACTTTAGCTCAACTAAAGTGGGTTCTTGAAGTTCTTTGGAAGATGTTTAAGGATCCTTGTGTCCCCCTTAAATTATCTAACATTGATTGATCTTGATTTTCTTGTTTTGGTAGCTTTTCTTGGTGATTTTTGGTGTCATTTCTTGCTCTTCTATACACCATTCGGCCAAACCCTTTTAGGCAGCCTCTTAGCTCGAATCCTACTGCCCTTTAAGTGTTATTTCTTGTGTCTTGAGTCACCTTTGATAACCCCTTGAATATCCTTCATTTGGTGCTAATTTCGGCCATTAGTTTGTGGTGTTTTTAGGCTTCGATCCTAGCTAATTTTACTTGATTTCTTTCTAGACTTCAAGTGATTCTAAGTTAGTTACTTTTGTTTAGTGTGTGTACATCTACACATACTAGTCCCGGAACCTAGTTCGTATCCTTTGAGAATACCTCTTATTTGAGAATTCTTTGCTTTAGGCAACCAAGCCACCGGATAAAGCCAAAGGTCATAAACTAGTTAAATTCTTTGTTGTGTGTGTTGTGTGTGTTGCGTATGTAGTGTGTGTTGCATTCATGGATATAATTGTTGCATGCTTAATTTATTGTCTTGCACCACCGCTCGTGTGACGAGTCCCTCGTGTGACTTATCCCGTGCCGTTATTTACTATTTTCTGCACTACGTAAATCGCTAACGTTATATAAGTGTTTTTCTTAACGGTCCTCGCACTTACGAGTTGATAATTTTTATTTCTTCCTCACACTTGTGAGTTGAATAATTAAGCACTCTTGCACACACCACTAAAGTTCCGTAGCTCGTCCGATTGACGTCGTGACTCGCTCGACTTTAATTAATAACGAATCAATTATTTTAATGCGTAATAGCTTCCCCGTGGCTAGTACCGTAACATACTAGTTTTGCACGGCCTTTATTATATATCTCACATAATTGTTTGTTTGTAGCTTGTTATTGTATCTTTGTAGTGAGGTGAAGTGAAGTGAGGTGATCTTCGCTCTAAGACCCAAGTCTTAGACACGCCGACGGGGAGTTGGGTGTCTTCGCACCGTGAGGAGGAGGAGGAAAGACCAAGACCTAAGACCTAATATCCAAGACCTACAAGGTAGCATCAAGGCTACGTAGGGTTTGCTAATATATTTGAAGAGGTAACTTGGAGTTACGCTCTAAGATAAATATTTTAGTGGTTTACTAATTATTTTGAGGAGGTAACGGGGAGTTACGTTCCAAGATAAATAATTAGTGGTTTGCTCTATATTTTGAGGAGGTAGCGGGGAGTTACGCTCCAAGATAAATATATAGCGGGGCAGCTTATATTTTGAGAAGGTAACGGGGAGTTACGCTTCAAGATAAATATATAGTTGTAATTTTGTAAAGGTTTCTCCACCTGCTATAAGGAGTTTACTTATAGTAGACGAAATCCTGAGTCCGGGGAGGAGCTCGGGGACTGGAGTAGGGGTGTTTGAATTCGTTAGGGGATTGCGGCATCGCGAATCAGGATAAATCGATCATGTCCCATCTCTCTCTTTTATTTTCCGCCCTTTATATTACTTATTTATAAGTAATTAATTTTAAAAGAGAAAGAAAATTTAAAAATGCCAAGCTCAAATTTTAAAAAGGTAATAAGCTATTCAACCCCCCTTTAAGCTTATTTTACCCACTTTCGGGACCTATCAAGGCCTCAATCATCATCATCGGCCACCACCGGTTCACCGGAGTTCATCACCGGTGGCGGTGAAGCTTCGGGGTTTCCCATTTTTGGGACTTCCAACTCTAATTTCCACCGATTAATCTCATAAACATAGAAGTTAACAAGAACTAAAGCACCACAGCTCGGAATCAAGCAAACCCCGAAGTGGGTTTGTAATTTCTTCCCAAAACTTGAACATATATACACGGCAACACATATATATACATACACGAACACAGTAAACACAACACCAACATGATTTTAAGTACAAGAATCGACTCTAACAATCATGGGCATCGTTTTAAAGTAAGAATCGTTGTAAACAAGTCGAATCGGAGAGAAACTCGAAATGGATTTTCAAAATATCTCCATGAAATCGACATGCAAGGACAAAAATGAATAGAGGACTGAAAACTAGGCCGAAACCCAGTCTCCGATCAAGAAACCGGCCAAAAATCGATGGCAAACGGAGGAGAGAGAGAGTTACCAAGAGAGAAAACGGAGAGAGCAGAGAGAGAGATTGACAGTCGAGAGAATGAAAAAGGAGAAGGAAGAGACCGTGTCTCTTATCTCTCAAATTCAGGGGTAAAACCGTAATTACACAATTGCTTAATATTTTTCTGAAAATTTTGATTTTTAATCACCTTTAAATCGAAATAAAATAGGAAATGGCAAGAAAATATTTTATAAATATTTTTAAAATAAAGTTTATGAATTTAGAAGCATCCCCATATTTTTAAAATAATATTTGGATCAAAAATGAATTTTATACAAATTTTCGAAATAAAGGTTCTTTAATAGGAATTATGCTTTTTAAATCATTTAAAAATATCAAAAACACAATTAAATATCCACACTACTTTTCATAGCTCAACAATATCACAAATATGATAATACAAAAGATTTCATGATTTAAATCAACTCCAATGATTTTATATGAATTTTAAAAGATTAAAAATGCACTTTTAAAATACTTTTAATGCTTCAAAAATATAATTAAAATTCCACGAACATGTACGACATATACCAATCATCATATAATCACATAATCATGTTTTCACACATAACTTGACTTCATCAAAATATTCGCATCATATAGTCCACATACTTTCATATTTAATAATTAAATAAGCATTTTAAAATTACGAAAATTCTAAGTCGTTATAATGTGTGCAATACATGTTAAGGTAATTCATATTACACAAGAAACTCATCTTATTATGAGACAAAATTTAATAAAAAATTGATAACATCGATATTATTATATAAAAACCGAAACATTAAAAGTTTGGTCGGTCGGTATGGTACCTATTTATTTTACTTATTTACCCTTGATAAGTGGATTTATATCCACTGGGATCGCTCCATTATGGCTTGAATTGATCGCTTTGGACTCAAGTATTTGTGTGTTTTAATGTATTTTTGTGAAGATCGTGCAGGTTATTGTTTCTATGTAGGTGTGGTTGTTTTATTGATTAAATAGTGTCTCTAAGCTCAAAAGAACAAGGGATTGAAGTTGCAAAAGAATTGTAGAAGAAATTAGCAAAAGAAAAGAAAATAAATCTGCAGAATCAGTACTGGCGCGGGCACGCTCAGTTTTAGCTATATCCGCGCGCGGGCGCGGCTGGCAGGTCTCCAGAGTTTGTAAGCGCGCGGGCGCGCCTGATCTGCACTACAGGGCCGCGCGGCCGCGCCTGGCTGCGGGAAATTTGACAGAATGTTGCTGGAAACCGATTTTTAGAAGGAAATTGCTTAGTTTGCTAATTCTAATCATTGTGGAATCACATGAATGGCCAGAAGCTTCCAGAATCATAATTATACATGGGAAATTGCAATTCTAATCCATTCAAGAATGGAAATTGCCGGAATTCTATTCTAATTCAAAGACGGTAATTACTTGGTTGAGGAGGCAACTTGGGTATAAATACACACCTTGGGGACATCAAAATTATCATCTACACACCAGAGATCAGATTCTCAACACGTTCTTTTCAGAGAAGCAAGGGAGACAAGTTGGAGAAGGATTCACCAAAGCTCGTGACAAGCAACGGAGATCTAGATCTACTTCATCTTTTGTTTTCTTCTATTAGGATACATTATTATTCAAACTTTGTTTTTACCATGTATTCATCAAATCCCATGGTGACGAAAGGTTCAATTATAAACTAATCGTTGTCGTGGGATCCTAGCGGATTTATCTATGTAGCTTAGTAGTTTGCATGCCTTAAAGATTTATGTGTGGTGAATTCTTGATATCCTCGTATGGTTGTGTTTCATGTATTTAGATGCGTAGCTAACATCTAATTTGTTAATCTCTTGCTAAACGAGAGTGGATCTTGAGATTTAGAACTTGCCATGCTAGCATAGGATAGGTTGATGTTTTAACATCATGATTTGTGGCGTAAATAGAGATATTATGCTACCCTATGTGATCTAAGTGGATAACTTGTGCTTAAATCTTTATGTTTTCAAATTCTATAGAGATATAGGGTCTAAACATGATAGGTGTCTATTCATCTTCTATCTCTTTTGTGGATGTATGCGTAATTTGGTACTAGTATACCGAGAGGTAACTTTTACTTGTTTCGTGTTATTCGATCAGATATCAAAACCATCACATGTATTGATTAAAGGCTGCAACTCTAAGTGAAGTAGATAATGAAAATAGGATTCCATGTTTATTCTCATATAAGTAATTCGATTTTAGATCTCATTAGTTAGTTAATTCTTAGTCTTATAATTTGCATCTTAGTTTAATTTAGATAATCAAACTCCAATTTGTTATTTGTCTTAGCGGTGAATTAAAACCATACATTGTTGCATACGTACAATACTAAATTAAAAAGCAGATCTCTGTGGGAACGAACTTGACTTATATCTATATTACTTGTGACCACGTACGCTTGCGTGATTTTGTGTTAACAACCCTTACTCAATTACAGATAAAATCCATCCAACTAACTAATCAATTTCCTTTTTTAGGTTAAACATATTATCTTTTCCATTTTTCAATAACTAAATAATTTCCCTTTTCAGGTAAAATACAATATCTTTTGTATTTTATCTAACTAAAATTTCTCCTTTATTAATCAATTTCAAACATATTATCTTTTCCATTTTTCAATTACTAAATGATTTCCTTTTTCAGGTAAAATACAATATTTTTCATATTTTATATAACTAAAATTTTTCCTTTATTAATCAATTTCCCTTTTCAGATTAAACATGTTACCTTTTTTATTTTTCAATAACTAAATAATTTTCTTTTTTAGGTAAAATACAATATCTTTTACATTTTATCTAACTAAAATTTCTCCTTTTTTAAAAACACTACGAGCAATTTTGTTGAATAAAATAACATAATTATATTATAATTACTATTAAATAAACAATTACATTTTTAGCCAAAACACGTAACATTTTCACTTTTCTCTAACTAAAATCTCTCTTTTGCCAATTATATCTCGGACGATTACCTTTTTCAGCCAAAACACGTTACCTTTTTTCTTTTCTCTTACTAAAACTTCTTTTTTTATAATTATATGACGGGTGTTTCTATTTAATAAAAATAAAATAATAATATTATGATGCTAATAATTAACCGATTACCTTTTCAGCTAAAACGTATCATCTTTTCTATTTTTTCTAATTAAATTCCCTTTTTCTGGAAATATCAAGAGCAACATTAATCTCTCATTTTCTAAAAATACTATGAGCAATTTTATTTAGTAAAATAACATAATTAAATTATAGTTACTATAAACTAATCAATTACCTTTTCATAAATCATGTCACCTTTTTAATTTTCACGTTACCTTTCTCTTTTCTCTAACTAAAATTTCTCTTTTTCCAATTATATCACGGGCGGTTCTATTTCATACAATAAACTAATAATATTATAATATTAATAATTAACTGATTACCTTTTTAGCTAAAACGTTTCATTTTTTCTATATTTTCTAACTAAAATCCCTCTTTTAATAGAAATATCACAGACAATATTAATTTCTCCTTTTCTAAAAACATTACGAGCAATTGTATTTAGTAAAATAACGTAATTAAATTATAATTATTATAAACTAATCAATTACCTTTTTCACCGAGAACATGTTATCTTTTTATTTTTCTCTAACTAAATCTTCCTTTTCAAATCATATCACAGGAATTCTATTTAATAAAATAAAATAATAATTTTATAATTATTAACAATTAACCGATTACCTTCTTCAACTAAAACCTATCATCTTTTCTATATTTTTTTTTATAATTAAAGTTTTCATTGATAGAGGTTGGTAACACTTCATGAGAAAATCAAGAAGCCCAACCGACCTTACAAAAGCAAGCCCAAAAAGCCTGAAGAAAGCAAACGAGAGAAAATCTCGAACAAGACACAAGAAAACAGGAAAAGGCTAAGGCCTGTTACAAACGAAAGAAAACTGCAAGAAACAGACTTATGTCAGAGACAAAGTCACAAAAGGTTTCTGCAAAAACAAAGGACTGAAACCTAGTTAAAAGCTTCGCCGTTATCTGAGACTTAGTCGAGAGCGACCATAGCTGTGTCTGTAGAGGCAACCACCGTCGGCGCGAAGCCAATCACATGTCCTTGAGCATCCATGGGGATGGGAGAGGCTACTAGTTGTGGGATAGGGGGACCAAAACCCATATCAAGGTTGAGTTTTTCCTCGAGAAGACCAAATGGCACGGTGAAGTAGTGCATGGTATTCCAGTTGTTTAGTCCAACAGCTGCTAGGTACTGGGCTGATCGATTGGAGGACTCAGCTATGTAATGGAAGCAGTTTTCCCACTCTGGATTATAGCCCAGAAGTTTGATGATCTGTTCAACAATCCAAGAGCATGTCCTGTCACCTCTGCCGTCCTGTCTCTTCACTTCAAAGAAAGAATTGTAGTTGTCAGTTTCGAGCATTATTAGTTCACAGTGGCAGAGTCTGGCTTGGTTGAGTCCCAAGTGAAGTGCCCATAGTTGAGTGGCTAATGGGGAGAGACCCCGAATGGATCCTGTGAGACCACGAACCAAGCGGCCTCTGTGATCGCGGATCACTATGCCAACTCCATTGTTGTTTCCATTGCATTGTCTAGCCGTGTGGAGTACGTGGACATTAACTTTGTATTGGTTACGGAGAGGGGCTTTCCAGGTGTAGTAAGGCATTGTGTTAGTGGAGAAATGTGAGTTTAGAGATGGGTTGTGGTAGTTGTAGCAAGTGGGAGAAAGTGAGATTAAATACTAGAGAGGTTGGGTAAAGATTGAAGGATCCATGAGGTCCCAGGAGTGGATATCGAGTAGTGTTCTAAAAGAAATTTAAAAGCAAGATATGAAAGACTAGAGGTATGGTGTTATGATTTGAAATGAAAAGGAATTGAAATCTCTAAGCACAGTGGAGGCGGAGAGGGTTGAAAATCTGACGTAAAAGAGAAAAGCCTCGTGCGAATCTCAAGGATGGGGAAATATTATAGAGTATGTAGTGTTGTGTGTCTGGGTTCGAGAAGAAAGGATAGTGTTTGGAGAACAAAGTGTGGTACGGTGAAAAGGAGGAAGGGTGTGGAAAGGAGGAAGGGCGTGGCAACAGTACCTGAACAAAAGTTACAAAAGGTGACTAGTCGATGCACTGTTGAAATTATGGAAAGAAGATAGTACTACTACTGAGAGTGTAGGGGAATGAAGTAGGAAGTATAGGTTCTGCACTGTTGAATATGGCCTAAAGGTGGAGAGAAAGTGTTGTATAATGTAGAAGCAAGTGTAGGGGAAAGTTGACGAAAGGGGAAACTGTGCAGCCTAATACCCCCACAGGACATTGGGCCTGTTGAGGCCTTGTTTAGCTAGGAAATCTGCACCTGTGTTGTAAGCCCGACTGACGTGGGCTATCTGGACGAAAGATTTGTTTAAAAGGTCCAGGTCTGCAAAGTAAGGGATTGTGGGTGTGTTCCCTGATTTATAATTCTTGATATTGTGCCATAATTCCAGGGAATCCGAAAGCACGATAATACGTTTCCCAGTTTCAACTATGTTATCAACATGTTGGAGAAGAAAAACGAGTGACATTGTCTCTGCTTCTAGGGGGTTTGTTGCTTTGTTCGTGCCGCTATAAATGAAGCAGAGCTCATCCTTACAGTTGTTGATATAACCCCCCATCCCTGACTTGTGAGAATTATTGTAATTTTTCCACGATCCATCTATGAATGCTATGTAGTCCCAACATTGTTTGAGGTCATTAATAAAATGTATCTTGACATTTTTTGCTGCTAAAATTGGATTATGATCCCAATCGTGCTTGCTATCGGTATAAAGAATACCTGCCCCTTTGCACCACTGATAAGATCTATGAATTATTAGGAATTCAGTCTGCCTGGCGTTGATCTTCGACTTATTAAAAATAGTTTCATTTCTATTTAGCCATAGGGTCCATAAAACCGCTGACACCATCGTCTGCCAATGCGTGACGAAATGGGTCCCTTTAGCTGCATTGAAGATATTCCATAGCCAATCTGCTTCATTAAGTTGTAAGTCGACTGCTTTCCACCACCTTTTGATGAAATTCCAAATGACCTTCGAATTAGGGCAGGTTAGGAAAATGTGTTGGGTGTCTTCAATGCCATTATTGCAAGTGGAGCAAACAGTAGCTATGTTGGCATTGGAGATCCTATTGTGTAAGAAAAGTTTTGTTGGAATGATTTTTTTGCATAGTTTCCAGATGAAGATTTTCACCTTCGGCGGCACTTTCATGGACCATATGAAGGTCCATTTAAAGTTTACAGGCACGTCTTCATGAAGAAGATTGTACATGTACGCTGTACTATAACTCCCACTTGTTTGATTCCAGCTTAGAGTGTCTTGTATGTCTCTATTGACGAAGGAGTTCATAATGTTGTAGATTTCGTTTGCTAAGAGACTTTCGTGCGCACGCAGGGGTCTGTGCCATAAATGTTGAGACGCGTGCTCCATGTTGTTCCATATTTGAATCACTTCCTTTATGTAGATATTTTTAAGCTTGCTTAATCGATAGAGTCTGGGATACAGCAAATTGAGTGGTTGTTCCCGAATCCAGGCATCTTCCCAGAAGTGAATCCTGTCACCTTGATTCGCAGTCCATTTGTAGTTTCTTCTGTTGAAAAGATTGCACATGATATTGTGTTCTTTTAGGTTTGTGAGATTTTTTATAAGAGTGGATTTCACCCTGTTGTCCCTATTTGTGAACCAATCGTGGGGATTGTCTCCATATTTTCCTTTAAGTAATTTCATCCAAAGTGAGTCCTTGTTCTCTTGGATTCGCCACCAATTTTTCCCAAGCATAGATAAGTTCCGATGCTCTAAGTTGGCGATTCCGAGTCCACCTTTCCTTTTTGGCAGAGAAACATCTTTCCAATTAGTAAGATGTATTTTCTTATTACCCCACAGAAATCTTCTCCTAATGCTATCTATTTTATTCTTGACTCCAGCTGGCATGCGAAAAAAATTGAACCAATATATCGGGAGGCTGTCTAATGTTGCTTTCATCAAAACAAGTTTGCCAGCCATGTTGATATGGTTACCCACTCATTCACTAAGGTTATTGTGGAATCTGTTGATCAATGGTGTCCATAATGCTGCATCCGATTGTTTGATGCCTAATGGAACTCCCAAGTATTTGATTGGCCAGGTGCCAACTTGATAGCCTAAAGTGAATGCCCATTTGTCCTGTTATTGCTTCGAGTAATTCATGGCGTAGAGTCTACTCTTGTGGAAATTTATCTTTAACCCTGAGAGTAGTTGGAATGTCAAAAGTATCCGATGGATACCAAGAATGGAAGTGTCATCACCATTGATGAAAATGAGAGTGTCATCTGCAAACTGCAGGTGAGTGAAGTTTTGTGTCCCCTGACCAACCTGTAAACCTTGAAAAATCCCCATTCCATTTGCTGTATGTAGAAGATGGTTTAGTACCTGACCAACTATATTAAAAAGCAGGGGAGAAAGTGGGTCTCCCTGCCTAAGTCCACGAGTGGGATTGAACTCCTGTGTTGGAGAGCCATTAACCAAAATCGAAATTTTAATGGAGTCAAAGATGGCTTTGATCCACATAATCCACCTCTTGCCAAAATTCATATTACAAATTGTATCATATAGAAAATCCCAGTTTACTGTATCGAAAGCTTTCTCAAAATTGAGTTTGAGAATTACCCCTCTAGTATTATTTTGGCTCATAGAGTGTATGATTTCTGATGTAATGATTATGCCATCTGAAATGTTCCTATCTTTCATAAATCCCGATTTTTTCTTGAGAGATGATATGTGGGAGTGCTGTTTTGAGTCGATTTGCAAGAATTTTAAGAAGCAACTTCATACTGCTGTTAATGAGACTAATCGGTCGAAAATCTGTAGGTTTGGAAGGGTTGTTTGTTTTTGGGATAAGTGCTATGAAGGAAGAGTTGAGACCATGGGGAATGTGACCTGTTCGATGAAAGTCTGTTAGTAGTTTGTGGAAACCAGGCTTAATGATACTCCAACAATGTTTCAGACACCATGCATTAAGTCCGTCGGGGCCAGGGGACTTGTGGGAGTCTGTTTCTTTCAGTGCTAAAGCTATTTCATCTTCCAGGAAGGGGCGTTCCAGCGATAGTTGTAGGTCGAGGGTGATGGTATTGACAGTTAAATTGTTGATCATGAAATAGGGATTGCAGTCTCTCTATTAAGGAAAGAGTTGAAGTGGTCAAACAGGATATTTATTACAAGAGAAGGTTCCTCTATCCAATTGTTGTGGTGTTGTAGGCCTGTGATATTGTTCCTCTGTCTTTTGCTTTTTACCACGTAGTGAAAGTATTTAGTGTTTTTGTCGCCTCCAGCATTCCATAATAGTCTAGACTTTTGCCAAACCATATGTTCCCTATGTTGGTATAAGCTGTCAAGTTCCTCTTTGGCTAGTTTGGGATCCCGATCTTCTGATAAGTCAATTTTTAGAAGTTCTGTTTCTTTATTAGTGATTGCAATATCAATGTTACCAAGGACATTTTTGTTCCACCACATCCCCACCGACCTGATATTTTTGATTGATTGCCTCAGGTTGTTATCGGGATTTCCAATGTTCTTCTTGAGATTATTGAGCATCTCATTCAGTGTTGTTTCATTAAGCCAGGAGTTGAAGAGTTTGAAGGGTTTGGGACCCCAGTTGACAGTAGTGGTACCTAACCAGATAGGTCTGTGGTCTGAGTTCTTCCTATGCAATAGTCTGGCTCTCCACGTAGAAATGCTGAGCCATACTTTGTTGAGAAAGATCCAGTCGAGTGTACTTTTCCTCTTATTTGGACCGAACCAAGTAAAATGTGGGCTTTGTGTTCTTATATTTGTGAGGCCGTTGTTATTGATGAAGTCGTTGAATTGTTGCGAGTCTGACATGCTGTGTTGGCAGTTTTTCCTATCTTCCGGTACTCTGACACTATTGAAGTCCCCCATGAGGCATATTGGTAAGTCATCATATGCCTGAATGAAGGAGCTAAGCTGTTCCCAGACTAGTGATTTAGCGTTGGCATCCTGTGGCGCATACACATTGATACAGATAAATTGTTGAGAAGAGTTGATGAGTTGGCCTTTAAATAATATCCAATTCCTAGCAATGGTATGACTAATATGCATGTATCGTCTTTTATTCCAAGAAGTTAATAGTCCACCAGAAAGCCCCCTAGCCGGAGCCTCAATCCAGTCATGTTCTTGTGCATCCCAAATAGTTCGAATCTGTTTTGTGTCCAATTTCAGGAATTTAGTTTCTTGGAGACAGAGAAAATTGACTTGTGACTGCTGCGTATGTGTTTTGATGTTTTTCCTGTTGGTTAGTTTGTTGCAACCACGAACATTCCATGTTAACACTGAGAAATTCTGCATATTCAACATTCTAAATGTGTATGAGATAGAAATCGATTTCTAAGACATTGCTTCAGTAATGTGTTTTAGTGCAGTCTCTTCGTCACACGTTATGCTTAGGCCCATACCAAGTGCATCGTGTAGGATGTTGAGAGCCACCTGCTTGTTATGTAAGGCCGGGTTATGAGGTACCACTTGTCGATCACAGTTTTGTGCATCTTGGATGTTGTTACTATGAAAATTTGTTGTTCCTATCTTACCAGTTTTCTTTTTTGTCCCCCTGATGTTAGAGGGAATTTCCTAGGTCTCTCTCTTCCTCTTTTGATATGCATTCCAAAAAGGCCCTTACAAAGTTTGATATGTGTGCCTTTGCCTAGAGTGTGTCGAGAATCAAAGGTATCAATTGCCTCCACGCTATAGTTTATAAGTCAATTGCTTGTCTCACTAGAGCTGTATGTGTCCTGTGCTCTATAAGTCTGCCAATTGTCGTCTTCTATATTCTTGTGTTGTCCCATTGTTACAGTTTGTTGTATAGCACCTAGATGGTGGTCCTTTGTAGGAGAAGGAGCATTGACGGTGGTAGTTTCAAATGTTCCTGCATCATCCAAGTTAGTACAATTGTATTGGATTGTTTCAATGGGTTGTGTGTTGGCTAGGGAGGGAACCAAATGTATGGTATGAGCCATAGGATCATCACTGATAAGGGGTTCCCGACGATCAGTATGGTCTATGGGATTTGTGTAGAAAGAATCTGTTAGGTCGAATACACAATATATATATATAATCAAGTACTGTATGAGTAAATAACAAGAACACACGTTTTAGTACTTAAAACTGTTTGGAATTAATAATTCCTCTCTCAGTGATGTAAGATATCACAGAGAGCTGCTTAGGTTACAAAGAATGATATTCGTTCACGATGGATACCCTTCTAGGGTTAACCTAACTGTATTTATAAGATATACAGCTACGTACAATCGTTAATTGATTCTCCTAAAATTAAGCTATACAATTGATATCAATTACGATTGCTACACGTCTTCTAAGTCAACTCAATCTCTTTGACAGCTATCCAATCTTCAAAGATATTGCTTCCATATTAATCTTGAATTAATCTTCAAACTCTGTTGACTTGTAGACGCTTCCAGTAGACAGACTTTAGCAAACTCTGTTGCTCTCCTAGCCAGCAGTGTTTGCGCTTCCTTGTGTTCAGCTAGCAGTGTTTACGCTTTCTTCTGTCAGCGTTTGCGCTTCCAGCTATCAGCGTATACTCAAACTCTGCTA
This sequence comes from Kitagawia praeruptora, assembly GCA_037693485.1. NCBI lineage: Eukaryota > Viridiplantae > Streptophyta > Magnoliopsida > Apiales > Apiaceae > Kitagawia > Kitagawia praeruptora. The sequence goes on from CM075347.1 coordinate 55,843,075, forward strand.
CGACTGCTTTCAATAACAAGTTAAACTCTTTTTACCTGTAACACTTAAACACTGACATTAAATCACATCAATTATATCTAACAATCTCCCCTAACTTGTTCATTAGAAAAATGTACAAGTTCACAGTAATTGATGATGTCAAAACAATCAAATAAAAACACAGTGTTTAACATATAACCAGAGTTTAATCTTGACTTAACAAAATCTACAGAAAATTCAAATTACTTACAAATTCTGTCTACCTAACCTCCTCAAGATCTGGAGTTGTTCTGAGATAATCTATCAACAGTCTTCTCTCAGCATTTTCAAGTTCTCTCTGCATAGCTTCCTTGATCTCTCTTAATTCTGGATCATTCTCATCAGTTTGATAGATAGCAGCTCTTAGATCATAGATTTTATTTCTCCTCATCTCATTACCCAGTCTAATGAACTTGACTTCCTCTGATTGAGAATTAAAATCAAGAACTGTAATCCCCAGATCAGTCTTTAATTTAGCATTTCCTTTCTTCATCTCTACAAGATTTCCATTCCAATCTCTGTATTTAGGAACATACTCTTCAGTAGTCTTCGATCCTATAAAGACTTTGGCTCTCTGCATATATTCCCTTATAGAATTAGCAATAAGCTCTGTTCGTCGGTTTCTGACTCTGAATATATGCAGAACATACTGAAGTTCTTCAAACAACTTTAGCTTGATTGCTTCTTCATTCACTCTATACACTGTTCCATCTGTCATAAGTATAACAGAAAGTGAATATCTAAGCTCCTTTGATGAACTAGTTGAACTGAGTCCAACTTGTCCAGATTTTCTTGAGTAATACCAGAACCAAGAGAGACAAGTGCAGAGGGATCTCTTGGACTGTTACTAACTCTCAAATCTCTTCTTGAACCTAAGCCAGAAGTAAACCTGCCTGGTGGCTTTCCTGAACAAGCAACATTATGTTGATACCCACCAGTCACTCCTGTTTGTGCTTGAACTGGAATCTTTGGCCTAGAAAACCCAGGTAAAGGTTTGCTTTGAATCTGTACAACTTGTGTGTCAACAGAGGTTGTAACTGTCATTTTGCCTTTGCTCTCTTCACCCATCACCCCTTTTAGTTTTAACTTGGCATCAAGAGAAGACTTTCTTACCAACTTTCCTTCTTCTTCTTCTTCCTCTTCTTGAATACCAGATAAATTCTCTTTGATTTCAATCCCTTTCATTACAGGCTTTGAAGCTTTGACAGTCTTCTTTCCTTTCTTAGACTTCAGTGCTTTTAAATGTTCTTTTTGCAACAGCTTTTCTTCAGCTTGTATGTCTTCAAGTGTAGCCTCTGCATTTTCCTCACGAAAGATCTTAGCAGCTAACTCTTCATCTGTTTGTGGATTGTCAGTGAATGACAAATCCTTTTGCCTTGAAGTAGAAGTACTCTGAAGATTTGTATCTGCCACCAAATTTTGCTTTGACCTTGTAGACCTTCCATGTCCATGTCTTGGATTTGCACTTCTTAACCCCTTATCAGCATTTGTACCTTCTTCATCCAGATGATCCTTCTTTGACAGAGTTTGAGTTTGCTTACAATTAGTTTTAGCAATTCTCTCCCCCTTTTTGACATCATCACCATCTGGAATCAGAATAGAGGTGATCAACTCAAGAGAGTTTGCAATAGAATCAACCTTCTCAGTCAGCAAAAGCTGGTTCTTTTCAACTTTGCTCAATCTGTCATTTAGATTCTCTTGAGCTTTGGAAAATTGTTGAAAAATCTTAGAATTAGCTCATTGAGATTTCTCCTCATGAGTAGCAGTCTCTGTTCGAAGATCAACAATTGCCTTCTGATTATCATCAAATCTGTGATTCAAGGACTTGATCTGAATCACTGTTCCTTGGAGACAAGTGAAAATATCAGGATTTGAAATCTTTGAAGAATTTGCCTTGAGAAAGGTAGCTGCTCTGCCAGGAGGAAAAATACAATCTGACTTGTACCAATCTGCAGTTTGCTTTGTCAAATAATTATCATCAATTTCATTAACAGAAGGTCCTGCAAAGTCTGGTTTTTCTCCTATTTTCTGACCATCAGTTTGAAATTATGCTTTATGAGCTTCTGTACTCCTGTCTTCAAAAGAATCACTAACTGAAACATCAGCAGGTGCAACTGAAGCAATGTCTTCATCTTGAGCAGCAACTGCTTCTTGAGCAACCTGTTTCCCTTTATCACCTTGTATATGCTCTGAAGAAATAACTTTTTCTTGTTGATCAATCTCCTCACCATGATCAGAAACATGATGTGCATCAGAGTATAATTCTGTGTGTGAGGCAACCTCAGTGTCTTCTAGGACAACAGTAGGCCCATCTGCAACACCAGTATCAATAGAGTTTGTAACCACCATGGGTGTTGGAGTAGATGCTTCATGGTCAAGAGAAAATGGAGTGGGAGTTTCATCAAACTCTTCCATTGTAGGCAATGCATCTCTATCATCATCATTAGCAGTCTGAACCTTAGCAAGTTCTGGTTCAGCAATCTTGAAACCTGATTCTTCTATAGTAGGTTCTATGATAACCTCTGTCTCACCAGTAGGAATATCCTTAGAAATATTCTCTTGAGCTTCAACAACTTGCTCATCATCAGAGTCTGTAAGAATCAGCCTCCTCCTCTTTGCTTGAGGCACTTCAATCATTTCTTCTTCTTCACTAGAACTATCCTCAACTGGTGGTAATGAAGGCCTATTTGCCCTTTTAATGATTCTTCTGGAATAAACAGCTCTAGGAGATGTCTGTTTAGCCTTGGAATGTTTTGTGTTGAGGGCAGTATGCTTTTTCCTTTTTGGTTTAGATGTTGGTTGAGGTTGAGTAGTAGTGACAGGCTCAAGGTTTGTTGGTTCAGGTTGTGTGTGTGTTGATGTAGTAGGTACAGTGTTTGTTGGTGTTTGCTCAGGTGATGGTACAGGATGAGAGTGTATGGTTTCAGTATGATCAGTGGCTAAAGGTTCAGGCATTTGGTGTGTTTCTGGTTGTTGTGGCTGTTGTGGTTCTTGTGGTGGTGATTGGGAATCTTGTGGTTGATTTAGAAAGTTTTGCAAGGCAAGTGGCAAAACAAGTTCAGGTACATCTTTACCAGCATCTTTATTTGTCATATCAGAGAATATTCTCTTATTGACTCGAAAAGGTTGAATCACATCAGCTGCATCAATTTCTAAACCAGGTATACAAGCATTGAACAAAAGTTGACAAAATCTAGCAAAATAGACTGTACTAGACTCTGACAATTTATCGCCTAAATTCATTAACACATATCGACCATAATCAAAATTACTGCCATAGAGTAGAGAGTACCCAATTTGCAGACTATCCATTGGAATGGCATCCCAGTTGGTGACTTTCTTCTGGAATGTCCTGGTGATACAGTCGAAGAAAAAATTCCATTCCTTTCTAAGATTCGGCCGTTTGACACTACCAAGTTTTGCCAAAGAATCCATGTAACCAATTTCTGTTAACATGTCCCTCAGATTCTGTTCAGAAACAATAGCATACGATGTATGTGTGTCGAAGTCCATGGTCTCTCGAACAGTTTGTGGAGTTATCACAAACTCTTGTTCATCATGAGTGAAGATGATAGACGGAGTCCCATTCTCTCCTCCATCTATATACCTTGAGTTTTGCCAGAAAGTGACAATCTGAGATGCAGATAGAATAGCAGGTTCAATCAACGCTTGCCCAATCTCAGAGTCACGAAGAAAATTTTGCATAAGGTGAAACGCTTCAGGAGCACGGTCGTTCTCAAGTAGAGCTGCAAAATTGTTAGGCACAAAACGAAGACCAAACGAAGTAAAAGGTTTTGTTGCCATTAGATCAAGAAAGAAGCAAGAATTGACTGTGAAAATGATATGTAGGAAAGGTGTTTGTGAAAATGTCGAAGTGAAAAACAAAGGAGGTCTGTGTTTTGGTAAAGTGAATATGAGTGGATGTGGAGTGATAGTAACAAAAAGTGATTTGAGTAGTAAAAAAAATAAAACTCAATCGTTTTTAAATTGAAAACACGCAACCGTTACTAGAATAGTGTGAAAGTAGGACACAATGATGGGTGAGTGGGACACGTGTCAAACATGCAGCGAATCACTTAATCACGCGCAGTAAAAGCAATTATTACTGCTGTCGTTCCTATTATCAAGACACTTTACCACAATTACACTCATTAACAGTTGTCAAACACTCTATTTACTCCAAAATTTCAAATTATCTTAATGAAAATTTACCTTAGAGTACGGAACACAATCCATCAGTGTTTGTCAAATTTTCCAACTTTATCACTAAAACCCTTTCAAAAAATGCACAGTCGTGAATAGGGGTGAGCAACGGGTCGGACCCGAACCGAACCGAACCGGACCCGAAAGAACCGAGAACCGAAAATGGCAATTTTTTAGAACCGAACCGGACCCGAAATTGTGATAGAACCGAACCGGACCCGAATCGTGAATTACGGTTCGATTCGGTTCCAACCCGAAAGAACCGAAATGTATATATTTATATATTAATATATAATTAATAATATATAATGAATAATATATATAATTAATTAATAATATATATTATTATTATTATATATTTAATATGTTATTTAAATAGATTTTATAATTTTGGTAATAATATATGTTATTGTTATATATTTAATATATTATTTAAATAGATTATATAATTTCGGTTCGGTTCGGTTCTTTCGGGTTTTGGATGTCAAGAACCGAACCGAACCGAGAACCGAACTTTTCTCAATTTCAAGAACCGAACCGGACCCGAATTATACAAAACCCGAACCGGACCCGAAATTTCGGTTCGGATCGGTTCGGTTCCCGGTTCTAACCCGAAAAATGCTCACTCCTAGTCGTGAATATATGTGTGTGTGTAGCAGAGATTACCAAATCAATTTTTATAGCATCTAATATTTCATAAAATCCATAAATCAAATCAATAAACACTGAATGCACAAACTCTCATATTAAACACGGAGTATGTGATGAATGCTAAACTCTGTAGTTCCTTAAATACAGAAATCTGAATTAACCCTATTCCCATTGATGTTCATGATTATCCAAGTAAGCACACAGTCATTATAGACAAAAAAAATCAAGAGATAGATATCAAAGCATCATTCAGTGAGTAACATGTCAAGGATTTCCTCACAAACTCTCAAAGCACACAAGTGTTTAGGTCAAGTGTTTTCTCTCAAATTCAATCAGTAAAAGCAGATACTTCCATAGGCTTGAATTTCCACCAAATCTACACTACTTTGACTACATATATGCACAAATCAAAAGGACTTTTTCAGGGTTATAATTTAGTAAGATCAAACAGATGAGAAGAGATGTTTTTAAATGAATAAATTTCGAACTGAACAATTTAACAGACCAAAGTGTTCAGTCACACTGTTAGTACATATTTGTACAAGATGATCAGTATATATACCCTTTTTTTATGTATATATACTGAGAAAACTTTCCTTTTCTTGAGAAACACTCACCTGCTTGCATTTGATTTTCCAAAAGAATATAACTGCTCTTTATACGACAGAGTTAAAACAAATGAGCAGTTAATAAGCTTCAAAGGGGTTTACTAAGGGTGGTATTTATGAACAGTGTTTGAAGAAAGATGGTAAATCCTAGTGCCTTTATCATTTTCATGCACACACATATCATGTAGTCTCAAAATGGTTTAATACAAGTTCTAGAGCAACATACTCACTGATGAACATCACACATCAATAAAATCTGATTGATATAAAATGTATCAATCACTTATTTGGCTCAAAATCTCACAGGGTGCAGACATGAATTATTTCTCACCAAACTAAACAATGACACATCTCAAGTTTTAAAATTTTCACAAGTACAAACAAGGAATCATCAAGAACTATGTATGTCTTGGGAACAGAGTGTTACTAATCAGAGTTTAGAGTTCATCAATATCAGAAGTTATTCATGAGAGGTAATGCACACAGTATTCATAGACTCAGAGTTTAGGACCAAATAAACTAAGAGATGCTCTAAATATGAAACAGTATCATGCTGTGTTAACTTACTGCACAGTTTCTGATTAGATCACAGTGACTCAGAAAGAATCTTGATTTATTCACTGAGAATCATGCTACACACATATTTCTTCATTGGTGTTTTCATCCAGACAAAAAAAATCAATTCAGAATTCACAGAGTTTATCAAACATATTAACAGTGTATGACAGACAGACATGCTGACAGAGTTTAACAGTGTGAGGACAAAAACATGTGAACAGAGTCTGCATAACAGAGTTTAAACAACAAAGTTCACATAGCACTTAACAATTCACAGAAATATGAGCAACACATTTTATAAGAAAATTTTGAGTCTAACCAACATGTTTAGTCAAAACCAGAGACCATTCCTAGTTCATTGACCAGCCTTGTAAATGCTGCTTCACTCAAAGGTTTGGTAAAGACATCTGCAAGTTGTTGATCTGTAGGCACAAAGTGAAGCTCAATGTTGCCTTCCTCTACATGCTCTCTGATAAAGTAATACCTTATGCTGATGTGCTTGGTCATTGAGTGTTGTACTGGATTACCTGTCATTGCAATAGCACTTTGGTTATCACAGAAAATAGGTATTTTGCTATACCTCAATCCATAATCCAGCAATTGATTCTTCATCCATAGAATCTGTGCACAGCAGCTACCAGCAGCAATATACTCTGCTTCAGCTGTAGATGTTGATATTGATTTCTGTTTCTTGCTGTACCAAGAAACAAGTCTGTCACCAAGAAATTGACAACTTCCACTGGTGCTTTTTCTGTCAATCTTACAGCCTGCAAAGTCTGCATCAGAGTAACCAAGTAGTTTGAAATCTGATTCTCTTGGGTACCACAGCCCTAAAGTTACAGTGCCCTTGAGATACTTGAAAATCCTCTTTACAGCAGTTAAATGTGGTTCCCTTGGATCTGCCTGAAACCTTGCACACAGACATGTTGCATACATGATATCAGGTCTACTTGCTGTTAGATAGAGTAGAGAGCCAATCATTCCTCTGTAACTTGTCATATCTACTGATGACCCTGTATCTTTGTCAAATTTTGTTGCAGTTGCCATGGGAGTTGTTGCAGATGAACAGTCAAGCATGCCAAATTTCTTGAGAAGATTTCTGGTATATTTTGCTTGATTGATAAAGATTCCATCATCTGTTTGCTTCACCTGTAAGCCTAGAAAATAACTTAGCTCTCCCATCATACTCATTTGATATCTGGACTGCATGAGCTTGGCAAACTTCTTACAGAGTTTATCATTAGTAGATCCAAAAATGATATCATCAACATATATCTGAACTAAAAGCAAGTCACTTCCAGATTTGAAATAAAACAGAGTTTTATCAATTGTACCTCTGTTGAATCCACTTTCTAAAAGAAACTGAGCCAGAGTTTCATACCATGCTCTCGGTGCCTGCTTAAGTCCATAAAGTGCCTTGTCTAGCCTGTAGACATGGTCTGGATATTTTGGATCTACAAAACCAGGTGGTTGTTCAACAAACACTTCTTCTTCAAGTTTTCCATTCAGAAAAGCACTTTTTACATCCATTTGAAAAACCTTGAATTTCTTGTGAGAAGCATAAGCAAGAAACATCCTTATTGCCTCCAACCTGGCAACTGGTGCAAAAGTCTCATCATAATCTATCCCCTCTTGCTGTGAATAGCCTTTTGCCACAAGTCTGGCTTTGTTTCTTGTAACAACCCCTTCACTATCAGTTTTGTTTCTAAAAACCCACTTAGTACCAACAATAGATCTGTTCTTTGGTCTTGGTACTAGTGTCCACACTTCATTTCTCTCAAATTCATTTAACTCTTCTTGCATTGTTGTTATCCAGTCAGCATCTTTAAGAGCTTCTTCAACTTTCTTTGGTTCATTTTGTGACAAGAATGCATGAAACAGACATTCATTTGTTGTTGCACTTCTTGTCCTTACTCTTGCATCTGGATCACCAATGATCAAATCAGGTGTGTGAGATTTGGTCCATTTCCTAACTGAAGGCAATTGACTTCTTTCAAAGTTGGATCCTCCCCCTTGATCCATGTTCTCCTGATTTTCTTGATATCTTTCTTCATTCTCTAAGGCTCCCCCTGAATGTGACTGCTCAGTGTGTGAACTGTCAGATTTTGAACTTTCAGAGTTTGAGTCACCAGAGTTTGATTCAGAGTTTTCAGCTGAGTCATTATCAGAATTTGAGTTATCACTTTGATGAGTTTCTTCATGCTCCCCCTCAACTGGTTCTTCTCTTGTTTCTGGCTGAAAGGTCTCTTCAGTATTTACCAGTAGAGGTTCAAAGTTTGTCAGATCAGACTCATTAGAGTTTAATTCATCAGAGATTAAATCTTCATTTTCGAAGTGCAGTTGATCATGTTCATCTACATCCTCAAGTCCAGTTATTTTCTTGTCATCAAAAGACACATGAATAGATTCCATGATCACTCTGGTTCTCAGATTATAAACTCTGAATGCTTTAGTTGACAGTGGATAGCCAACAAAAATTCCTTCATCTGCCTTCAGATCAAATTTGGTCAACTGTTCAGGATGAGTTTTCAGCACAAAGCATTTGCACCCAAAAATATGAAAATATTTCAGGTTTGGCTTCTTTTATCTCACCATTTCATATGGTGTTTTTCCATGCTTATTTATCAGAGTGGCATTCTGAGTAAAACAAGCTGTTTGAACAGCTTCTGCCCAGAAATAGGTTGGTAATTTTGCTTCATCAAGCATAGTTCTGGCAGCTTCTATCAAAGTTCTGTTCTTCCTTTCAACTACAACATTCTGTTGTGGAGTGCCAGGTGCAGAAAACTTTTGTTTAATTCCTTTGTTCTTGCAAAATTCTTCCATTGTTGAATTCCTGAATTCAGTTCCATTGTCACTTCTGATAATCTTCACTTGATTCTTTGACCCTTTGTCCAACTGCCTTATATGTTCAGTCAGAGTTAATGCAGTTTCATCCTTCTTTGCTAGAAAATACACCCAAGTGTATCTGGTGTATTCATCAACAATGACTAGAGCATATTTCTTCTTTCCAAGAGACATCACATTCACTGGTCCAAAAAGATCAACATGAAGAAGATGATAAGGATCAACAATTGAAGACTCAGATTTGCTTTTGAAAGAGGTCTTTCTCTGTTTGGCCTTTTGACAAGAATCACACAGGCCTTCTGCATTCAACAAAGACTTTGGTAGTCCTCTCACAAGATCATTCTTAATTAGCTCATTGATGTTGTTCAGATTTAAATGAGAGAGTTTCTTATGCCACTTCCAACTCTCTTCACTGGACATCCTTGTAGACAGATACACTGCTTTGCCATCAGAGTTTGTTGACAATTTTATTTCATAAATGTTATTATGTCAGTTTCCAACTAGAGCAACTTTCCCTGTAGATTTACTGATGACTTGACAATATTCAGGCTGAAAATCTACATGGTATCCTCTGTCACAGATTTGACTCACTGAAAGCAGATCATGCTTGAGTCCTGGAACCAGAGCTACATTTGTGATGATGACACTTCCAAGATTAATATTGCCATATCCCAGAGTATGTCCTATGTTGCCATCTCCATAGGAAACCTTTGGGCCATCCTTCTCCTCATACTCTGATAGCAGGGCTTTATTTCCAGTCATGTGTCCTGAACATCCACTGTCCACGACTAGGGTACTTACCCTAGTGTCCTGCAATCATAAACAATCACTGATTGTTACTCCCTCCGTTTATTTGGTTTCTTTACATTTGCTTTTTGCACGGAAACCAAGATAGTGGATGTAATATTATTAAAATAAATGTAGTAGTGGGTGTAATAGTAATTTTATTTGTTAAAATAAGTGAAGTAGTGGGTGTAATAGTGTAAAGGGTTGAAAAGGTGGAGTGAGGTAGTGGATGTAATAATGTATTTTATTGTTAAAAGTTACTATTTTTAGTAATGTAAAGAAATAGAATGGACGGCCCAAAATAGAAAGTGTAAAGAAATGAAATGGACGGAGGGAGTAGTTTTAAGGATCCAGACTTGCTTGGATCCTTTTGCTTTATTAAATCTGTTAGTTTTTGCAGCGGATTTGTCATTATCAGAGTTTAAACTAACATTTTCAGTCTTAGCACTTGCAGAATCAACTTTAACCCATTTCATATTAGGTTTCAGTTCATAATAATTATGATAAATAGTATGATAATTCTTGCAAGTATAAATTGAGTGCCAAGTACTTCCACAATGTTTGCACAAAGTTTGTGGTCTTGGTTTGACATTATCCTTTTTTACTCCAGATTTGGAGGGTAAAGAATTAATGTCTTTGTTCTTCCTGCAAAAACTAGCAAGATGATTAGTGCTACCACAGTTATGACAAGTTTTTCTAGGTGCAAATGTAGCAAGCATTGGCTTATTTCCTGATGTTATGCCTACCTTTCCATTTCTTTTTTTCCTAGGCATTTTCTGTTTGTTGACAGATTTTATTTCTTTAAGCTTATGCTTGAGTTGTTTATCTGTCATTGAACCAATATTAACCTGTTTGACACAGGTTTTTACTGGCTCACTTTCAACAGCTCCATGTTCAGTTTTAATAGTACCATGAACAAATGTTCCAAATTTCTTAGTATAAAGTGGTGGTCTTATTTTGACTGTATTCTCAAATCTAAGTACATCATCCTCAGAATAACCTAGACCTACTATGTCTGATTGAAAAACCTCTTGAGTGTCTTTTCCAGAATGTGTCCAAGTTTTAATAATGTGCTTTGCATCCTCCAATTCAGATTCTAGTTGCTTATACTTACCTAGCAACTCCTGTTCTATAAACACAGCATTATCTCTCTCTTTCTAAATTCTATTCATGTTTTCAAGTTGTTCCTCAACAAGTTTATTTCTTTCTTCGAGTTGAGAACACTCATTCTTGATTCTCTCATTTTCTAAAGTCTGATCCCTATAACTGATATGTAATGCTTTAAGATAAATTCTCAATTCAGTTATATTATCAGTATTATAAGCATAGGTAGTTGGAGGTACCTTAAGTTTAGAATCTTCATTCTGAGTAGAGGCCATGAGTGCATAGTTCACCTCCTCACCTGAATCTGAGGTGTCTGCCCACTCTCTGCCTTTGGTGTAGAGTGCCTTTTCAGTTTTACCCTTTTTGCACTCAGGAGCATAGTGACCCATCTCCTTACACTTGTAGCATTGAATCTCAGACTTATCTTTCTTACCAGATTTGAAGTCCTTTCCCTCAGATTTTCTGAAATTTTTCCTGTCAGACTTTGAGTAATCCTTGGAGAATCTCTTTCCCTTCTTGAAGTTCTTGAATCCCATCTTCTTGAAGGTCTTTACCATCAATGCAGCCATTTGCATCATCTCTTCATCATCTTCAGAATCAGATGATTCATCTGTGTTTGAGTCAACATCAGTGTTTGATGACTCACTTTCTGAATGAATGACCAAGGCTTTTCCTTTTGCCTTCTTCCTTGATGCTTCTTTCTTTGAAGATTTTTCTTCAACTTTCAGAGCAACAGACTTTGACTTCCTACTTGATCTTCTGTTTCTCTGCTCCATTTCCAATTCATGAGTCTTGAGCAGTCCATAGATTTCATCAATCTCAGTATCAGCAAGATCATAGTTGTCTCTTTTAGTGGTTGCTTTCACATCCCACTTTTCAGGAAGAGAGAGAAGAAACTTGAAATTTGAGTCTTCTAGATCATATTCTTTGTTAACTAATGATAGATCATTGAGCAGTTTACAGAATCTGTCAAATGTTTCTGTCATGGTTTCTTCAGACTTTGCCTCAAAATGCTCATACTCCTGTGTGAGTATGTTCCTTCTATTCTTCTTAATTGCAGCAGTTGCTTGACATCTAACCTCAAGTGCATCCCAAATTTCCTTTTCAGTTGTGCAGTTAATCACTTTGTTAGACATAACATTATCTAGAGCACTGTGAAGTAAATGCCTTACTTTGGCATCCTTAGCAATAGATGAAAGATCCTCAACAGTTAGGTCTTTCTTTTCCTTAGGAATCACCTTCGATTCCTCACCAGCAACAGCAGCAGTTAACTTTGTAGGTTTATGAGGACCTTCATAGATTCTATCAAGATATTCTGGATCTGTGGCTTCCAGAAACATGGTCATCTTTACCTTCCAGATTGCATACTCTGATGGCTTGAGTATTGGAACCCTAATCGTTTTATACCTACTAACAGTAGTAGGTGCTTTCTCAGAACCTGATGGAGGAGGAATCTCTGCCATTGATTACTATTGTGTTTTGGATCTTGAACTGTAATAAAGTAACAGCTTGTCTCTGATACCACTTGTTAGGTCGAATACACAATATATATATAATCAAGTACTGTATGAGTAAATAACAAGAACACACGTTTTAGTACTTAAAACTGTTTGGAATTAATAATTCCTCTCTCAGTGATGTAAGATATCACAGAGAGCTGCTTAGGTTACAAAGAATGATATTCGTTCACAATGGATACCCTTCTAGGGTTAACCTAACTGTATTTATAAGATATACAGCTACGTACAATCGTTAATTGATTCTCCTAAAATTAAGCTATACAATTGATATCAATTACGATTGCTACACGTCTTCTAAGTCAACTCAATCTCTTTGACAGCTATCCAATCTTCAAAGATATTGCTTCCATATTAATCTTGAATTAATCTTCAAACTCTGTTGACTTGTAGACGCTTCCAGCAGACAGACTTTAGCAAACTCTGTTGCTCTCCTAGCCAGCAGTGTTTGCGTTTCCTTGTGTTCAGCTAGCAGTGTTTACGCTTTCTTCTGTCAGCGTTTGCGCTTCCAGCTATCAGCGTATACTCAAACTCTGCTACGACTGCTTTCAATAACAAGTTAAACTCTTTTTACCTGTAACACTTAAACACTTACATTAAATCACATCAATTATATCTAACAGAATCACTTGTGTCACTATTGTCTACTTCTTCTATATCACCAAGGTTTATAGGTGTACTAATCCCTACCTGGTCTCTTCCTTTATTGGAGAAGGTGTCTTCCTCTGCAGCCTCTATATCGTCGTCCGAGTCTGATTGTGTGTCGTCTACTACTGGTGTATGTTTCTCTGCAGGCCTAGGAGGTATGTAGTGTGTGGGTAAACCACTGTTGGGCATCTCCAAGATATTGATGCTATGCGCAGTGCCTCCTATACTAGCAAGGATGTTCTCTTCAATGAGTGACGAATGTGTTGTTTCGATCAGTATGGTGGCATTGGCATAATCCTCCACTTTAAAATCATCCGGGTGTGTGTGAATGATTCTGCCCCATTGCTTTGTAAGTGTGCCAAGGGCTTCCACATTCCATGAGAAAACTGGAAGGCCTAGTATCTTAAGTTTAGCAATTCTCACTGTGATAATATCCTCTAGATCTGTGTACTTGATACGATGAAAAATTAGTTGGATCATGCTAAACTCGAAGTTGTTGAAAACCTCTATGTCTGAGAAAAGGAGCAGATATTTGTAGCTGGTAATGGCTTTCACTTGGATGAAATTTATCCCCAAGACCCACAGTTTCTCCTGTATGTTAAAGATGGAGTCTAGGTTGTAGGTGAAGCCAATCAGGCTAAGCTTGAGATCTTCCTTGAATTGCAAATCAGGCCTCAGTGTGAATCGATTTGGGGGGGTCTGGTTTACCTGTTGGTAGCCGTTGTTCTGGTGCTCTACTCGATCACCATTGCCATGTTGGGTGGCTGAATTTATATCAGCTTTGGTTGTTGGTAGCTGCTCAGGACAATGCCCAACACAGTTGGAAGGAGGGGGCCTTTTAGCTATGTCGAAGCCAAGTGTTCTGCCAAACAGTTTGATGTTCTGTAGAAGCTGTAGTTTGAATCCTGGCAGCGCTGTAGCCTTGAGTTTGAGGAAGGCAAACCTGTTGTTGTTTCTGTCTCTAGTGACCGGTGTGTAGATAGTACTGAAGTAGACCGGTCCCTTGACCGCAAGCCAGATATCCATGTTAGTTGCTTTGGTTGGGATATTGCCGACGAAGATGTATTGTTTAGCCCCTTTGTTATGTTTGCGATGAGTGACTAGCGTCCATTGCCGGCTGTCTTCGTTGGAGTTCTGGAAGTCATTTCCTTTGACTGCTTGAAGATATGTTTTGTTTTGTTGCACGTCGTAGTCGTAGAGAGTAGTTTTGATGGTTTTATTTCCTTGCGTCTTCGTCGATCTTGTCTTTGCTGTGATTCCAGTCCCAGATGTGTCAATAACTTGAGTGGATCTGTTAAAGTGGCACCGATCTGATGTCCCCGGATTTTGAAATGTAATGCCGTGTCCAACGTTATCTCTGCTACCCTTTTGTGTTCCTCCTATGATGGTGTCAAGATCGCTCCTCCTCCTTCCTGGTTCCTTGTTGGTTTCCGATTCCCTTGTCCGTAGATCTAAGTACCTATATCGATGCGAAGTCCGATCCAATTTTGAATTTGGTGTTGTTCCCCTACTCTCACATGCTCTCTCCATAATTTCTTTTCTATATTTTCTAAATAAATCTCTCTTCCTTTTCTAGAAATATCACGGATAACATTTATATAATTATTATTAAATCATCTCATATAAAAATTTTAGTCTCCAAAATTCATATTTTAAAAAATTAATTTAAAATAATGAAAAAATACATATAATATAAAAAAAATCCGTGCATCACACGAATAGATACACATTGGATTAATATGTGCGCACAAGGTAGCCACTACCCTATGGGAAAAATAAGTTTGTTGTTTTTCATGCGTTACAATTTACAAAGTTGCCACATGCAGAATTAGTTGCTTAAATTAAAAACACGCAAGTCGGAGGTCGTAACTCGTACCAACTACCAATCATCTGATACTAGAAATCTCAAAATCGATTAATAAAACACATGACCATACCTCCCTAAGTCCTAACAATAGATCTCCACTTTCTTTTTAATTGTAGTAGGTGATAGTGTTGTAAAAAGCGGGAATCGGACTTAATCGGTAGAGGCACTGTCCAGGGATTAATCGGGTATTTGAGGATTAATCGGAATGATTAATCGGATAATCGGATTATTAATCAGTTCGATAACCCATGGAACAGGGATTAATCGGTGATTAATCGTGATTAATCACCGATTTTTAGAACAGAGAGTAGGTCCAGTTATTATACTTTTATTATTACTTTGCTTACTATCTTTATATGAAATTTTATACTCCATTTTTTAGTATAATATTAATTAATTAATACATTAATATTTAATATATATTCATTTTTAGATATATTAAGTGAGAATCCAACCCCATCAAAGGATAAATCATTATCATTAGGAAGGGAAAATATAACCTTAAATTTAATTGAATATGGACTTTCGATCTTAACATGTTATTATATTTTAAAAAAGAAGAGAAATTGCTAAATTAACGATTTCCAACTATTAAACTCGTTTCATTTGTCAAACATATTCAAGTTTTTCGTCACAACAATTATTTCCATTACATTTTTTAACGCAATAAATTATTATTTCCATTACATTTCGTCGAAGTAATTTTCCCATACGGTATCATATATTTTCGCAATAAATTTGAGACATGAATGTCAAACTAGCACATAATGTAGGTAACATATTTCCTTTGTGTGCAAGAGAGAAGAAGTAGGCTAGGGGATGGGGCGATGGGCGGAGGGAGAATAGGGGATGGGCTAATTTTGTTTTATTTTCGAAGCAAAAGAAAAATTGTAAGTTTCCAAAATGATAGGGAACAAACAATATATTAAGAATCCTAGAGGACTAAGAGTAGATGGGTTATTTTTGTTTGTATTTTACTTGGAAAAATAATGTTTTCCTCAATTCCTAGAAGAATAAAACAACATAGGAGAGGAATAAACGTTTCTGTGGAGTAGAATATTTATGGTAGGAGCAAGACAAAGACTAGAGATAAAATTTGCATATTTTAAGAAGGTGCAGCACTGTGAGGGAGAGTTTCATTTTTCATAGCAATTATGTGTAACATCCCTGTTTCCTATGTTGCGTCTCGGAATGAATTGAGTGCGTGCGGTGGACCCCTACACACACGTATCTTCCACTACTACTACTCCGTGTTCTAAAAATCGGTTTAGGTGTCGATTAATGCTAGGCAATCAGTAAACGCCTAAAATTTGTAAAAATCGGTCATTAAACGTTTTTTTTTATTAGATGGTGCCTAGACAATCCTAGGCGGGATTAAGCGATTTAATGATTTAGGCGGGAATAATTGATTAGGCGGTGATTAATCGGATTTAACAAATTTTAAAAAACGATCAAATTAATAATAAAACTTCAAAAATATAAATTTTTTTATAAAAAAATATAATTTTCACATGAAAAGATAAATTCACTCATCATATTTAATAATAAAACTAGCTTTGTAACCCGTGCAAGGCACGGGCATGCTCTAGATTACAAATTTATGAATTATTCGTAATCACGTAGGATTGATTTGTTGATATATTCGATTGTTCATATCTTTGTAGCAATTATTCTGAGTAAATAGAATTTATGCAATACCCGATCGTGACATGCAAATTATAATTCTGGTTAAATTAAATCTATTTTATATTTTACGCTATGTTTTGTTTTGTTAAAATAAACTTGAACGATATGTAATAAATTGGTCAATGTTAAGATCAAAACCGTACTTCGAAATATAAATATATAGAGTTAACATGGATGGATACAGAGATACATTCGAGTATTAATTACATAATAATAAATGCATATTAGTTCATATCAGTTATTATTATATATGTAATAAATATGTTAGTGTTGCAATACCTAAATAGCCCCCGGAAATATAACATAGATATAATTAGTAAAGGTAAATATGACTTTTTATATGAATAAATTTGCTCATGGAAACCCCCCCCATTTGCTCTATTATATATATATTGTTATATTGTTTTATGCGTTTACGTATTAAAGATGTGATTGATGAGTTTTACGATAGTTAATGTTAATACAAGTTTGTATTATACTTACATAGGCATGAAGGGTTTTTTTGTAATATTTAATTCGTAAATAATTAAAGTAGATCTAAAATGATTAATAAGATATGGTATATGTTAGTGAATATTATAGTACATTATAACATATCCCCATAAATTTATATATGAATTTATGTTTTTACTAGGGGTGTAAGCGGTGCGGTGCGGTTCGGTTTTTTGCGGTTATGGCGATTTTTCGATTTTGACGGTTTTTGAAATTTCCAACCACAACCGTACTTGCGGTTGCGATTATCCGCACATGCGGTTGCGGTTAAAGTCGCGGTTATGCGGTGCGGTTTGCGGTTCAACCACCTATTAAAATTTGTATAAAAAATATATTTTCAAATTGAAAAAATTTGATGGTTTTTTGTGACTAACATTTTCATAAATAATTGGTGATATTTCAAGACTAAAAGTCGTGAGTACAAAGAAATGTAAACCAACAGAATACAAAGAAATATGATGTAAGGCCCGAACATCAATGCTAAAAAATAGCACCAAGACTTCTAATTATATAATATAATATATGATTTATTAATTTATATTTATAAAAATAAATAATATATAAAATATATTTTTTTAATAATATATATATATATTGCGGTTTGCGGTTGCGATTTTGCGGTTTTTCAATATTCAAATTCGCAGCCAACCCGCAAGTATGCGAGTGGTTGCGATTGCGGTTGAGATTTTGCGATTTTTCAATTTTGGCGATTTTTGCGGTTGTGATTGCGAGTGATTTTCGGTGCGATTGCGGTTTGTGGATAATATTTACACCCCTAGTTTTTACAAGTTTATGTATGTATAATTATGTAGTAATTAATATATTATAAATAATGAAATATTAATAGATTATACAACATAAATGTATGTATGTATGTATGTATGTATGTATGCTATATAGTATGTGTTGTGGAATAAAAACTAGGTTATTAGATTGCGGCTAGGGTTTGCTGTATTTAATGTTAGGGTACGTGAGCTTCGTGCTTTAATGGCTGCTTCTGCGTTCGAGACTTAAACGGTCCTCACAGAATGCCTACGTATCTCTGTATTAAGAGAATCAAGCCAATAAAACGTAGTTCTAGGTTGAGGGGTCTGACCCTTTATATAGGCTGAGAAGCCTCAGAATTATGGTAGGGTTAGGTGACTTGGTGGGCAAGTCAACCTTGAGGAAGGATCTAGACTCCTTCCTTGTAGGAGTCCGTTTCCTTGTACGACTATGTGCCTTGGAGGCTACTCTTTGGAGAGATAATATCCTTATTTGACTTATATTTCTCAGCTATTAATTAGCCATGAATATTAATTACGAAATTAATATTTAACTAGAGTTTTTGGGCCATCTAGTGGGCCCCACGTTTGGACCATACTAGGTCTAATTAATGCAACATTAAATGTGTCTTTAGGGCTTACTTTTAGCCCATATCATTTGCCCCCCAACTTCTAGGAAAGCTGATCAGGCTTTCCTTGAAGTTATAACGGCCTTTTTCGAGACTTGGGTCAGGGTTTATCTTTGTACACTAGTGTTTTACGGGTATCGTCTTTTTTGTAAAGCGTGGAGCGACCGACGCATTTACGACGAATGTTAGACGATGCTCAACGGCACTAAGTAGCCTTAAACGATGCTAAAACAATGTTAAGCGATGCTAAACGGCATTAAACGGCGCTAAAACGGCACTAATATTAGATTGTGCTTCGAGCATAAAATTATTTTTCTTGTTTCCTAAGTCATTTTCGACCTGGAAATTTTGGGGGAAATCAGTGTATTCTCGACCCGTATCACTTAGAAAATCTATCGAATTTTCCAGAAATTACATGGATCACAATCGGGATTCAGGGTTTTTATTGCTTTATTTTTCTCAAATTTTCAAGCTAAATTCGAGCTCAAAATAGCATCCAGGTCGTGTAAAACGACCTCAATTTTTAAGCTAAATTCGAGCTCAACGTTACGACCTCAGCCAGTCTAAAACGATCTCAAATTGGCCACAGGTCGTGAGCTTCAAGCTCGATTTACAATTTATTTCCGACCTCAGCATTGCGACCTCATAATGGTTCCAGGTCGCGCGGTTTTTGCATGGATTTCAGTTCTTTTTCGACCTGGATCTCACGACCTCGATATAGTACAACCTCAACTTCAGTATAGCACAAGAACGACCTCAAATTAGTCCCAGGTCGTGGGGATTTTTTACACTTCCTTGTTCTAATTCGACCAGAGATTTGCGATCTCAAGCCACATTATAACGATCTCAATTTGAGTGGTAGGTCGTGGCTTCATTCTGCTTTTTATAAGTCAAAAACGATCTCATTTATGCGACCTAAAATCTGTTTTGTTCCGACCTCAATTTTAAAGGTTGCTTACGACCTCAGATTGAATTCTCCAGGTCTTCTTGCCGAGCTCGTAATTATACAAGAAAATGAGATCGATTGTCACGACCTCGTGCTTCCTTTTGGTAACTCCAAGTCTCATTATGGATTTTAACGGGCCCTGTCTTTTAATTTTCATGGGCTGGACCTAGGTTTTCAAATCGTTTGGGCCTACAAAACTTTTTTAAGTTTTGGTTGGGCCTTTACTATGGGTCAACATGACCTTAAATCAAAACCTTAATTAGGTTTATCAATCTTGGTTGGGCCGTGACAGGCCTTAATTCTTTTTAATTACTTTAGCTGGACTTGGGCCTTAACAGGCTTGGTATTGTTGGGCCTTTTAGAGTCCAATTTTGTGTTGACGGCCCACAAAGGTTTCCAATAGGCTACAGCCAGTTGACATTCTCCCTAACCGGTTGAGATGCCCTAGATTTTTGCCTATATAAAGACCAAGGCTTTCATTTTCACTTTCATCACGAAAGTTTCTAAAAAACTCTCTCAAAAGTTCCAAAGTTCTTTAAGAAATTTCCTTTAAAGAATCTGAGTTTGATCTTCATTCTTTGAAGATCATTCAAAGTTCATAGACTTTCAACCTCAAATCTGTACATTTCTGCAGATTCTCTGAAGATTTGAAGGCATCCTTCAAGTTTTCTGGCAATTTTCCAGAAATTTTCCAGTTGCTGTTGAAGATTTGAAGAATACTCAAGGTATTTTCCAGAATTTCTAATTTTATAGTTTGAAGATCACCCTTTTTCTGGGTTTGTTCTTCAATTCCTTTGAAGATTTGAAGATTGTTCTAACAATTTCTTCATCCTTTGCAGATTTCCTTTGAAGATCAAAACTTTCCTTTGAAGATTTACTGAGATGGCAGAAGATCGTGCAGCACTTCGTTTCCAGAAATTGCAAGGAGCCTCCAAAAGAGGTATCATCATTCGTTCTCCCCTCATGAGTTTACAGGATATGATTTTAAATCGTAAAGAAGATTTTCCATCCTTGTCACACCTTGATTCCTTTAATCATAATAACATCTTTCATGACATAGAGAAGATCACTGATTATAACAGGATGTATAAAATAGAATCACCCTATAGACTTGTCCCAGCTGATCCTGGGGATCGATCTTGCCATTGGCGCCCCAATGCACTTTGTATTTATAGGGGTGCCATTGTTGCAGGGGTTCGATTCCCCTTCCATGAGTTTATTCCTAGGCTCTTAGCAGATGTAGGAATTAACCCTTGCCAACTTCCACCCAACTCTTGGAGGGTGATCAATTGTTTCATGGTCCTCTGCCTTAAAAACAAATTCCCTCTTTCTGTAGCTCTCTTTAGAAAGATTTTTCAATTTAAGAATTCTGCTGAATCTACTCCGGGTTGGGTTTACATTAGTCACCGTACTTCCACTCCTCCAATATTTCACCCCCAATCTATTCCTGACTCCAACCCAAAGTGGAAGAAGGAGTTCATGTATTTGACATGGGAAGGTGGAGATTGGGGCAATGTTTTTCGTAGTACCTTTGGTAAGGTCGTAGATGGCAGTGCCAATGATATTGAGCTCAACGAGGAAGAGACCCAGGCCTACAAGGAGCTCATCAAAGATAATCATACTACTATGGCTTGGGATCTCCTGAATGAGTTCCAGCTTAAATCTTTAGGACTTTCCCGAGTGACCAATAAGGGTAATTTCCTTTCTTTTTGTATTCCTTTACCTGAATATGATTGTCTCATACCCATTATTTGTCTTTTGTTTTGTAATTGCAGCTGCAGCTTTTATCAACAAGACTAATGAGCCTGAAGATGGAGACACTGCTAGGTTGAAGAGGGCTCGTTCAGGGAAGGATCCTCGAGCCCCAACGGCCACGGATGCCTACTTGAGGCCCCATGTAGCTGATGTTGATGAAGCAGATGGCTCTTCCAAGAGCGCTTGGCGTCCCAACTGGGGTATTAGGAAGAAGGACTCCATTGTTGGAGATTGCAGGCATGCCATGGATTGGTCCTATCATTCCATAACTCCCGGCGATTTCAAAGATTATGTATCCGGCTCCACTCTTGAAGGAGCCGAGAGTGCTGGTGCTCAGGCCTTTGCTGCTGTAAGCTCCTTACTTCCCTCTCTCTATATACTTGTTTGCTATTTGAATTGTGGTTCTAACTTTATCTTTTGTAGGCTAACGCCAACTTCCAGGGGGCCGTATTCCAGGCTAAGACTTGGCGTTCATCCTATGAGACTTATAAGGCAAAGTATGATGACTCTCAAGATGAACTGGCCTCTGTCAAAGCTACCTTAGCGAGGAGGGAGAAAGAGCTTTTAGAGTCTCAGGCTGAAAATGTCACTCTCAGGAAGGGCAAGGACGACCTGATTGATGACTACCTTGCCTCCCAGGAGTATGTGGGCTTCATGGAGAAGCATGACGACTCTCTATTCCCTTACCAGTTTACTCAGGGATGGGACGGAGCTCTTGCTGAGGTTACTAGGAGATTTCCTGGTACCCTTAGTGTTTCAGACTTCCCTAGCCCTCATGCTCCTATGGCCTTGGCAGTGCAGGACACCCAGGAGGAGGACTAGGAGGATGATGAGAGGATCCTGGAGCCAGATCCCTCTGCTCATCTTGGCGTAGATGAAGAGGATGAGCATACTGGAGATGCTCAGTAGTTGCTCTTTTTATCTATCTATTTATGTACTCTGCCTTCGGGCATGACTCTGTACTTTTGTTAACTTATCTTGAACTAATCGTTTATGTATTCTGCCTTCGGACATAACTTTTAATTCGTAATCCATTGCCCTTGATGTTTCTCAACTTATTCATGTTCGCATGTGTAGCCTAGCATTTTATGCATATATATCAATAAATAATGCTCGTAACTTATGCGAAAATGTAGGATAGTCTTATTAGTATGAAGAAATGGGCACAACCCTTACATAGGTAGCATAAACGGGCACAGCCCTTACATAGGTACTCTAGTTCCAATATCTCAAGTTTAAAAACTTGGAATGGTTTCATCGACCTTATTTCTACTTCTATTACATAGGCAAAAAGCTAGGTCCTCTTCAGGAGAGCTTAAACATAGTAAACCTTGAGGTTCCATGCATGCCAAGTCCGGGGCACCTCAACCCCGTCCAAGGTTTCCAGTTTGTAAGATCCACGTCCTAGCGTCTTCTTGACTCGATACGGCCCTTCCCAGTTCGGGGCTAGCTTTCCCTTCTGACCAACTCCAGAAGCCTCGATCTTCCTAAGAACCAAGTCACCTTGCAGAAAGAACCTCTCCTTAACCCTGTGGTTGTAATAGAAGGATGCTTTCTTTTGATGCTCCGCATTTCTGGCGTTTGCCTCGTCCCTAACTTCATCTATCAGATCTAGGGCGAGCCTCATGCCTTCTTCATTAGTCTCAGGTTCAAACGCCTCAATTCGAGGTGATGCATGTATGATTTCTAGTGGTACAACTGCCTCAGCTCCATAAGCCAGCAAAAACGGAGTTGCTCCTGTTGTCACCTTACAGGTGGTGCGATACGCCCAGAGTATAGGCGGCAACTCATCCACCCAAGTATTCCTCGAGCGTTCGACCCTTTTCTTTAATCCGTCCAGGATGATCCGATTGGCCACTTCGGCCTGTCCATTTACTTGCGGATGCGCCACCGAGGTAAAACGAAGCTCAATAGCGTTTTCCTCACAATACTTCTTGAATTCCTCATTGTTAAACTGTGTCCCATTATCCGTCACAAGGATTCGCGGGATTCCATACCTACAAATTATGTTCTCCCAGAAGAACTGGGAAACTTGCTTGGTGGTTATCTTGGCTAATGGTTTAGCCTCAATCCACTTAGTGAAGTAATCAATGGCGACAATCAGAAACTTCCTTTGTGCTGAAGCCATGGGGAAAGGACCAAGAATGTCCATCCCCCACATTGCAAACGGAATGGGAGAGCTGATTGAGGTTAACCTCTCAGGCGGCTGCCTTACAACAGGGGCGTGTTTTTGACATCTGTCACACTTCTTGACATAATCCTGGGCATCTGCCAACATCTCTGGCCAATAGAATCCCAGGCGGGTAATCTTGTGGGCTAGGGCTCTGCCCCCCAAGTGTTGCCCACAGATCCCTTCATGAACTTCCTCTAATGCTTCCTTAGCCTCTTGGGGCCTTAAACACTTCAAATACGGGATGACAAACGATCTCTTATACAAGATGCCTTCGATCAGGGCATATCTCAATGCCCTCACTGACAATTTTCGTGCCTCCAAGGCATTATCAGGGAGCCATCCGGTTTCCAAATGAGCTTTAATAGGATCTATCCAACAACTTTCAACGTAAATCGGTGCTACCAACTTAGAGTTGATGGTCGGGGCCTTCAAGACCTGGAAGTAAACACTTCTTGCATAATTCTCTATCTCAGAAGAAGCGAACTTAGAGAGAGCATCGGCCTTAACGTTCTCTTCTCTTGGGATGTGCTCTAGATAGCACTCGTCAAATTGAGTCATGACAGCTTTCATAACTCGTAAATATTTCGCCATAGTATCATCCTTGGCCTCAAATTCACCATTCACTTGCGAGACTACCAGTCTTGAATCTCCACACACTTTGAGGTTCTTGACCCTCATGACTCTGGCCAATCCCAATCCGGCTATTAGGGCTTCGTACTCAGCTTCATTATTGGTAGTTGGGAAGTCCAACTTCAGAGCGTACTCCACTATGAACCCGTCGGGACTTTGCAATACCAAACCAACGCCACTAGATTTTGTTTTTGATGCTCCATCAAAATAGAGCACCTAATATTCTTTCCGATCAGGTACAAGTTCTTCATCCTTACTCTCAACCGCAGGGGTGGTTACTATCTCCTGCCCCCCGACTTCTTGGTTGCCAATGGTACATTCAACCACGAAGTCAGCTAATGCCTGAGCCTTGATGGCTGTCCGAGGCTTATATGCAATGTCAAATTCTCCGAGTTCGATCGCCCACTTAATTAGCCTTCCACTGGCTTTCGGGCTATGCAGGATACTTCTCAACTGCTGGTCCGTCAGGACTTCAATCTTGTGTGACTGAAAGTAAGGTCGTAGTTTCCTTGAAGCTGTTACCAATGCTAAAGCCAACTTCTCAATGGTAGAATAGTTCAACTCAGCTCCATGCAACACCTTACTCACGTAGTAGATGGGTTTCTGAACCTTGTTCTCTTCCCGTATGAGGACGGCACTCAATGCTTGCTCAGATACCGCCAGGTATAGATAAAGAGTCTCTCTGACGCTAGGCTTGGCCAACAGCGGGGCTTCAGCCATGTATTTCTTCAATTGTTCAAAGGCCTCTTGGCTTTCGGGTGTCCATTCAAAATTCTTTACCTTCTTTAATGTTTGAAAAAAAGGTAAACACTTATCACCAGACTTGGAGATAAATCTCCCTAAGGCTGCCACTCGGCCTGTCAACTTCTGCACATCTCTTACAGAACGTGGTGGCTCCATGTCTAAAATCGCCTTGATCTTGTTAGGATTGGCCTCAATGCCTCTCTTTGAAACCATCAGCCCTAAAAACTTTCCAGATCCAACACCAAAGGCACACTTGGCGGGATTCAACATCATCTTATGGTGCCTCAGCACTTCAAATGCCTCTCCGAGGTGCTTAATATGATCAGCCTTGAGTAGGCTCTTGACTAACATGTCATCAACATACACCTCCATGGTTTTTCCAATCAGATGGGCAAATATCTTATTCACCAGCCGTTGGTAAGTAGCTTCTGCATTCTTTAGACCAAACGCCATAACAAGATAACAGAAGACACCAAAGTCAGTTATAAAAGATACCTTAGGGATGTCATCCTTGTGCATCTTAATCTGATTATAGCCGCTGAATCCATCCATGAAGCTTAACATCTCATGTCCAGCTGTGGCATCTATCAACATATCAATCCTTGGAAGGGGAAAATAATCTTTTGGACATGCATCATTCAGGTCAGTGAAGTCTATACACATCCTCCACTTCCCATTCGCTTTCTTGACCATCACAGGGTTTGCTAACCATTCGGGAAACTGAATCTCTTCAATAAAACCAGCTTCCAAGAGCTTATCCACTTCTTGCTTAATGGCCTCTTGCCTCTCAGGAGCAAAGTTTCTCTTCTTCTGCTTTATTGTCTTCCTCTTGGGATCAACATTTAACTTATGAGTTATGAGTTGTGGGTCAATCCCTGGCATATCAGCTGCTGTCCAAGCGAACACGTCGCTATTCTTTTGTAAGAATTCTATCAACTTGCCCTTCAGGGGTTCTTTCAGAGATGCTCCAACATAAGTACCTTTTTCAGGATCGTTCGGCTCTAAAGGTATGGGAATCAAATCCTCTGCTGGCTTCCCTCTATGCTCTTCATCATCGCGGACATCCATGTCTTCAATCGGAAGGACCTGCCCCCCCGACTCCATCGGCCCTCAGTGCGGCTACATAGCAACTTCTTGCCATCTTCTGATCACCCTTCTATTCTCCGACACCGTTCCGTGTCGGAAACTTAATCTTCATATGATAGGAAGAGGCCACAGCCTTAAACGCATGAAGTCCAGTCCTTCCAAGGATTGCGTTGTATGTTGAGGCTGCCTTAATCACCAAGAAGTTCAGCATCTGAGTCGCCTCCTTAGGCTCCTGCCCAATAGTCACGGGTAACTGAATAGTCCCTTCAACGTTGGAATCCACTCCGTTAAATCCGTATATGGGCATGTTTGTAGGGGTCAACTGAGAGTCGTTGTACCCCATCTTCACAAACGCATCATGAAACAAAATATCCACAGAAGCTCCATTGTCTATCAAGACTCGTTTTACTTCTGAGTTTCCAATCACAGGAGTTATGACCAGCGGGTCATCATGGGGGAACTTCACCCCTTCCAAGTCTGAATCATCGAAACCAATTACCATCTCAGTTTTAGCACGCTTCGGGGCCTCTCCCACAATGTGCATTACTTCTCTAGCATAAGCCTTTCGAGAATTCTTAGTTGTGCCAGCTACTGTCGGGCCTCCCCAAATCATGTTGAT
Organism: Kitagawia praeruptora; assembly: GCA_037693485.1. Taxonomy (NCBI): domain Eukaryota; kingdom Viridiplantae; phylum Streptophyta; class Magnoliopsida; order Apiales; family Apiaceae; genus Kitagawia; species Kitagawia praeruptora. Next base: position 55,869,403 of record CM075347.1, read on the forward strand.
AACTGCCCTTCGGGGCTGTGGATTGCGGTCATGGTTGTCATCCCTCCTGTTATTATCCCTTTTGTCATTGTCCCTTCTCTGGTTCCCACGGTCATCACCCTTGGTGAACTGACTTAGTTTTCCTCTTCGTATCAAGAACTCAATCTCATCCTTGAGTTGCCTACAATCGTCGGTGTCATGTCCCACATCTTTATGGAACCTGCAGTACTGATCCTTGTTCCGCTTAGCTGGGTCTCCCCTAAGTGGCTTCGGCCATCGGAAGTCCTTTTCCTTTTCAATGTCCAACAGGATCTGACTTCGTGGAGCATTAAGCCTGGCATACTCGGAAAACCTTGGACCCGAGCTCTTTTTTGGAGCAGATTCAGAGTCTCTGCTAGTTCGGGGATACTTGTCCCTAGCGTCGTATTCTTGTTCTTGCTTCCGCTTGTTGTTCCCTCCATTGCCCAATGCGGCTTCCTTTTTCATGCTGTCCTCAGCTTTTATATACTTGTCTACCCTCCGTTGGAGCTCATCCATGCTTTCAGGGGGGTGTTTTGCCAGCGATCTTTTAAAAAAGAGATCCGTGGTTCCGTGCTGCAAGGCTACCATAGCCACCTTATTTTCCAAATCAGTGATGTTCAGGGTCTCCTTAGTGAATCGCTTGACATAATCCCTCAGGTTCTCGTTCTTTCCCTGTACTACATACATAAGGGATGCAGAGCTTTTCTCATGGATTCTTCCGCTAATGAATTGACTGACAAAAGCGGTGCTCAATTCCTTGAAAGAGCTAATCGAGTTTGGAGGTAAACGACTATACCAGCGTTGCGCCATGCCCGACAGGGTTTGGGGAAATGCCCTACACTTAAGGGCGTCGTTAGCAGGCTACAGTAACAATGCGCTCATAAACGTTCTCACATGAGTTGCGGGATCCCCCGTTCCATCATAAGCTTTGATTGTGGGCATCTTAAACTTTCGGGAGATATGTGCGTTCATCACCTCCTCAGTGAATGGAGGGGTTAGATCATCAAGATCTCCTTGTAGCATCAGGTCTTTGCGGTTACTCTTGGGGAATTCCACCCTTGTAGTCCCTCTGGTTGGGGCTTCAGCCCTTCGGCATCTCCTTGAAGACCTCTCCAAATCTATGAAGGGAATCCCTCCTGAAGTCGGAGGAGGTCGAGTCTGATTAGATTGGGCTCGTTCTCTGGCCATGTCTTCTTTTAATCTTAAGATCTCGGCTTCATAAGCCTTAATCCTCTCAGTAGTTGTTGAAGGGAGTCCATCGTGAGTAGTTTGAGTTCTTCCTCGAGGTTCTTTACTTGCACGTCGCCTTCTTGGAGCTTCATCACGTTCGTAATCATCGCCAGAAGATGACTCATCCGTATAAGGACCAGAAAAATCGTTATAATCTCGATCTCGAATATACAGGGCATGACCACTTGGTCCAGCTCCTTGGGTAGGAGGGTAGTTAGGCAGCCCGTACATCGGATTGGTGCTTATGGGGAGATCCGTAGTGTGGATCTGAACTCCTCGTGGAGGGTTGTTGGGATCTACAATCAAGGAAGAAATCCCCACCTGGAGGGGGTTAGTCCCTGGATTTGTGTGGACGATCGGAGGTAGCGTACTCTCAACATGGGAAGTCGTCCCTAGGGGTTGAGAAACTTGATACGGAACGATAGTCCCGGATGTTGGAGGTACTTGTTCAGTGAGGGGCGGAGCAGAGCTAATGAAAGAGTTTGTCCTAAACTCCAATCATGTATGATGATTTAGGAAGAACTTTCTTGTTCTCTTATTTGATTTCATTAATATTAATAAAAGACTTATTTGTTTTTATTACGGGCCTTATCTATTTAAAGTGTTTTAAATAAGATATTCCATGGTTTAAAGTAAAGCTTCTAGAATTATAATGAGATTATAATAGTGAGATCTAGAAGATGATAACTCTAGACTTAAACAGTTCCTAATCATAGGATAACTAATCGGAAGTTAGTGAATCCGCAAAGATTGGTACATACTATGCTTGCTCCTTTAAGGAGGATGTCTGTTCTCATAGGCATTTGTGTGGCGACACTATAGCTAGTATGTAGGTGCTTATTAGGGAATAAGTTCACTGAATATGACTCGATAAGTTGAACAACTAATGGAGTTTACTCACGTGTCGATAGTTGTTCACTGAGTGATAGTTGTACAAGTGTCCTTAGACTTGAGATCGTTATAGTAATCTTGTATATAATGAACTATGCTTTGGTTTAGTCCTTAGTCTCAAGGACATCCATTAGGTCTATTCTGGGCATAGGGATTTGTGTATGGAGATAGTTAACGGTCAATAAAGGATCTACCCCTTCCAGTAAAGGAAGAGAATATCCTATGCTATTCTTATGATGCTAGTTCCGGAATCTCTGGCCAGAGTGTATGAAATTAGAAAGAAGTTTCTAATTTGCATTAATATGAACTTTGCATTATGAATAAGAAATCATATGATTAAATTTGATAGGCTTGACACGAGATCCATGCCTTGTATTTAATCGGGATATTGTAGGGTAGAAGGAATTGATTGTACGGTAACTAGCACTGACAGGTTCTTGGTATTATAAGCAGTGAATTCATATTATCCGGATAGTCGCGATATGTTGAGAAGCATCACCCACGATGTAGAATAAATATAATTAATCAGTTAATTATATTTAATGAATTTTAGAATTCATATAAATAATAAATAAAAAGTTTATTATTATTTATTTCTACTACCGGCTTAATTTGAACCTACAGGGTCACACCATAAAAAGATTAATTTATTGATGAAGGTATTTTGAGAGAGCAAGTTGTTTTAATAATGATTAAAATTGTTTTAATTATTATTTAACATTTTATAAGATAAAGTGTAGGATTTATATATTAATATATAATGATATATTAATTATATAAAAAAACCTACTTGAGCCCTATATAAAGAAAGAGATGAGAACATGTTTAGTATGCAAAGTGGTTTTGTGAAAACCTAGTTGCCACCACTCCATCTTCTTCATCTTCTTCATCTCTCTCTCTCTCTCAAAAGGATTAAAACTCCATTTTTATAAAAGCTAAGTTTTATAAAAAGCTTCATTGAAGATTACTCTTGGTGGATACCGGTAGAGTGCTTCACACTCTGAGAAGCAACTGCTAGCAACCATAGATTATAAAGCTTCGATTTTTCAAGGTAAGGTTTCGATTCCTCCGCTCTTTCGTTTTTATATGATTTTCTATATGCACGATACATGGTTTTTACGGAATAATTGTTATACCGCGCTTCCGCTCGTCCGTAAATTCCTTCAATGGCATCAGAGCCAGGTTTTTGCATATAGAGATTCATATAAAAATTTCAGATTTTTTTATGCATGTATGGATTTATTATGATTTTTGCAAGATTATTTAGATTTAATTATGAATTAATTCGAAATAGTTTTTGCATGAGATTTTGACCATTGATCTGGGTTCTACAAGTGTTGTAGATCATCTAGGTATTTTTTTCATAATTTTGTGATGTGTAGATTATTTGTTATGAATTTTTTAAAATTGTTTTAATTAAAATTCATATAATAATCATGCATGTGAATAATATGAAATTAAAATTGCACAAGGGCCCCATAACTACCTGGTAATTTTTTGCTACTACCTGATTTGAGAAATCATATCCCTGTAATTTTTAATTAATTAATTAATTAATTCTTAATTAATTTATTAACATTAAAATTATAATATTAATAATAATAGTTATTATGAGTAAAAGGGGAGTTAGTGTAATGAATGGAAGGGGAGTTACAAAAGTACACTGAACAGTCTCAGTAACGGTCGGCTGAAAACTAAAAAAAAAAAAAAAAATCTGCTGAACCTGCTGTCTCGCGCGTGGCGCGCCAACGAGGAGGAAGGGTGTCGCGCATTCGGGGAATGCGTGACAGGATCTGTAGCGCATGAACGTCATGCGTTACACAATTAAAGAGAATTTAATTGTAGTAACGCATACTTGTAATGCGTTACATCCCTTCTGTCCACAATAAATTTGATTTATTGGGAGTTTCGTAACTCCGTTTTGGGCGTGCAATATATCGTTGGATTCGTATTTCCAATACGGATCTAATGGAGTGGTCAAATATTTTTTATATAATATTTTTGAAATATTAATATTCCCGGAAGTGTTTTAAGGCATGTTTTAATTGTTTTAAATTGCTTTTAAATACTATAATAAATCCATACATCATTATATCAATGTGTGACATGATATTGCTTGCATGCTTACTTATTTATTTATGTTTATATATGAGATATATGTCTATGTTTACCATGAGATGATAGATTTAGGTGAACTTAAATCAAAATAAGGCGTGCGCTAGAAAATCTAGAAATAGGAATCGTTTCTTGCCTTAATAATAATATTATGAATACAATAATGAGATTTTTGTGTTTTTGAAACACGTAATTAAATATGAATTTTCAATATTGAGAGAAAGGATGATTCTGTCAAAAACAGATTTTGATCTGTAAGAAAGGGGTATTAAGTGACGCCTCTTGACAATGCTCCCCCCGATCTGGGAATCATCTTATTATCGATTATTGATTTGAAATATTTAATTGAAGAAAAGAATCTCTTTATAATATGATTATGATTGTTAAATAATATTAGTTAATTAATAATGGCTGATAATTATTTATTTATGAAATAATAATTAGTTAGCAATTTTATTAATTGATTAAATGAGATTTAATTGATTATAAAATAATTAAGATGTGATCTTAATATTATTAATTATTGATTTAATTTAAGAAATTAAATTAAGGGAGAGATTAATTTTCTAAAGAGTTTAGAAATAGAATTAATAATTAAAAGAGTTTTAATTATTGGTTAATAACAAAGAAGATGAGATCTATGTATTATATATGTCAAGTTGTAATCCGCCATAGACACAAAAAGTTTTGTGTCGGTTATGGTCTTCCAACATGACAGAAAGTATTTCTTGTTTTCGGTGCATTGTCGTTTCGTGCTACAGCCGAGGACTTTGTTACCGATCAACATGAAAATACTTGTCTGTTACATTAGATGTGTACAAAATTAGATTTTAGTGGTCGTTACGTGCTACAGCCGTGGGCTATTGGAATCTAATTTAATTGTACAAAATGTTGGATTTGACTTGACTAATAATATTGAGATTTTTCGTGTTTTTGTTATAGATTTAGATTATCTATTAAACTTAAAACACGTTAGACTTATAGGTTTATACGAAAATGTTTCGTGGCCTTAAAAAAAACCTCTTTTATAAATATCAAGTAGTAATTGGCCAATGACACAACGGGCTTGTGTCGGTCATAGCCTTCCAACATGGTAGAAAGTAGTTCTCATTTTTGAATCACTGTCGTTTCGTGCCACAGCCGAGGGCTTTGATTTCGAAATAAGAAATACTTGTCTATTACATAGAGATGTGTACAATGAATTAGAATCTAATGGTCGTTACGTGCCACAGCCGTGGGCTATTGGAGACTGATTCAATTGTACAGAATGTTGGGTTAGACTTGACTTAGAATATTGAGTTTGTCGTGCCACAGCCGTGACTCAATTATTCAAGAGGCTAAAGTTTTATTAGGGAATAACATGAGATGTAATTGACAAGAGTTGTCTGCCTATTGAACATCACATGGCGTTTCGTGCCACAGCCGGGGTTGTGTGATGGAATGTAGGATCCCTATTCCCACTAGCATTTTGAATGCTTATTTATTCACTTAGGGGGTTGTATAAATTAGATAAACTAGTGGGAGCCACTTATGAATAAAGACCCGATTCATATAGTGTTTTAATAATGAAATTGATTATTTGCTAAGTGTTGTTATGTGTATATCATTTGCAGACTTAATATATATAGATATATACACTAGGTCTTCTGCACAATCACTCCGTAGCATACTAGATGCTCACATATTGACTGGTCCCAACCATACTGACTGGCTTCAAAGCTTGAGAAAAAGTTCTCAAGGGCTAAGAAGCTAGGATATGCTGTTTGTTTTCAATGTAACAAGACGAGGCACTGGAAGAGGAACTGCAAGGTTTACATTGCAGAGTTGAATAAGAAGAAGGGTAGTGAGACTGCCGCTTCTGGTTCAGGTATGTTCATGATTGAAGTAAACATGTCACTAAATCGAACTTCTACTTAGGTATTAGATACCGCCTTGGTTCTCACATTTGCAATTCGTTGCAAGAACTAAGGAGAAGTAGGGCTCTTGGGAAGAGGAGGTGATTCTATGGGTAATGGAGCAAGAGTTGCTGCCGTAGCTGTAAGGTCATTTGATTTACATATGCCTACGGGCAAGACTATTATTTTAAATAATTGTTATTTTGTTCCCTCGAATGTGAGGAATATTATTTCTATTCCAATGTTAGACTTGGATGGATTTTCGTTTATTATTCAGAATATTAAACATCCAATCCTCAGAGATAATGTTCTTTATGGTAGTGGAACTTTAAATAACGGTCTGTATGTATGTGACATAGAATATGTTTTACTTTATATTGAACATAATAATAAAAAAAAAAGGGGGGATGATGAAAATCCTACCTACTTATGGCACTATAGACTTGGTCATATTAGTGAAAATAGACTTCGAACATTGCATAAGGGAAGGTTACTGGAACCCTTTGATTTTGAATCATATCCTACATGCATGTCTTGTCTATTGGGTAAAATGACCAAATCTCCATTTAGTGGACATGGAGAGAGCGTTAGAGAGTTGCTGGTATTGGTACACATAGATGTATGTGGAGAAATGTCTACGCAAGCCATGGCAGGATTTTAATACTTCGTGACTTTCATAGATAATTGATCTAGATTTAGATATATGTATTTGATGAAATACAAATCTGAAGCCTTTGAAAAGTTCAAAGAATACAGTTATGAAGTAGAGAAATAAACCAAACATAGTATTAGAGCTCTTCGATCAGATCGAGGAGATGAATACTTGAGTGGTGTGTTTCTAGATTATCTCAAAGAAAATAGTATAGTCTCCCAGTGGACTCATCCGGACACTCCATAGTTGTGTGGAGTATCTGAAAGGAGAAATTGAACTTTGTTAGACATGGTTCGATCCACGATGAGCTATGCAGATCTTCCAGTATCACTTCGGGGTTATGCATTGGAAACCTCAGCATATTTACCGAATAAGGTGCTTTCCAAATCTGTTCCTTAAACTCCATATGAGATATGGAAAGAAAGGAAACTGAGTCTTAAACACGTTAAGATTTGGGGATGTCTAGCTTATGTCAAGAAAGTTGACCCAGATAAGCTGGAATCTCGATCCGTAAAATGTAGGTTTGTGGGATATCCTAAAGAGATTTTAGGGTATCACTTTTACACCGATCATAGGGTGTTTGTCTCCAGACATGCTACCTTCTTAGAAAAATAGTTTATCCTTGAAGGGAACAGTGGGAGCAAGATTGAACTTAAAGAAGTTCATGAAACACAAACTACTACGGTTCAAGAGGAAACTCCTGTTCAAACTAAACGACCTTGTGTGACATAGTGTTGACTCTGAGAAATGGCAGAGTGCCATGAAATCCGAAATGGATTCTATGTATGCCAACCAAGTATGGACCTTGGTTGAAGCACCTGAGGACGTTAGACTTATTAGGTGCTAAAGGGTATACAAGAGAAAGATTGGAGTAGATGGCTAGGTGGAGACCTACAAGGCTAGGCTCATGGCAAAATGATTCAGACAAAGGCAAAGGATTGACTTTGATGAAACTTTTTGCATGTAGCCCTACTCAAATCAATTCGGATTTTGCTTGCGATCCATATATGGATTGAAGCAAGCATCTCGTAGATGGAACATCCATTTTGATGAGACAATCAAAGAGTTTGATTTTATCAAAAACATAGATGAACCATGTGTCTACAATAAGGTTAGTGGGAGCGCGGTAACATTTCTTGTGTTGTATATGGATGACATACTTCTTATAGGAAATGACATACCGAAGCTGCAATCAGTCAAAGTGTGGCTATCAAAGAACTTCACTATGAAGGACTTGGGAAAGACATCCTAGATTCTCGGTATGAAGATCTATAGAGATAGATCGAGAAGAATTATAGGTCTTACCCAAGGTACATACATCGAGAAAGTGCTTAAAAGGTTTAGCATGAAAAACTCCACGATAGGTCTCATATCGATGAGCCGTAGAGTATCCCTTTCCGAGAAGATGTCTCATGAGATACGTGAGGAAAGAGAGCGTATGAGTAAGATTCCTTATGCTTCAGTAATAGGATCTATCATGTACGCGATGTTATGTACTAGGCATGATATTGCTCATTCAATTAATTTGACAAGCAGATATCAGTCGGATCCAGGTGAAGACCACTGGAAAGAAGTGAAGAACATCCTTAAGTACTTGCGAAGGACTAAGGATATTTTTCTTGGTTTTAGTGGATCTGAGTTGAAAAATAGAAGGGTTATACCTACTCTAGTTTTCAATCAGAAAGAGATGATAGCAAATCCATGTTAGGGTACGTGTTTACTCTAAAGGGTGGAGCGATTAGTTGGAAGAGTTCCAAACAGCCTACAACGGCTGACTCAACAGCGGAAGCAGAGTTTATAGATGCAAGTGACGCTACAAAACTGTTTTGTGGTGCTTTCTTTTGATTAGGGAAATCATTGAAAGTAGAGATGTCAACATTGAGAGAGTTGACACACATAACAACATAGCAGACCCACTCACTAAGCCGCAATCTAAGATTCACTTCGATCGTCATAATGAGTGAATGAGTATTAGATACTAGAATGATTGGCTTTAGTACAAGTGGGAGATTGAAAGAGTTTGTCCTAAACTCCAATCATGTATGATGATTTAGGAAGAACTTTCTTGTTCTCTTATTTGATTTCATTAATATTAATAAAAGACTTATTTGTTTTTATTACGGGCCTTATCTATTTAAAGTGTTTTAAATAAGATATTCCATGGTTTAAAGTAAAGCTTCTAGAATTATAATGAGATTATAATAGTGAGATCTAGAAGATGATAACTCTAGACTTAAACAGTTCCTAATCATAGGATAACTAATCGGAAGTTAGTGAATCCGCAAAGATTGGTACATACTATGCTTGCTCCTTTAAGGAGGATGTCTGTTCTCATAGGCATTTGTGTGGCGACACTATAGCTAGTATGTAGGTGCTTATTAGGGAATAAGTTCACTGAATATGACTCGATAAGTTGAACAACTAATGGAGTTTACTCACGTGTCGATAGTTGTTCACTGAGTGATAGTTGTACAAGTGTCCTTAGACTTGAGATCGTTATAGTAATCTTGTATATAATGAACTATGCTTTGGTTTAGTCCTTAGTCTCAAGGACATCCATTAGGTCTATTCTGGGCATAGGGATTTGTGTATGGAGATAGTTAACGGTCAATAAAGGATCTACCCCTTCCAGTAAAGGAAGAGAATATCCTATGCTATTCTTATGATGCTAGTTCCGGAATCTCTGGCCAGAGTGTATGAAATTAGAAAGAAGTTTCTAATTTGCATTAATATGAACTTTGCATTATGAATAAGAAATCATATGATTAAATTTGATAGGCTTGACACGAGATCCATGCCTTGTATTTAATCGGGATATTGTAGGGTAGAAGGAATTGATTGTACGGTAACTAGCACTGACAGGTTCTTGGTATTCTAAGCAGTGAATTCATATTATCCGGATAGTCGCGATATGTTGAGAAGCATCACTCACGATGTAGAATAAATATAATTAATCAGTTAATTATATTTAATGAATTTTAGAATTCATATAAATAATAAATAAAAAGTTTATTATTATTTATTTCTACTACCGGCTTAATTTGAACCTACAGGGTCACACCATAAAAAGATTAATTTATTGATGAAGGTATTTTGAGAGAGCAAGTTGTTTTAATAATGATTAAAATTGTTTTAATTATTATTTAACATTTTATAAGATAAAGTGTAGGATTTATATATTAATATATAATGATATATTAATTATATAAAAAAACCTACTTGAGCCCTATATAAAGAAAGAGATGAGAACATGTTTAGTATGCAAAGTGGTTTTGTGAAAACCTAGTTGCCACCACTCCATCTTCTTCATCTTCTTCATCTCTCTCTCTCTCTCAAAAGGATTAAAACTCCATTTTTATAAAAGCTAAGTTTTATAAAAAGCTTCATTGAAGATTACTCTTGGTGGATACCGGTAGAGTGCTTCACACTCTGAGAAGCAACTGCTAGCAACCATAGATTATAAAGCTTCGATTTTTCAAGGTAAGGTTTCGATTCCTCCGCTCTTTCGTTTTTATATGATTTTCTATATGCACGATACATGGTTTTTACGGAATAATTGTTATACCGCGCTTCCGCTCGTCCGTAAATTCCTTCAGCTAAGAGGTAGAGCCTCGGTTGCGATTGGCTCTGTTATTGCTGGTGTCCTTCGTGTGTTAACCATGGTTGATGTTGTTTTCCCATAGACGGCGCCAAATGTTGTGGAATAAAAACTAGGTTATTAGATTGCGGCTAGGGTTTGCTGTATTTAATGCTAGGGTACGTGAGCTTCGTGCTTTAATGGCTGCTTCTGCGTTCGAGACTTAAACGGTCCTCACAGAATGCCTACGTATCTCTTTATTAAGAGAATCAAGCCAATAAAACGTAGTTCTAGGTTGAGGGGTCTGACCCTTTATATAGGCTGAGAAGCCTCAGAATTATGGTAGGGTTAGGTGACTTGGTGGGCAAGTCAACCTTGAGGAAGGATCTAGACTCCTTCCTTGTAGGAGTCCGTTTCCTTGTACGACTATGTGCCTTGGAGGCTACTCTTTGGAGAGATAATATCCTTATTTGACTTATATTTCTCAGCTATTAATTAGCCATGAATATTAATTACGAAATTAATATTTAACTAGAGTTTTTGGGCCATCTAGTGGGCCCCACATTTGGACCATACTAGGTCTAATTAATGCAACATTAAATGTGTCTTTAGGGCTTACTTTTAGCCCATATCAGTATGTATGTATATATGTATATAATATTATAGTAGATTATTATATATGCACATAAATTTATATATGTATGTATTTATGTTTGTACATGTGTATGTATGTATAAATATGCATATTAATTATACAACAATTAATAGATTACAAATAATGAAATATTAATAGATTATACAACATAAATGTATGTATATATTATATGTATGTATGTATGTATGCATGTACGTATGCATGTATAATTAATAGTTATGTTGTATGTATATATGTATGTATGCATATATACATACATACATACAACATAACTATGCATGCATATATGTATGTATGTATGTATATATGTATATATGTATGTATGCATGTATGTATGTAACTATGTATGTATGAATGTATGTATGTATGTATGCATGTACGTATGTATGTATAATTAATAGTTATGTATGTATGTATGTACATACGTATGCATGTATAATTAATAATTATTTACAAATATACATTCTAATTAATAATTATACATTATCTGAGTTAAGCCAACTGAGATTTATCTACAAATTAATACATATAAACAAAAATATGTAGTATGTGTATGTATATAATATTATAGTACATTGTTATATATCCACAAAAATTTATATATGTATGTATTTATGTTTGTACATGTGTATGTATGTATAAATATGCATATTAATTACTCCCTCTGTCCCAACCAATTGTTTACACTTTCCTTTTTGGGACGTCCCAACCAATTCTTTACGTTTCCTAAAATAGTAAGTTTTAACACTATTACACCCACTACTTCACTTATTTTAACAATACTTTACACTATTACACCCACTACTTCACTTATTTTAACAATAAAATCACTATTACACCCACTACTTCACTTATTTTAACCATAAAATCACTATTACACCCACTACTTCACTTATTTTAATTGGATATCTTGGTCTCCGTGCTAAAAGCAAACGCAAACAAACACTTGGGACGGAGGGAGTATACAACAATTAATAGATTACAAATAATGAAATATTAATAGATTATACAATATAAATGTATGGATGTTTGTATGTAAGCATGCATGCATGCATGCATGTATGTATGTATGTATGTATGTATGTATGTATGTATGTTATATAATATGTATGCATGTATGTATGTATATAATATTATAGTATATTATTATATATATATCCACATAAATTTATATATGTATGTATTTATGTTTGTACATGTGTTTGTATATATAAATATGCATATTAATTATACAACAATTAATATATTACAAATAATGAAATATTAATAGATTATACAACATAAATGTTTGTATGTATGTATGTATGTATGTATGCATATAGTACTTATGCATGTATAATTAATAATTATGTATGTATGTATGTATGTATGTATGTATGTATGTATGTATGTGTGTGTGTATGTTACGACCAACTCAACACGCAAGTGCACGTGATCTCAAGTAATACAGATAGCAAATAAGGTTCGTTCCTACAGGGACTCGTTGTATTGTCTAGCTAATTCACTCACCAATGTATGATTATTATCCGATGCTAAAACAAATAATAAAGTGGATTGTTGTTATCACTAAAATTTATCTAAGAATTATAACTAATTATCAACTGCTTGAACTGAGATTTATGTCGAATTACTTATGCAAATAAAACATGGGAATTTAGTTTCTTTAAACAATCCATCTATAGTCTCCAAATCCCTAGCCTTGTTCATGTGATTTATTAACACCTGATCGAACACACAAAACTGATATAAGCCAACTTCCGTTACACAAATACCATCCTAAACAATATCCACATTAAAGATAGAAATCATTTAGTCTCCCGATTATGCCAAGTCTTCATATGTCTATAAAGAATAAAACATAATGGTTGAGGTGCAAGCATTCAATTGATCACATAGTCGTCATAAAACGATTAGAGTTACGACACTAATTACGAATGATATTATCACGCATAAACCTACGCTAACATGGCAAGTTCTAAACTCTTATTTCCACTTTCGCTTCAACAAGAATTAACATACAATTACAGGAGTTAGCTACTCTCCTACAACGAATTAAAATCAACCATGATAGGATGTCACATCAATCACACTATAGGCATCGAGAAGATTCAACACATAAAATTCATGAATAAATCCACTAAACCCCCATGACAACGAATTAGTTCATGATCGAACTAATCATCATCATGGGTTCCAATGAAAACATGATAGAAAGAAATGAATAATGACTGAGATAAATATCAAAGGTTTTAAAGAATACACCAAGGTTAAGCATCCACAAACTAGGAAGAATACAAGAATAAATTGGGAACTATCTTCTTCCTTCCTTCTTTGTGCTAAAAAAACTACGTACATAAAACAAGCTGTCACTTCCTCCTCTCTCTAGGGTTTTCTTTTCTTTTTTTTTCCTTTATAAAGGCCTCCAGGGGCTAGTACATAGAAGAAGTGTTTTTTTTTTTATTTAATTCACCCAAAACAAATCAGGAAACCGGGTCAGACGAGACGGCGACGCGGCGCCGGCTTCAAGCACAAAATCAGCGATGCGGCGCCAGGACCTCCACCACGGCGATGCGGCGCCGTCCTCCAGTACATTTGCGGCGACGCGGCGCCGAGCCTACTGACCAGCAACTTCAATTTTTTCCTTTTCTTTAATTTAACTCCGTTTTGTACTTCGATTGCTACGCTTCGTTCCTCTAACACCTGTGATTGATATCCCTGCACAATACCCTTAAAAGAGATCAAAAACACCACAACTCAAGTACAATCCATCGTTTTAAGCTAAATGGAAACGTTCTAAGTAGATAAAATACCCACTTATCACACCCCCAAACTTAAACCAATGCTTGTCCTCAAGCATAACAAACAAAATATTTACAACTACCTAGTACCACTTCCGTAGGTGATCACGGTTGCATTTGGCATATGCAACAAGCCCTTTAAACCCCTAGGCAGCCCCAGTGGACGAGTAAGGTCTCGTGAGGGCCTATAGTGAATGTACCCCCAAAATCCATCTAATAATGCAACTAACAATGCAACTAACTACATGAATGCAACTATATGAAAATGCAACAATCCCCTTTAAACTGACCAAAACCAACTAGCAACCAGCTGCCTCAAAGAATGCAACTAAATCCGAATAGAGCTCGACTAAGCCCCGTATACTAACAATACATGAACAGAAACGTGTGTGTGTGCAATGCTCATCAGAAATGCTCCCAACACTAGGTCAAAAACCATACCCATCCTTTGCCAAGACAATCACAGGTTTATAAACAGAATAGACTGTAGACACTTCATAACCTAGGAACACCACCATCCTTATTCAAGTTAACCAAGAATTCATGCTTTATTACTACGACACTAAATACTATATACACTACGCATGCTTATTTAACCGTGCAATGAGTGAGACCCCAAAAGGCTTATACAATAATACCCATGTAGCGAGTGTTAGGTCAGTGGATCCCAGACTATAAAAGCCTTAGGTCACTAGGACTAAGTCCCCTCAGACTTAATTACTCGAGTATTAAAGAGCTCACTCGTGGTTAATTTTGCATTTAAACTATTTACATGACTCTTTTTTTTTCTTTTTTTTTCATTTTTTTTTCCTTTTTTTTTTCTTCATGTATGCAATCTGGAACGAGAATTCTCAATTCCAACCCTAGACTACTCATATAAAAATGAGCCGGCTACTAGCCATTTGACGCCTAGCCATTATTGACCAAAATTAACACTAGCATGAAATCCTTGGTGTCCCCCAAACTTAGACTTTATTGCTCCTACGCCATCAAGGGAATAACGAAAATTCTAATTATAATCAAGTGATTAAGTCTCAAACATCCAATCAGGCATGACCCTAACCTAGCCCAAAAGCACCTAATGAGACTAGTGAAAAGATTCTTTTTCCGTAACATGCAAGTCAATTCCATGGAAACTATAAATCAACCCTCTATTCATCATTACCACACCCAATTAGACATCTATCTACCAATCAGAATTAGCTCGTTCTAAGGGATCATGAAAAATGCATGCTATGCAATGCAAATGCAACTATATGAACATAAATATCACAATAAACAGAATGTCCTATATGGCATACATAAAAACAAAACAAAAACGCTCTACACTAACATGCAATTATGCTCCTAACATGACATGCAACACATCTATTATACAACTAATACAAATGCACCTTTAATCCCCACCCCCAAACTTAAAAGTTGCAATGTCCACATTGAAGGTAAGAATCAAAAGAGTGCAAGGCATACCTACTCGTCGTCCGAAGCACTCCCATCGGGAGTGTCCGGTGGCGGATAGACAGCGCCAGCTCCTGCTCCAAACGGCGGAAAAGTCACGTCCACTCCACTAGCACGGAAAGCCGTGCTCAAAGCCTGTGCAAACTGACTAAAATCTGCTGCAAAACCCACCTGCATATCGTGCACTGCGTCAATACGCCTCATCATACGCCTATACTGCCTCTGATCAACGAAATCTCTAGGCTCCTCGTGCTGCTGCTGCTCCTCCGGCACTACATACCCAAGGCCCCAATCATCGGCCTCACCACCAGCCCACACAGCCAGCCGCTCTATACTCTGATGATCTAGCACTGCCTGTGGCTGCTGCACCGCCTCCGCCTCTGACCAAACAGCACCATGAAAACTAGCCAACCTAGCAATGACCGAACCATAAGGCATCGCCGCAGTAGAACTCCCTTGCATGAACCGTAGAATACCCCGATGGATCAAACTAGCCACATCCACGAATTCTCTACTGCATATAGCATACAACAGAATAGCCCGCTCAACCGTCACCTCACTCGAATGCCTAGTAGGGATGAGGTTGCCACAGATGAACGAGTGCCAAGTACGCCCATATTGATTCAAGGCCTTCGATACAAACGTAGTGGGCTCAGTAGTGCCCCTACTCAACTTCCATTCAGTACCAGGAACACATAACTGCTGAATAATCATCTGAAGATCCACACCATCACGAGTCTTCCCCGACCAATCCTCTCGAGCCTTATCAATACCCGGAAGCTCGAGAACACGACGAATGGCCCGCGGCCGATAATCCACACGAACTCCACGAACCCAGCTAATACCATTCTTGTCCACACTAGCGTTCGCATAGAACTCGCGAACCACAGACATCGGAACAGGATCCGGAATCTCACAAACGCGCTCCCAACCTCTCTCTTGAATATTCTCCAACATACTCCCATCATCTACAGTAGGCAAAAGACCCCTCTCACGGGCAATAGGACACTCCAACAATTCAATATACCTCTCGCGAGCCTCATTAGAGATAAATTGAGGCCCACCCTTGCCACCCCCAAAAACAGATGGAGAAGAAGAAGGAGGATTTCTACCACCACCCGCACTTCCACTAGCACCCTCACCGCCACCAATTACCACCCTTTGTCGCTTGGATGCCATTGAATTGAATGGAGGATGTATTTAGAGTGTTTATAGGGTTTGAGATTTGTAAGGAGTGTGTATGTATAGGTGGAGGTGTATAAGTGTATATATAGGAGAAATTTAGGGTTAGGGATGTGGATAAGAGATGGGTTAAGGTTAATGGGGTTGGGTTTGGGTATATATATATATATATAACAACAATTACAACATCAATTCTTTTTTTTTTTCGGCAGGGACTTCGGCGACGCGGCGCCAGATTTACACTGGGGAACGGCGACGCGGCGCCTTGCTCACTGTTGAAATTTTATTTTTTTTTTTTTCTTTTTTTTTTTAGTAACTCCTGAGCCTGAACAAAACAACTACCTACCAAGTGGGTTGCCTCCCACAAAGCGCTCTTTTTACGTCATTAGCTTGACGTAGCTCCATTTCCTTAATTTGCACAAATTAGAACCGCAGTCTCAATTTCGCGATTCAACTTCTCTCCAAAATATGGTTTCAACCGCTGACCATTGACCTTGAACGACTGTTCCGGTAACTTGTCAAAAATCTCCACTGCCCCATGTTGAAAAACTGTTTTGACTGTGAATGGGCCTGACCAACGTGACTTCAACTTCCCAGGAAATAACCGAAGCCGAGAGTTATACAACAAAACCAATTGTCCGGGTACAAACGTCTTAAGAACCAACCGACGATCATGCCACCTTTTTACTTTCTCTTTGTAGAGTTTGTTGTTCTCATAAGCTTGCAAACGGAACTCGTCCATTTCATTCAACTGAACCATACGCCTCTCACCTGCTGCTGTAAGATCAAAATTCAGCTTCTTCAATGCCCAATATGCCTTGTGTTCTAACTCAGCTGGAAGATGGCAAGCTTTCCCATACACTAGTTGAA
This sequence comes from Kitagawia praeruptora, assembly GCA_037693485.1. NCBI lineage: Eukaryota > Viridiplantae > Streptophyta > Magnoliopsida > Apiales > Apiaceae > Kitagawia > Kitagawia praeruptora. Next base: position 55,886,726 of record CM075347.1, read on the forward strand.
ATGGTGACATTCCCAACGGCGTTTTATAGGCTGTCCGATAAGCCCACACTGCTTCATCCAGCTTCAATGCCCAATCCTTCCTAGAAGGACTAACTACCTTCTCAAGAATCCGTTTAATTTCGCGATTAGAGACCTCGGCTTGCCCATTGGTTTGAGGATGATAAGCTGTAGCAACTCGATGATTGATGTTATAGCGTGCCATCAGAGATGTAAACTTCCGATTGCAAAAATGCGTACCCTCATCACTGATTATAACTCGTGGAGTGCCAAATCGAGTAAATATGTTCTTGTGGAGAAAATTAAGCACCACCTTAGCATCATTCGTTGGAAGTGCTTTTACCTCCACCCACTTAGACACATAATCCACGGCCAGAAGAATATATTGATTACCACATGACGGAATGAACGGTCCCATGAAGTCGATTCCCCACACGTCAAAGATCTCTACCTCCATCATGACATTCAGAGGCATCTCGTCCCTACGAGAAATATTACCAACTCGCTGACATCGATCGCACCTCAACACAAACTGATGAGCATCCTTGAATAGAGTTGGCCAATAGAACCCTGCTTGAAGAATACGTGTGGCTGTCTTCTCACCCGCATAATGACCTCCATAAGCTGTAGCATGAAAATCACCTAGAATAGCCTCGGTCTCACCGTAAGGAACACAACGCCTAATAATCTGATCAGCTCCTTGCTTGAACAAAAACGGTTCATCCCAAATATATTGCTTGACATCGTGCAAAAATTTCTTCCTTTGAGCATGAGAGAGCTCGGGTGGAATGATGTTGCTTACTAGATAATTCACGAAGTCTGCAAACCATGGTTCATCATCTTGCACTTTGAATAATTGCTCATCAGGGAAGAACTCATTAATGACCGTGTTGTCTTTAGGTGACTTGCCATGATCTTCCAATCTAGAGAGATGGTCAGCTACCTGATTCTCCGTCCCCTTTCTATCCTTGATTTCCACATCGAATTCTTGTAACAGAAGAACCCAACGAATCAATCTTGGCTTAGAGTCCTTCTTCGTAAGGAGATAGCGAATGGCAGCATGATCCGTATAAACTGTCACCTTTGTACCAAGCAGATAAGAGCGAAACTTTTCAAACCCGTAGACAATAGCAAGTAGCTCCTTCTCAGTGGTCGTGTAGTTCAACTGAGCATCAGTTAGTGTTTTACTTGCATAGTAAATAACGTGGAACACTTTTTCTTTCCTTTGGCCTAGAGCGGCCCCAAGTGCATAATCGCTGGCATCACACATCAAAGCAAATGGTTGACTCCAATCAGGAGCTGTAATCACTGGAGCAGAAATTAGTTTCTTCTTCAAGATCTCGAACGCATGCGAACAAGCCTCATCAAACTTGAATGGCACATCTTTTTCCAAAAGATTGCATAACGGCTTAGAAATTTTTGAGAAATCCTTTATGAAGCGCCTGTAGAACCCCGCATGACCAAGAAAGCTGCGAATACCCTTGACTGAGACAGGGGCAGGAAGGTTCTCAATAGTCTCCACCTTTGCTTTGTCAACTTCCAAACCTTTACACGACACCTTGTGTCCCAGAATGACACCTTCTTGTACCATGAAATGGCACTTTTCCCAATTTAGAACAAGATTCGTCTCCACACAACGTTTTAGAACCAAACTCAAGTTTTCCAAGCACTCATCAAAAGAATCCCCAAAGATTGAGAAGTCGTCCATGAATACTTCCACATTAATTCCAATCATGTCAGAGAAGATGGCCATCATGCACCTTTGAAATGTAGCTGGTGCACCACACAACCCGAAAGAAACACGTCTGAATGCGAATGTGCCAAATGGACAAGTGAATGTAGTCTTCTCCTGATCCTCGGGTGCTATGCAAATCTGATTGTAACCAGAATACCCATCAAGCAAGCAATAGTACTGATGTCCAGCCAATCTGTCGAGCATCTGATCAATGAATGGAAGTGGGAAATGATCTTTCCGAGTGGCCTTGTTCAATTTCCGATAATCCATGCAAATCCTCCAACCCGTAACTGTTCGCGTAGGAATGAGCTCGTTCTTCTCATTAGTCACCACTGTCATGCCCCCCTTCTTAGGCACACACTGTACCGGACTCACCCAAGAGCTATCAGAAATCGGGTAGATAATGCCCGCGTCAAGCCATTTAAGAATTTCCTTTTTCACAACTTCTTTCATGACAGGATTCAGTCTCCTTTGATTATCAACTGTAGGGTTAGCTCCCTCTACCAAAGGAATTTTGTGCATGCAGTACGACGGACTGATACCCTTGATATCTGCTATAGTCCACCCAATGGCTGATTTGGAATCCCTTAAGATTCGCAATAGTTTTTCCTCTTCTATTCCCGAAAGCTGAGAAGATATAATAACAGGTAAGGTAGAAGAATCACCAAGATAGGCATACCTTAAATGTTCAGGCAATGGTTTAAGTTCCAATGTAGGTGCTTCCTCGATGGATGGCTTAAGTCTAACATGAGACCTTTTCAATTCTGACAACCCCAATGATTCAAATGAACTTTGAAACTTCTTCCATGGTGATGCATTAAGATATTGCAATTGTTCTTCATCCTCTTCGGTCTCAACCTCCAAGTCATTAGAAAGAACTCTTTCCAACACATCAGCTTTTATCAAGTGTTGAGTTGCGGGGTTAACCACCTTGTCGACCATATCAATTTTGAAACACTCTTCATCGTCAGTTGGAAGCTTCATTGCATTGAAAACATTAAAAGTGACATCTTGATCGTGCACCCTCATAATGAGTTCCCCCTTTTGGACATCGATAAGAGTTCGGCCCGTCGCCAAGAATGGTCGTCCCAAGATGATAGGGATCTTCTTGTCTTCCTCGAAGTCAAGAATAACAAAGTCGGCTGGAAAGATAAGCTTGTCGACCTTCACCAAAACATCCTCAACTATCCCTCGCGGATAAGTAACAGAACGGTCAGCAAGTTGTAGAGTCATGGTAGTGGGCTTTGGCTCTGGAAGACCAAGTTGCATGAAAACTGATAAGGGCATGAGATTAATACTTGCACCCAAATCACACAAACATTTGCTGAATGAGAGGTCTCCAATAGTGCATGGAATGGTGAAGCTTCCAGGATCCTTCAACTTAGGAGGCAACTTTTGTTGCAAGATGGCACTACATTCCTCCGTCAAGGCAACGGTCTCTAACTCCTCAAGTTTCAATTTCTTCGAGAGAATACCCTTCATGAACTTCGCATAGCTCGGCATTTGCTCAAGAGCCTCCGCAAATGGTATGTTAATCTGCAGCTTCTTGAATACATCCAAGAACTTAGCGAATTGCTTGTCTAACTTTTGCTTTTGAATTCGTTTTGGGAATGGAGGAGGTGGAAACACCTTATCTTCTACTTCTTTTTGGGAATTAACACTCTTGTGAATGATAGGAGTTGAAGGAGTAGCATTAGGAAGCAAATCAGAACCAGATTCGACCTCAACTGAAAATTCAAGTTTTTCCTCCAGAGAGCCCGGCGACGCGTCGCCGTTTTTGTACTGTGAGGCGGCGCCGCGGCGCCGTAGGGCCTGCTCAGGAATTTCATTTTTTTCCTCGGTTGCTTTTTCTACGTTCTGACCTTGTAGACTTCTTCCTGATCGTAATGTTATTGCCTGAACCTGTTCCTTTTGATCTTTCTTGCCTGGATTCACCTCTGTGTCACTCGGAAGCGTTCCTGGTTGACGGTTCAACAAAGCATTGGCTAGCTGGCCAATTTGATTCTCTAAAGTTTTCAATGACACCGCCTGACTCTTATACATCATTCGAAGCTCCTCCAATTCCGACTTCTCAGACTGATTCAATGAAGTTACTTGAGATGGTTGAAACCCCGGTGGATTGAATGGTTGCCTTGGAGCATAAGGTGGTGGTTGATAGTTCTGATTACTTGGCCTTGCATTGAACTGCTGATTTTGTGGTTGCTGAGCACCTCCCTGATTGTTGCTCCAACTGAAGTTAGGATGATTCCGATTGTTGGGATGATAAAAATTTGGCACTGGTTGCTGAGATCTTTGAAAATTACCAACAAATTGTGCAGATTCAGCTGAGATATCACACATATTTGTGTCATGTGCCCCTGCACACAATTCACACACCATAGCAACCTGGTTAGTCCCAAGATTAGAAAGGGAATCTACCTTCATTGTCAACGCTTTGAGTTGGGCAGCAATAGCAGTAGCTGCATCCAAGTCAAGAACTCCAGCCACTTTAGCAGGTGGCAAGCGTTGAGTAGGATTCTGAAACTCATTGGCCGCCATCATTTCAATCAGATTATAAGCATCCTCATAGCTTTTTGCCCATAGCGCACCTCCAGAAGCTGCATCTAACATAGGCCGGGACTGAGCTCCCAACCCGTTATAGAAATTGCTGATTATCATCCAATCCGGCATTCCATGATGAGGACAACGTGCCAATATCTCCTTGTACCTCTCCCAAGCTTCTCCCAAAGATTCCTGGGAATGCTGAGCAAACTGAGAAATGGCATTCCTGTAAGCTGCTGTCTTCGCCATGGAGAAATACTTGGTCAAGAACTTTTGAGCACAGTCTGCCCATGTTGTAATAGAGCCTGATGGCATAGAATGTAACCAACTCTTGGCTTTATCCTTAAGAGAGAAGGGAAATAGCCTCAATCTGATTGCGTCATCTGTAACTCCGTTGAATTTGAAGGTGTCACAGATCTCAAGGAAGTCCCTAATATGAGCATTGGGATCTTCAGCAGGACTACCCCCAAACTGGACTGTGTTCTGAATCATCTGAATGATGTTTGGCTTTAGCTCGAAATTGTTAGCCCCTATAGCTGGGCGAACAATACTAGTATGAATGTCCTCCACTTTCGGCTGAGAGAATTCACTCAAAGCCCTCGCTGCTTGATCTTGATTTGCCATAACTTCCCTTGCTTCAAGATTGTCTTCTAACCCGAAATCAAGTCTTCTCCTAGCTAGTTCGTCTCTACGTGCCCGAGCTCGTGTATGCATAAATTCTCAACACGTACCTGAAATTCACCAACAAGAAATTTTATGAAAACGTCCTAGTCACCGAAATTCAATGACCACTGATGGCAAATATTGAAACTAAACAAAAAAAACGCGTCCCCGGCAGCGGCGCCAAAAACTATAAAGGCCTCCAGGTGCTAGTACATAGAAGAAGTGTTTTTTTTTTTTATTTAATTCACCCAAAACAAATCAGGAAACCGGGTCAGACGAGACGGCGACGCGGCGCCGGCTTCAAGCACAAAATCAGCGATGCGGCGCCAGGACCTCCACCACGGCGATGCGGCGCCGTCCTCCAGTACATTTGCGGCGACGCGGCGCCGAGCCTACTGACCAGCAACTTCAATTTTTTCCTTTTCTTTAATTTAACTCCGTTTTGTACTTCGATTGCTACGCTTCGTTCCTCTAACACCTGTGATTGATATCCCTGCACAATACCCTTAAAAGAGATCAAAAACACCACAACTCAAGTACAATCCATCGTTTTAAGCTAAATGGAAACGTTCTAAGTAGATAAAATACCCACTTATCAATGTACATATGCATGTATAATTATTTATGTTTATGTATGTATAATTAATAATTATGTATGTAGTGTATGTATGTATGTATGTATGTATGTATGTGTGTGTGTATGTACGTATACATGTATATTTATTTATGTATGTGTAGTATAATTAATAATTATGTATGTATGTATGTATATATGTGTTTATGTATGTAGATAATGATTTTTAATATAAGCTCAAATGCTCACATAACTCAATTGGTTATGTTGTTGAATTTAGTATTGTAAGGTCATGGGTTCGAACCCCTTGAATATTTAGAGTTAGGTTTGGAGTGAGGTTCGGAGGGTCCGAGCCTATGAATAAATTTGCTCAGGGAAACCCCCTGTTGGTGTATTAGATATACTAGCATTTTGCCCGTACTTCGTACACGGCTTCTTATTTAATTTAAAATGATAATACCAAAAATTTAACAAATTTGATTGATTTCTTAAAACATCTTATTTAATTTAAATTGACAATACCAAAAATTTAACAAATTTGATTGATTTCTTAAAAAGATATTGTATGCAATTATATAAATAATCAATTCTTAGCAAGATATTATATACAATTATATAAGTATTTAATAAAATAATGATATGCTAAAATTTATATTAAAAAGTAGCATACAATTCTATTTTAACAATGTTGAAAATTTATTTAATCCATCAAAATCTGCAATAAAAATAATAAATATTTTTACAAATATTGTTCTCTAATTGAAAACAATAATAAATTGTCTTCATTTTTCAAATGCGGAAATGATAATTCCTTCACCCTCAATGACTCCAAAACATTAAATGGCTCCAAAACATTAAACCTCATATAATATCAAGAACATGTTATATTAACTATGAGACCTCATAGTTAATATAATGTGTAAATGTTGGAGAACAATGAGATCACATTTCAAGCAATTTTTAATTTTTTTTGTTAAATTTTTTTATGAATGGATAGAGGGTAGAATTATAAGACTTTTGTGTGAAGATGCCCCTAGTGGGGCCCTTTAAAATAGTTTGAAATGTAGCGAATATGTGTGTTCTCACTGTTCTCATTTTAATTTTTTTTGTTAATTTTTTTATGAATGGATAGAGGGTAGAATTATATGACTTTTTTTGGTGAAGATGCCCCTAGCGGGGCCCTTTAAAATAGCTTGAAATGTAGTGTAATGAATGTGTGTGTTCTCACTGTTCTCATTCTCACCTGAGCGTGACCATTAAACTGTATTAGTAAATTCATGTATGAAAAAACAGTGTATATATATTATTAATATAGATTCTTTTATTAAAAATAAGTAAATTATACAATTAAATAAGCAAGCCAAAATATGAGATAAATATTCTAGTAGATTTATTGTTTATGTTCAAATTAAGGTCTTTCACCATGGCTGACTTTATAATATTAAAAGTATGTTCTTATTGAAATGAATATAATAATTTGAATTTGAATATATTTTTAAACTACTTATTTTGATGGGTTGTTAATTTTTTTGTGATCAACTTAGAGGGGTAACCAAAAATAAAATTAATTGGAATACATAAACCCATTACCCACGTTATAATAAACAATACATATAAAATGGAAGTTGCTTATGTGGTTCAGGCTTGTTAATTACTTCAATACTTCATTAGCTTGATCATCATGTGGACCATCTTTCTTTTTATCACTTATGTTACTGCTATGTAATCTATCTGTAACTAACATCTTTCTTTTTATCACTTATGTTGTTGCTATGTAGTCTATCTGTAGCTAAACATCTCTCTCTTCTTGTAATCTATATTTATAAATGCAAACTTCTTCTTGTATTGTATTTTGTTTTCAATATTTAAAATTATGTAGCTGGAGGAGAAGAGAAAGGCTGGAGGTACAATCGTAGTACTACAACATTACTGAAAATAAGTACAATATCATATTAGAATTTTTTGTTCCAATCTAAATTGGGTTGCTCCAAATGTTGTGTAATGACAAAAAGAGGCATTAAATAAATAAAGAAGATTTTAAAAAAAAGGAAGGATAATACTGTTTACCAAAAACACAGGTCTCCGCAAGAAGCTCACTTATTCACTTTTATCTTCAAATAATGTATGATTACAAATTATAACAATCACATTTTCCATTACCTATTCTCTCTCAAAAAGCCAAAACTGAAAAAGGGAAAAGTTAGTGCTTTTATATTTTAATATGGAGCTCAAGTGAAAGTGCTAAATATGAGATCATATATGAAGTGAAATTGAACGCGAGTAAAGAAGATATTTAGAGCATAAATAAGAGCAATGTTACATGACCCAGAGGGTGAGGCTTGTGACATGGGTCTGAGCTTCTAAGTATGCTATTCCATAGTCCCTTCGGAGACATCCGATAAAAAGTATGTTATTCCATAAGACCTTCTGGTACGTAGCATGTCTACCCCATGAACATTAAGTTGAACAAATCCATAAAGAACATAAACTTGCTTGAAAGCAAAATAATGTCTATAAGTATCAAACTAAGTCCCAAGATTATTTACAAATAACATGGTCCATACTGTGTCAATGTTATTAACTGGTAATCTTTCCAACTACCTTTGTTATTACGACATGTAAAATAAAAAATTGAAAGGCCAAGCAAATATTTAAAGGTACCTTTCTGGTGTCCTGTATATTATTATAACATCGGGTAATTCATTAAAACTTTAATTCTTAAATTCCAAACCAAAATCAAAACCAAACAAATATTATCCTGTCTAATTTTTAATATTGTGAAATCAATAAAAACTTAACTCTCATGGAAAACTGAAAACTGGAACCAAACATATATGACCCGTACGGAGGTCGTACACATACCTTAACCTACTTCAGGGGGTTGAGATGTTAATTTGGTGAAAAACCCAGCTTTCAAATCTGAAAAGTGCAAACATGCATCAAAATTCAGCAGTGTGAAGATTTGAGCGGCTTGGACTTGAAGGTGAAAAATGACAGAGATAGATTTGAGTAATGACAAAACGGAGAATCAAAGAAATAAAGAAAGATAAAAAAAAATAAAGGATAATACTATAGTAGAGGTTTAGATTTGGGTCGATCCAATTGGGTTACTCCAAATGTTGTGTAATGACAAAAAATAGTATATGTTTAGATTTGGGTCGATCCAATCTAATTTGGGTCGCTCCAAATGCCGTGTAATGGTAAAAAGGGGCATCAAAGAAATAAAGAAGATTAAGAAAATGAAGGATAATAGTATCGTTGACAGAATTTGAACCTTGAAATTTTAGTAAATAAATTTAACCACGTAACATATTTAATCATTAGATCTAACAGTTCTAATTTTAAATAAAATTCTAACGGATATTATTCGTTGTATACGAATTTTTATTATATTTTGTTAGTGGTTAGAAGATATGATGTCATATTTTTGGGTATGCAATTAGTAAATAAATTTAATCATGTAATATATTTAATCATTGAATCTAACAGTTCTAATTTTTAACTAAAAATTTAACGGATATTATCCGTTGTATACGAATTTTTGTTATATTTTGTTAGTGGTTAGAAGATATGAAGTCATATTTTTGGGTATGTATTAATTATTGCAATATTATGTTTTAAATTAAAAGTCAACGTGTTTTAATTAATAGAAAAAAAATTATTGATTGGAAGATATGATATTTTAGGTATTTATAAAATGTAATATTATCAATTATAAGTAAACATCTTTTAATTGAAAAAGACAATCAGCTAATTATCATTAATTATATTATTAATAAAAAAATGAAGGATAATAGTAGAGGTTTAGATTTGGGTTGATCCAATTGGATCGCTCCAAATGCTGATTAGAGAGAAAAAAATTATTAATTGGAAGATATGATATTTTAGTTATTTATAAAAGGTAATATCATATCAATTATAAGTAAACATCTTTTAATTGAAAAAGGTATTATTAATATAAAAAATGAAGGATAATAGTAGAGGTTTAGATCCCCTCGGATCTCCTTTATATATTTAAATAATAGTTCTAATTTTTAACTAAAAATCTAACGGATATTATTCGTTGTATACAAATTTTTATTATATTTTGTTAGTAATATTTAGTTCCCACTACTAATAAAATTTAAAATGCAATTGAGTTGTATATTTAGTTTTCTCCATTAGTAAAAATTTAAAATGCAATTTAGAGAAATTGATTATTTTAATATGTTTTACTTGAAAACAAAAATTGATTAGTTATTAGGAGAAATTTTATTTATATTTAAGTAAGGGTAATTATGTAAAAACAATAAGTACCGACCAACCAACCAACCGACCGGCGCCATATAATTGGAAAACTATAGATTTTAGCTAAAGGAAATATAAAAGGTAACATTTTTTTTAAAAAAATTGATTATTTTAATATGTTTTACTTGAAAAAGAAAATTGATTAGTTATTGGGAAATTGTTTATTTATAATTAAGTAAGGGCGTCATTTAATTGGAAAAAAGAGATTTTAGCTAAAGAAAATAGAAAATGTAACGTATTTTAGAAGGAAATTGATTATTTTAATATGTTTTACTTGAAAACATAAATTGATTAGTTATTAGGAGAAATTTTATTTATAATTAAGTAAGGGTAATTAAGTAAAAACAATAGGTACCGACCGACCGACCAACCAACTAACCGGCCGACCAAACTTTCAATGTTTTAAAATGCAATTTTAAAGGTAAGGATATTGAAATTGTATATTTAGTTTCCTCGATTAGTAAAAAATTAAAATGGAATTTAGATATTTACTTTACTTCATTAGTAAAGATTTTATAGGTAAAAAATAATGAAACTATATATTTAGTTTCCTCTATTAGTAAAGTTTTAAAATGGAATTGAGATTTTTTTTAATCATTGGAATTATTAATTCAAAAATTTGAGAAATTTAACAAAATAGAACCGAGCTATTTGACCGGCGCCACTTTACCTCCCCTCGTTTCTCCTTTATATAAGTATATAACAGTTCTAATTTTTAACTAAAAATCTAACGGATATTATTCGTTGTATACGAATTTTTATTATACAAGCTTAAAACCCGTGTGATGCACGATTTTTTTTTAATATTATATGAATTTTTCATTAATTTAAGTTAATTTTTTTAAAATATAAAGTTGGGAGGCTTAAATTTTTATATGAGATTTGATAATAATTATATAAATGTTATCCGTGATATTTCTAGAAAATGAGGGATTTTAGTTAGAAAATATAGAAAAAATTATAGGTTTTACTTGAAAAGGGTAATCGGCTAATTTTTAGTTTTTATATAATTATTATTTTATTTCATTAAATAGAAATTGATACGTTTTAGATAAAAAAATGCAATCGATTAATTATGAATATTATAATATTATTAGTTTATTGTATTAAACAGAATCGCCCGTGATAAAATCGGAAAAAGAGAGATTTTAGTTTTAAAAAATAGAAAGGTAAAGTGAAAATTAAAAAGATGACATAATTTATGTGAAAAAGGTAATTGATTAGTTTATAGTAATTATAATTTAATTATGTTATTTTACTAAATAAAATTGCTCATAGTTTTTAAAAAATGAGAAATTAATGTTGTCCCTGAAATTTCTAGAAAAAAGGGAATTTAATTAGAAAAATATAAAATATGATACGTTTTAGTTGAAAAGGTAATCAGTTAATTATTAGTACTATAATATTATTATTTTATTTTTATTAGATAGAATCGCCCGTGATATAATTGGAAAAAGAGAGATTTTTGTAAGAGAAGGGAAAAAAGGTAACGTGTTTGAAAAAGGTAACCGTCCATGATACAATTGGAAAAAGAGAGATTTTAGTTAGAGAAAAGAGGAAAGGTAACGTATTTTGTCTCAAAAAGGTAATTAATTTTTTAATACTAATTATAATATAATTATGTTATTTTATTATACAAAATTGATCGTAGTTTTTAAAAATGGAGAAATTTTAGTTAGATAAAATGTAAAAGATATTGTATTTTACCTAAGAAGTAAATTATTTAGTTATTGAAAAATAGAAAAGGTAATATGTTTAACCTGAAAAAGGAAATTGATTAATAAAGAAGATTTGGGTCGATCCAATCTAAATTGGGTCGCTCCAAATATTGTGTAATGACAAAAATGGACATCAAAGAAATAAAGAAGATTAAAAACATAGAGGATAAAAGCTGTAATTTTCATGTGTAATGACAAAAAAGGGTATCAAAGAAATAAGGAAGATTAAAAAAATGAAGGGTAAAAACAGTAATTTTTAAAATGCAATACTAGCAGACACTAAGAATATATTGATATTGATAATAGATGAAGATATTTATATTTTTACTTAGGCTTAATGACCTTTTAACCCTCAAAGTTTCCACGAAAATACCTATCATCCCTCACTGTTTCAAAACGTTCCTTTTGACCCTCCAAGTATCCGTAAAGGTCCAATTAGCCCTCATACTGGTATAGGAAATGGTGAGTTTGGGTGATTTTTGGTTCGTTTTAATCGGTTTCTAGCCGGATTTTTGCTGCATTGTTGTTGTGTCGATTAAAACGAACCAAAAATCACCAAAACTCACCATTTCCTATACCGGTATAAGGGTTAATTGGACCATTACGGATACTTGGAGGGTCAAAAGAAACGTTTTGAAACAGTGAGGGCTGATGGGTATTTTGGTGGAAACTTTGAGGGCTAAAAGGCCATTAAGCCTTTTACTTATACAAAATATATTTTTAAATACTAAAATTAAATTATATAAAAAATAATATTTTAATACTTTCGATTAATGTTCCAATTAATCATTCCGATTAATTGTCGTCTAACCAATTAATCGTTAGAAAGTAGGCTAACCACCTAGACCAGCTTAACGATTTTTAGAACACTACTAGTTCTACTAGTGTTCTTGTTTGCAAGGAAATTTTGACCTTTTATCAACACTAGATTATAGCACGTGCTATGCATACGGGTATTTTAAAACTAATTAATAATTATAATAAATTGGATAATTTTATATTTAAAAATTGAATTATTTAATTCTAAGAAAAATAAAATTAATGCAATAAGTGCATTTCTTTATGTATTGTATTAAATCTATACTATTATATAAAAGCCGAAACATTAAAAGTTTGGTTCAACGGTACCAATTGAATTTACCTAATTACCATTACTCAATTACAGATCTATTAACTAATCAATTTCCTTTTTCAGGTTACACATATTATCTTTTCTATTTTCAAGAACTAAATAATTTCTTTTTCCAAGTAAAATACAATATCTTTTATATTTTATCTAACTAAAATTTCTCATTTATTAATTAATTTCCTTTTTCAGTTTAAACATGTAACCTTTTCTATTTTTCAATAACTAAATAATTTCATTTTTCATTTAAAATAGAATATCTTTTACATTTTATCTAACTAAAATTTCTCCTTTTTAAAAACACTACGAGCAATTTTGTTTTAAAAAATAACTTAATTATATATAATTGCTATTAACTAATCCATTACCTTTTTCAGTCAAAACACGTTACCTTTTATCTTTTCTCTAACTAAAATCTCTCTTTTTCCGATTATATTATGGATGGTTACCTTTTTTAGCAAAACACATTACCTTTTTTCTTTCTTCTTACTAAAATCTCCATTTCTCTAATTATATTACAGGCGTTTCTATTTAATAAAATAATACTAATAATATAATACTAATAATTAACCAATTACCATTTCAGCTAAAAAATAACATAATTATTAATAATTATTTTTAACTAATCAATTAC